>JAQJVL010000028.1:3851471-4361905 GCA_035578905.1 Stictocephala bisonia
ATATATAAAAACAACATTTATGAATATAAAATAGTATGAATAGTTAAAAAAACTGGCATTTAGCCAAATTGTATTTCATACCAGTTGATAATATAAATAAATTTTTCAAGTTTTAACATACGTCTGTGTTGCTATGGAGACATTTCAGCTATTCATTTATAGAGTAAATGATAGAAATAATTTGTTTACACAGTAAACCATTGGTTTTTACAAAAACACAGTAATAACATAATTAAGGGCAAAACATAGTACAACACTGACACAATTAATTGATTGTATTGGAGTCATGAAAACAAAAATTATATGAATTAGTTGTGAATAAATTAATTAAAGCCATTGAAATTCCTCATATTATTTCAAATTAATGTTTCAAGTGCTACCTATATAAATGGTTTTAAAGTATTTATAAGTTACCATACAACAACATAGTTTCATTATTATGTTAACGATTACCAAATCAATAAAACTAAATAAAATAAGTATACTTGAGCGACTACGGTATGATAAAATAAGTAAATAAAATACACACCACTACACATATAGTCCATTCATGGATAATCGGCACAAATTACTATAACAAACTAGATTCAACTGCAATAAGTTTTAATTAGAGATATAGTGGGAAATTAATAATTCGATCTATAGTCGTTGAATGTATTCAGATGATTTATTGGCAAATCGTAAATAAATATGTCATAAGTTTATTTTAATTAAAATGAAAATAACTGTAAAAATCATAAAGTTAATACATTACTGCATATATGTAAAACATTTTCATCAATATATTAAAATATATTTTTTTAAAATATTTTAAAATCATTTACGTGTTAATAGAAACAGAACTATCCAATATTTAGGATAAAGTAACACACAAATTTCAGCGAACAAACACTTAGGGCGGATTAATTGAACAAATCCGATCAGCGTTGTTATACACAGACATATACACGGACAAACAATCATTGAAAACTGTATTAGCTATTGTTAAAAGGTAAAGGGATATAAAAATAGCATTTTCTATTCACCAGTTGTTAAACATGCATTATTTCAGTTCAACGTTCAGCCACATTGTTATTTCTTGTTTTAAAGTGTTCTATGACTGAAATCAAAACTAAAACCAACATTATGTAAAATGTTTAACAATTAAGTATAGTTAAGTGATTTTAAATAAAAGGCAACTATTCTATTTACTATTTTGCTGTAAGTTTTTATATTAATTTGATATAAGGGAGGATTTAAAGTAATGACTGTACCATCTGTAAACATTTCCTTTTGCATCATTTAAGTGTCTCCAGAGGCTCTCGGCCTCGTTTGTTTTATCCCATAAGAACCGGACATACGATCACGCTTTTCCAAATAAATCAGTTATTTTTCAACGGATTTTTTCCAGATGAATTACATTTTACGTTGGAATTGCTTTGTGAATTACGAATTAGTTTTACTGTAAAACATACAAAAAATATTTAGTTTACAGTTTTTACCTTCACCTATTTTTCAAAATGAGGCGTATTTATTCAAAATATCACAAGCAAACCCAATGGTCAGTATGACAACGTTTAAAAGGACATCCCATACACAAGTGTTGTTCAATAAATAACGAACAAATGTTGATTCGCAAATAACATTGTTCTTATGAGATTAAAATCAACAAGGCTGACATCCTCTGGAGACTCTAAAGTCATTTTTCATTTAGTTTTTAGAAGGGAGAATGTGAAAAAATGGTACGTTATTAATAATCGATTGTATTATAAGTTAATTACAGTTAATTATGGTTTTGTAAGTTATTACAAAGTTAAATGAGGTCTTATTTTACCAGATGAAGTTAGGGCTGAGGAAACCTATCTAATAATTAACCTGGAGACCAACGGCTTAATCGTGACTTCCGAACTACCACCAGTGACCGGGCAAGGTGGCTGCATGCAAGGACGGGATCTCCCAGTAGTTACCCAACCAAGGGACACGTTCGATATTGCTTGACACCATTATCGAGTCAAGGTCACTGGCAAACCGGTATTATATGTCATTTAAATGGCTAAGCATATGGAAAATGATATATTATAAAAACCCTAAACAAAAAAAGAACAATTAACCCGAAAAAATTGCATATAACATACTTAATTATAAAAAAGCAAAAAGAAGCAATCACTGAGTATTAAAACTATTTACATGCATCAGACAGACTACAATAATGGCCAATCGAAGAAAAATATTGACAAATTGAACCAAAAAAATTTCTGACGAATACTTACCCTTAAAAAATAATAAATAAACAAGCTAGTAGCTGATGGCCGATTTTTTTATTATGGTTTGACTACTGTAGTCTTGTGTTTATAAAAACATCCGCCAAGCAAAGTTAGTAGCAGCAAAGTGTGTATAGCTTCTTTTCAAAAATCACATTATACTTGGATTATGTGTTATACTTTATTAAGGGGAGCACGCCGTGGCGGGGGTTAAAAAATTCAATTTTTTATTATTATCTTTAAAAAATATCCATTTCCTCTTGTTTAAGAAAATATATAACACCTGGTACTTTCCTTGCTTTTTATGGTTAAAAAAAATAAAATCAAGAATGGCGTTGATGTATTCAGCTTGCCTCAACGTCTTACTTTTTTATGCTTGGTCTAGCCTATGTCACACTTAATAGTGTGATTTGGAGTAGGGTTCCAAAAACTACATTTGTAAGGCTTAAAACAATAATGGAGTAAATGACTCCGTTATAAGCTTCAATGAGGGTGCCATTGGTAAAGCTAATGTGTTTGAGAAATTGGGAATAACACCTGGGAAGTTTATGATTGAAGGACTGAAGAAAATTGATGAAAATAGAATAAAAAAAGCAAATAAAGAGGTTCAGGAGGAAAATAAGAAAAAAAGGGTTAGGAGAAGGTTGCTCAAGAAAAGAAAAGAAGATACTGATTGTCAGGATTATGTTCCAGGAGGTTTTTAGTGTGTGTTTGCTAGTTTAGACTTTAAATGGATTTTCCCGAAAGTTACTTTTTCAGTGTTTAGGTACCATTTTCTCCCGAACTATTAGGCCTACAGACTTAAAAATTTATACACATAATTTACACTACTTGGTGAGTAATTTAATTCATTTTCATGAAATTATATTTAGTTTTAAGTAGTCTAAAAAAATTTTGAACTTTAAAATTAAAGATATTTTTATAGTATAAAAAAGAAAATCTTTTTCCTAAATAATTGTTGTAGCTAAATACTTCATAATGGAGTACTTCATTAACCAACATGAACACAATAAGCAAAAAAAATTCATCACCCTAGTTTTTATAGGTTATGAGAAACTTGTACCTAAATAGTAACATGTTTTCCTATTTAAATAGCATTGGAGGCCTCGCCGCGGCGTGCTCCCCTAGGTTCATCTCAACATGTAATATCTACAGGACCAATACTAAACAATGGTGCCAACCTTCTTAGTACATTCCAGACGATTGAGCAACTTCAAAGACAGCTTCATCTTGAAGAACTTAGGAAGTACATTTATTAATATAACTATCTATAGAACTATTTTTATTTAATATTTAGTCTCCAATTTTAAATTAAAGGAAACAATTGATGTTATTATTTTGAAGTTTGTAAAAAAAATATTAATTTCTTCAGGTTTCAAAGATATTTTGAACTAAATGAAATTTATTTGGTTTATGAGTGTAACACGTACCAGTACTACTTTTATGTATCATGTGGTATATACATAAACCAAATACATTTTATTTAGTTGAACAACTATATATTTAGGCTGTAAATTTTATTTAGGCTAACTGTATATTTTTATATACATGTTAGCCTTTTATTAATAAAGGGTAAAACTATGGGACACATTGAATAAAAATGTTAAAGGCCATTTGTAAGGTGAAAAATAAGGCAAAATTAGATGAAAATTGATATTTTGTCATCAATATATGTACATTTTATGTTCATTATTATTGTACGAAAATTTATAAAGTGTTACACCATCGGTTAAATATAATTTCCATACCTGATACCTTGAATACAAAAAGTAGCATAACACTAATTAATACTCATTATTTCTAATTTAGTTAAAATAAACAGCGACAGTAAAACTCTTTTGCTTTTAGACATCAAGAGTTAATATTGCCAGTCTAATAATATAAATAAATAAAACAAACACCTACTACACGTGATTTCTATGAAGATAAATTAATTTATGAAAATCGAGACAATTACTTTAAAATAACTAGATTTAGATGCAAAAAGTTTCATGTGAGACTTGAAGGAAAACTAATTTCTTTAAAGTAGTTGAATTCATTTAGATGATGTGTTAGCAAATCTCTTTCACTAATTAAAACTGGGTTTGTTAATATGCTAATTAAATCCGAAACACCAATATAAACTAGGAGTCATGGTTCAGCTATTGATCATTTTGTATTGAAGTTGTATTAGATAAAAAATGCTCTAAACTGAAGATTTTGTCAAGGAATTGAATAAACCAAGGAAAAAATAAATAAAAACATTGTATACACAAAACTAGTTGATGTTAGAAAGTTTGATTAAATTTTAATGCATTTTAACAGAGAACATTTAGTACGTTAAATCCTCAACTATAACTAATTATTAAAAAATAATTACAGTAAATAAATAAATAACTAACATATTTTATGTTTTTAAGTTGTTTGAAATTATTAGTTAAGTTGTTTATTAGTTATTTAAAATTGTTCAAAGTTCCAAATTATAGTCATAATTTCTGTATATCACTACTTAAAAGAAGAAAGGTGAACTGTCCTGAATCTTAGTTACATTTACTTAAGATTCTCAATTGAACTGTACACAAGAGTAATACATTCTTGAAGTTTTATATACAGGTAATATTTTAGGCTATTCACTAATGTTTGCATTTTTTATATTGATATTGAGATACATAAACATACAGGCATATTACAATTAAGTAAAATCCAAAAACACAATATGTATTACCAAATTATCTGTATGAATATTTATAAACGTTTGTGTAAACAACAAAAGGAAGATTAATATACCAAAAACGATATTCATATTTTTAACTAAGCTTACATAATAACTGAATATTAACTTCCTGACATGTTAGGTAACATTAGATTTCATTATAATATTAAATTTAATTAATAACACTGCATTTTCGAAATAGATTACTTTATTGAAACTAATAATCAGTATTTCTTAGTGAGTATCTAGTCCAAGAAATACCACGTGTAACAATTTCATATAGATTATATTTTTCCAAACCATAAGTAAAACAGTGTTCATTGGAACATGTTTGTCATTAATAAATTAGTAGGGATTGGGAGTACTTAATTAAAATCAATTAACCCACATTAGCAAAAACAAAGTCTGTGTCACCATCGTGTGTGAGATAGCAGAAACCTCTCTAAATTCCCGGCTGTGGGAGTTCCTGCATACAAATGCTACTCATCCCAACACTAAAACAACCCTATCCTTATTAACATTTTGGATTCCCGTTTTTCAGGGAATCATGTATTTTATTACACACCAAATACTTTACTTATAGAAGTCCTATTATGAATAATGGAATCATTTATCATATTATTATCAGTTCTGTACCTTGAAAATGTTGGATTTTCATATTAATTTTATATAATAGTGTTATATAACTTAATTTGGCTTAAAACTGATCAATAGCAAACTTGCTTAAGGCCCCATAGCAAATAATAAAACAATCTTTACAAATCAACGAAGAAACTCAACATAAAAAGTAATCTAAAAAAATAAACTAAAAAACTTAAAGCTTCATAAGCTAATAGTTCTTAGTTCGATTCCAATTACAGATATCGTAAATTTAGAAAGGTATCAGCTGATAGCCACCATTTTCTCGTTTGTCATTATCCATTAATTGGTGACACTATATGGGAGTTCGTCAACCCAAATTTCTAACAATTACTAAATTCATTCATCCAAACTCATCACACTTATTCTAAATCCATATTCACCCGTATCTCTACGATTTGCGTCTTAAGAATAAGTAAATAGATGAAATATATCCTTCTGGAATCAGGTCAGATATCTCCTGTTTCTTAGAATTTTAAATTGTATTTTAAATTATGTCGTCAAATTAATTGGTTAACGATCTATGAACTGCTGTAAGGTTTTCACTATCGATAAATTTTCGAAATCATTCAATACCTGTTTATATTGATTGAGGACCCCATAATTTATCCTGAAACAAACGTAGTTGGTATTCATTAACTACGCGATTCTTAGTTTCAGTTTAGGGGACGGTGTTGTTCGTTTCCGCAGCTACCTTTAAGCTGTACGCATCCCCTGGGTGGTGTTAAACGTTTATTTTGGTAGCTGATCTGTCACTTGTGCGTGAAAAGTCATAGTATATGAAGTTTAGGTTAGTTAGTGGGGTAAGCTACTACTACTAAAACTGGCTTAAACATATTTACATAGGACTACACTAGCGCTACAGAACTGCACCCCGAAACAGCAGATTACTATTTAAGATACAACATTTAGCACTTCATTTATTTATTTTACGAATAAAACCATTTGTACATACACGTAAAATAAATAGGCTTGATGGCGAAAGACAATATTTACAGAACATTTCTAAATAAGGAAACGAAGTTAAACAACCAAATAAAACATTTACTAAATATTTCTACATTGTAACTACGAGCATTATAACTAAGATTACCTGCTTACGACTACAGCATTAGATAGCTAATTAGCCAAAAATAATAAACAATATGGAATAAAATACAACAACAATATCATAAATACGTGATTTTTTATGATATTGTTATGATATTGATCATAACAAAAACTAATAATTATAGGCAATTGTGAGATTCAAGCAAATGAAAGTACAAAAAAAAAAAAAAAAAAAAAAAAAAAAAAAAAAAAAAAAAAAAAAAAAGAAAAAAACAATAGTCGGTAGCACTGTTAGGTAACATTATGGTAATAACGACCTGCTGTATATACAACCAACCATTACAATTGTGAGAGGAAAGCAATATAAGCAACACACATAAAAAATAAAATAAATACAAAAGAAAAAATTTAAAGTTACCATAACATTAATAATACTACATATATTGTTAAGCTACAACGCAGTAAGCAGCAGCACCTTCGTTACGTTTATTTCAGCGATATCCTCTCTAATTTAGCATCAATATTTTTAAAAAGATCTCTGAATTTCACTTAAAAACTCAGGAATCTTGTCTATTGTTTGGAAACAATGTCAACTCATTTTTATAAGTACAATGGTGAGAGTTTTTCAACATCTACCAGAGATCTTGAGGGGCACATAAAGACCCAAATAAAAAAAAATCCACTGAAATATGAAATAAAAGGTTTTAATCTAAATGTACAGGCAATTGATCGTATTTCAACACTATTCATTTCATATCAGATTCTCTATACCTGACGTAGGTGTTACTGTTTCAAATATATATTCATTTATTCCCACATCAGTGACATTTCATTTATTAGTGCAGAAGACAATTACAATTGTATCGCATAAGTCACTAGCAATTATATCTAAAATTTAGGCATTCATTCACACCAAAGACATTTACAACTGATCATCCACTCACTCTGACAATCATCCGTCGCCAATTTTCACCCACTTCCAGCTCAGAGTCAGTCCTTCAATTGGTCTCCCAGTTCCCTTCCAGAAACTCGCCCACACTGTAAAACTTATTAGTATAAGGCTAGTTTCAAACACCTTAGTTGTTCTGGAATTCTTAATTGACAGTGGCAATCTGTTGATTAGGTGACAACCTGCTTCTGAGAGCAAGTGTTCGTAAACCACCGTTCTGTGTCTCCCAGTGTGGTAATTTTTTCTGCCTCTTGTCTCGTACCCGTGTACGTTACCAGCGTACTACACCAGTTTTCTGTGCAGAAGTGATGCATAATTTAATCTTAAAATTTCATTGCATATTATATTAATTAATACAGTTTATAGCTAAACTTTAAAAATATTGAAACTATTGAAATACATGGTGTTTCAAAAAGAATGATCCGATTTTAAATAGCTATATTTATTAGAAAGATGGGCTTAACCCAGGCATATTGGAAATTGAAGTACCTACAAAAGAATGAAGTTTACGAAAATGCATCATAAATGTTCAATAAGTCCTCCATTTTCAGCACGGATGACATCTAGTCGATAGCTGAATTCGTCCCAAACTGTACGGAAGGTGTCTATCAGAACTATAGTTATCCATTAAATTTCATCCGTGCTGCAAATTAAGGACATATTGAACATTTATGATAAATTTTCATAAATTTAATTTTTTCGTGAATATTTTAATATCCAATATGTTTGGGTAGAACCCTTGTTTATTATAATTATGGCTATTTATAATTAATCGGATAATTATTTTTGAAACACCCCGAACATTGAATATACATGTACGATAATTATATTTTAAATATTTTAAAATTGTGTTGTTCCACTATAATTGTCTTTATTTAATTATTTTATTACCGCATAGTGTCGTGAACAATTTAGAATATTGATTCCGTTCAGGAACAGGTGTACCAACCTAACCTTATTAGAGCTATACTCAGGAAGTGGATTACAGTTCACTCTGATACCAAGGGGTAGTTTGGTGGGGAGGGAAGCAATGCAACCTAACAGAATCATCCCTCCATCTGTTCCAATCAGCATGGTCTTCCTCAAAGCATCATCAACCCTATTGCATATTGACCAACTGACCTGAATAAATATATTGTATTATGTTTAGTTAAGGGGTGAGATCTAGCACAGTATATACAAATACATTTTCTTAGAGTAAAAACGCAGTGAAATAAGCATCTATAACATTGGATTTCAAATAATTTAGTAGTTTAGTGTACACGTACAGTGGTATTGACCCACCCTCCCACTCGTTCACGTACAATATTACTGACTCACCTACCAACTCAAACGTATTCATTGGTATTGACCCTCCCACTCTTCAATACACGTACATTGGTACTGACCCACCCACCAACCCGTCCACGTACAATACTACTGACTCACCTACCAACTCAACCGTACATGTACGATGGTATTGACCCACCTGCCCACCCATACATGTACAGTGGTATTTTCACTGTCACCCAACCGTAAAAATACAGTGGTAGCCAGAAAAATTTTTTTAACTGTGCAATGGTAAACTCATATTGTTATAATATATTCCCTCTTAAACAGCGAGGGATTTAGAGTTTCTGAGAAACATTTAACAAGCTAAATAAATTGAGGTAATGTTAGTATCATATCGTTTGATGTTTCATTTGGAATTCGATCATCAATCCATCTAAAAAAATTTCAATTGGTAATAATTGGTAATAAGAAACCTACAAGACCGTTACCTCCAAACTAGTGTACTTAATTTTGACTAATTAAAACACCAATGTGTACGTGTGTGTTTGAACTTTTTTTGACCAGTATTAGATTTCGCAAGAGGTTGAAACGTGGCCTTGATAGTTAATCCATGGCAAAAATACTATTTAATTATAAAGTTATTTAACAAAAGTTAGTCTTATGACGTCTTAAAATTTAATGTTTGATATTTGTTCAGCAAAAATATTATGAAAGTGACTTAATCTTCCAGCGCAGTCTATCAGCCAATAAATTTCTAGTTCTCCGGGTTGCAAAGAAATCCGAGTGGCTGATCGTTTTGATCTGTATGAGTAAGCCATATGTAGTTTATTCAGGAAGATGACAAGAAAAATGCATTTAAATAAGTAAAAAAATAATGTAAATATTTTTATTATACAAAACTAACTGTGCCTTTAATCAAATATATATTGTAACAAACTATAATTTTTTATATGTATATATATAATTTAATATTAGATTATTACTAAAAATGTCACTAATTTATTATTGAAGATAATAAGCTAACCCGGTTTACTTATAGTACATTTGTCAACGTAATCCTACTTCAATGCATTTTAACAATATGTACATATATATCGTGATTCCTCAACTTACTTTTTCATAATAAAAATTGTCATTAAAACAAGTGACCGATGAATTTACTATGATTATGGTAATAAAACATCTATTTTAAATTTTATTTATTCTTACGACGCCAATCGTCAAGATATGGGTGAATATGGATTTCTAATGAGTGTAGATGAGCGAATGTAGGATCAGGTAAAATTCAAGTAAAAGGTATGACCTAATTTCCTTTAAAGTAAGTTGTTTACATTTACTTTGATCCTAGATCTAAGGTCAAATTAAAAAAATTTCATCAATCTATTGATGAAATTAAATGTTTACCTAAATAAATGTAATTAACTCACATTATATAAAATAATTATTATAAGACTACGCTATTTAAAACAAAAATAAATAAATATATATATATATATAACTTTTTTTATAAATTTACTTGAAGTGAAGCATACGCTAAACTTTAATGTTAGACGCTTACGCTAATTGCCCATATTAAAAAGCTTCTCTTCCGAATAACTTAACCTTAATGTCTTTCTATTTCTTACATTTGGATAATTTTTTCAAAGATTTTTAAAAGATTTGTGCATAATGTACATACATATAACACACATCATGTGCATCCAATAACATATATTTGGTTTCTTCACAAACATGTTGTTCAAATAGATAAAATAATTAATGATTAAGCTTTTCCTTACACATTCGAGAGTATAAACTGCTACTAGTAACTGACTGATTGATAGATAAATTTACAATGATTCAGGTGACTAGGGAAAAAACACAACGTTTCTACTGGTATAACAAACTCGTACTGTCGTCTTCAGGTGCACTTAATAACTTAGCCTACATTTTAAACTAGGTTTTTTCCTTACTAATACATTTTATCTCAAGAAAGACTTAAAAACTACACGATTACATACTTCAGTTTCGACTTTTAAGAAAGTCAACTGTTCTTAAAAGCTATCACACATAATCAATTATACAAAAATACAAAACAAAATATCAAATAGGAAAGAAATACAATATATAAAAATGTTGAACAAAACCAAGAGTAGCTTATTTTGTGGAACATTTTCATATATTGTATTTATTTTGCATTTCATATTGTGTTTTATATTTTGCATAATTGTGTTATGTGTGATATTTTTTAAGAACACACTTGATTTTCTTAAAAGTCAAACGTAGTCTTTAAGAATGTAGTTTTTTATTCTTTTCTTAAATTAGTATGGGTTAGTAAGGAAAAATAAAACTAGTTTTAGATGTAGGGCAAGTTAGTAAGTACGCCTGAAGACGAATGGATTTGTTATACCGGTCGAAACGTTGTGTTTGTTCCCTAAACACTTGAAGCATTGATAACCTCCAAATATCATTTACCAATAATGAACAATTCAATGTCAACTAAAACTAACAGTAATTCAATAACCCAATATCAACAAAATTTTACTTACTCCACAATACTAAATTCTGAAGTAAACTGTGATATTCATTTACTTTAATTTTCATATTACAGTTAGCATTAGTCGTAACAAATCTGTCGTAAATATAATTATACAACTTTTTTTATATAATTTGACTAAAATTAATAACTAAAGGACTATTATTAATAACCTTATTGTGATTAAATAAAGGAAACTATTTTATACGTTGTATATAAGATAGCATTGACATTGTTTTTACTTTATACCAATTATTTTCATGTGAAACCTAAAAAGATAATATTTGTTTTTGAGGAACAAGGCAAGAAATATGACGTCACTCAGCAATAGAATTGGAGTGCGTGCCTGGGGTGTAGAGTGCTAGTTATGAGCGGCAACGACCCTCGGCTTCTTGAATGTGCGATCTTAATTAAATACATAAGAATTGAAACATTCTTTACTAAGTACGGTCAATCATTTTCCAACTAGCGAATTTACATAGTAAACAAAGTTCATAAAAATATCGCTGTATATGTAAAATATGTACAAGGTGTATATGTATATAAATATCTGCAAAGGTATAGGAACAAAACTGGTAAATTATTGTGAAAAAAAAAAAAATAAAAGTAAAGAAACATTGGGGGGTTTATAACTTGAATAAAAATACTGTTTCGGTATGTATCGGGTATTTGACCCTAATGGGATAATATGAGGTCATTATTACTGTCCACAATTCATTAATATTATGCCGATCGTAGAGATATTAGCAAATATGAAGGCGAATTAGTGCCATGAGTGTAGTTGAACAATCGTAAATGCTATATAAATTACAAACAAGTATTGTGTATTTTAATATCATATATTACTCTATTATTTTATTAAACCAGCTGTAAATATTATTATTGAAATATAATGTCAGTTAAATAATATGACATTCTGTTTTTTTGTTTTTTTTTAAACTTCACTCGCCAGTTGACATGGGCCTACAGGCCTGTGCGTCAACTTTATTCAACGAGTGAAGTACCGACCGTTGGCTCAGTGGGGATTCGAACCTTGGACCTTGCCCTCCGCAGTCCGAAGCCTTAGCCACTGAGCCACCACGCCGGCATTAATTTCATAGTTTTCTTTTCAAATACACAATGGTATTTTTGGCAAGGAGAAAACCTAATTCTGATGAAAGATGATATCAAATGAAGAGTCCAATTACTAAAAGGTATATAAATTTAAAACTAAACATGTAAACAACATTTTTCAAACAATTAGTACAGCCTAGGCCAATTTACAATTCTCAGTTCAACTTCTATCAACTTTATCTTTAAAAAAACGGATCTTGAACATTTTAAACAGTTCATGAAAGTGATGGTCATTCATCAACAAACACTTATCAGCACCATTGCAAACACTGTCAATTCAAAAGAGCAACTCTCTCAAAGTTCAACAACCACTCAAATTTAATTCAATTTGAACATTTTGATTCCAAGAAAGAAACATTCACATATTACCTAAAGCGTTTTCTAAATTATTGTTGATTGAGAAATGTAAGTGAAAAGGAAAAACAAACACATTTGTGTATCTCAATTGGTTCTATTCATTACAACAGTTTAGCCTCATTTTTAGGCCAGGAGAGAGAGAGAGAGAGAGAGAGAGAGAGAGAGAGAGAGAGAGAGAGAGAGAGAGAGAGAGAGAGAGAGAGAGAGAGAGAGAGAGAGAGAGAGAGAGAGAGAGCGAGAGAGATTTTCAAGAAAATTTAAAAACCTCATTTTCAAGAAAATTTAAAAACCTCATTACTTAATACTTTTGGACAATGGAAGAGTAATAAAACGACATATAAATCAACTACACTCAACACTAGTAAGCAAGAAATCCAAGTCTGTGTCATTTGGACCAACTGAGTATTTTAATGTTCCGCGACTACCTCAACGCCAAAATGAAAACAGTCCAGAAATAGAAACTCTAGCATTACCACCTTCAAGCGAACAACCTTCAAAGTAATACCTCCAGAAACTGAAATACCACCTCCAAACGAATGACCTCCAGAGATACCAATTCAAGCTATCAAAGTTCCAAGACATTCTGAAAGAATAAGAAAACAACAAGATCGATTTAAAGATTATGTAATGTAAATAGTTAACACACTCCTCATACCTTCCAATATCGATTTAACTTTATTTTCAATGGACTTATAATTAAGTGGGGAAGAATGTTATATACATTACAAAAAAGTACTATGTATTTTAATTTTTATTAAAATTTAATCTATTATTTTATTAAATCAGCTGTAAATATTAATTTTAAAATTTCACTTGGTTTTAATTGTTCAAGCTCTGAATCGTTACATTATCAAGTTAAATAAAATGACATTTTGTTATTAATTTCATAGTTTCCTTTTCAAAGAAACGATACTAGTCATTGTTACTAACTAAGCTCAACTGTCTCTTAGAAATAGCTATTTATTATTAGTCCTTCACGTAGAAACCAAACCACATAATATTAGTTGGATTTTCAGCTGTTTGATAAGCCTTATACTTACATTTCAGTCTACACAACATTCAGACCCTGAAACTACCATACCCTGTCAAGTACTTTCCATTATGATGAGAACCATTGAGCGTATATAGTTTTTGCATATACCATCAAATATCACAGCCAAGGCTATTTTGCCTGTAGTGTCAACTCCATCCACAAATAAGGGTGGAGTTGACACTACAGTCATGGTTTGCTGCTTAGCAATCCTGTCACAAGTCTTACAAGTTTTACCATGTAATCTGGTTGGGACAGGCTGTATGTACTGAGTGGGGAGTCCAAAAAATGTATATTTCGTGTGGTACTTCTGTCCAGGTCTACACACGTAAGGGCATTCACGATAAGGAGCTTGTCTGGGGAAGTTTATTTCATTTTATAATAGTTGTTTGTGCAAACGTTATACCTTATTACACACGTTATACTACGAATGTAATAGTTTGGTTAGTTAAGTTGGTAGCTTATGTTTGGTAGAAGTTAGTTATGTAATTGAGGAATTTATTTCATATTATTAAATAAGTATTCAATAATGATGTTATTTGCATATGCTATATGCAATTATAGTGTCAACTGTATACCTGTGTACTATGAAGTTTCCTGTATTTGATTTAAACAAGAAATACTTTTTGACGAGGTAGTTAGCAGGTGTTAATATCACTGTTTCAATGTTAATAACGGTGTTAGTTGGTATGGTAAAACGGATTACTCTAATTTGTTTCATTGCTATTATTTATTGTATTATTGATATTACTAGTTATTATTTGGGTGAGGAATCCTGATTTAAATTTATCGTTCTAAGCTTAACTTGTTAGTGTTAATAAAACCAATAAAAAATGGCATAATTGTATACAAAGTTTATATTTTGCCACAAATAGCTACAATAGATAGAACATATCATTCATCTTCATAATAGTAGAACAATAATATGAATAAATAAAAACAATCGTCACTACTAATGATAATGTAATAGATGATGTGTAGCTCTACCTTCCATATAGAGTAGATTCTCAAGTTTCCATGATAACTATTTTTTAGTGCTGTACAGTTAGGGGAGAGTAGTCTAATCTCTTAATACAACCACTCAGTCCGTCTCTCTCTCTCACCAGTGCTTTCAGAGAGTTTCAATCTACTTGTAAAAAATATCATTAATCTCTGTGAATTGTGATTGAAAGCAGTAAAATAATTTGTAAGATAAGTTCTTACTGGATATAGATATGTAAATATTGTAAGTTGGGAGGTAGCAGATTTACTATGGATGATATTCTGTAATCTGTTTCGAATGTATTATATTGCCTTTTTACTTGTTATGCCTATGCTTTTAATGTCAATGCAAATCCTGCTGAAATCTTTATTCTACATTGAAAACTCATATCCAGACACCCAGTTAAAATTTTAATTCTTTCTAGCTTAGAAATTCAATATTAGAGACTAACACTTTCAATATGCTATATAAGAATGTTTTAACTTTCTTATGGTATATTCAGGGGATCAATATCACATGATTAGATATTCTGTACTAAAATATGAATGATAAATAGGTCTATAGAATAGGTAGGATAAATATTCCTGATTGGGAAAAGTAAAAAAAAAAAAAAAAAAAAAAATGGAATTAATAGCTATATCTTGATCCTTAGAGTTAATTTAAGGAAATCAAGTATATGTAAATTTAGAAATTTGAAGATAATATAATTTTCAGCCTCACATATTCCCTGATATATATGGATTTATAGAGACATCAATATATTATTTGTTTTGTGATGAACTCTGGTATTACATAATATTTTTGTTTATCCAGGATCAGTTTCATCTCTTTTGAGAAAGGAAGACTAAAATTAGAATAAGGAATTAAGACAAAAGGATAATTGTTTGACAACGGCCAGTGACAAAGTGCAAATTGCTGTTTGACTTCCATTTACCCAGTGTTGTCAGAGACCACTCTGGTCCCAATAATTGTTTGCTCATGTAGAGGACTATGTAAGACTTCGATAATTACATGTGTTCAACCAAAAACCAATGTATTTCTTTTGTCCAGAATTTAGTTTTACTATTTATTAATTTATTTCAACGGTCATAACCACTTTAACATATACATGTAATACTACAATAACAAATAACAATATGCAGCTGATAATTTTATTTTTAACTAATACATGCTTTAACACAATAACAGAACCATATAAATATCTTAGTATTCATTTTTATGGTTTAGACATACATAATTAGGCTGCGTTGAAGAATATATTGCAACCTAAAGTTTATAGAGTTTTAAGCTTTCTTACTGCCGTTTTAAGATTGATATAAAAAGGGGGAAAGAAAACTACATCAACGCCAGCAGCTACTTGATCCACTACTGACGAATGTGCATTTTGTATAGTACTGAAGAGAACATCCAGTGAGAAAGAGTAATAACACGACGCAGCCCATCAAGACGGCAAAGGCAGTGAAATAAATTGGCGTGGAGTTTGTACAGTGGTATCCACTCACCTGCCCACCCTTACACGCACAGTGGTATTGACCCACCCACCCACCCTTACACGTACAGGGGTATTGACCCACCCACCCTTACACGTACAGTGGTATTGACCCACCCACCTACCCTTACACGTACAGGGGTATTGAGTGTCCCCCTCATAGTCGTTACATTCCTTATCAAGTAGTGAAACCCTCAACATGACCCACCCACCCACCCATACACGTACAGTCGTAATGACCCACCCGCGCACCCATACACGTACAGTCGTAATGACCCACCCGCCCACCCATACACGTACAGTCGTAATGACCCACCCGCCCACCCATACACGTACAGTCGTAATGACCCACCCGCCCACCCATACACGTACAGTCGTAATGACCCACCCGCCCACCCATACACGTACAGTCGTAATGACCCACCCGCCCACCCATACACGTACAGTCGTAATGACCCCCCGCCCACCCATACACGTACAGTCGTAATGACCTAACCTAACCTAACCCACCTAACCTAACCCACCCGCCCACCCATATGAGTGAACAAGTTTTAGTAACGGATATGGATGACAGGTTTTAGGAATTTATGTATTTCGTGGTGATATTTGTGAGAAACAAAGAGTCTACAAACATTATTACTTAGCTGAATGTCGCAATAAGGAAATAGAGCTATACACAAAGTTCAATGTAAAAACTCAAGCAGCGAATTATAGTCAAACAAACGAAGCAGCCGTCTTGTCGAGGAAAAATGGTGGTTGATATGTATTGGTGAGTACTTTTATTAATCAAAATTAAAAAAGCAACTACCGGATTGCAATGTTACATTTGAATTATTTAACTCTATAATTATGTATACATTTTTATAATTTGACCATCGAATTATCATAACAGTCTCTTGAAGTACAAGAGGGCTTAAATTTTAGAAATAAAAAATGACACATTTTCTATAAAAGTGACTAAGTTTAAGTGAATTAAATGTAAAATATTTTAGTCAAAACTCATTATTTACAGTTCATAACAGTCAATTGTATATAGCATCAATATCAAAGTTTTAATTTAATATATTAAAGTTAATTTAATAATTTAATATATAGCACAGTACCAAGTACATTAGTAACTATAGGATTCCGTTATATATGTATATATATATATATATATATATATATATATATATATATATATATATATAAAAAAAAACTGTTCTGAGTCTGTTTTTAGACTCAAACTCTGTATTGAACATTTATTAAATGTTTAACTGAAGCTGAAAAAAACATTGACGACACTTAACAGAAAAAAACTTGTCTTCTGATCTTATCAAAGCACAGACGATCATATATTGATATTCCAAATTCTAAAATAAACATGAACATATCTGTATTCAAAAACAATATTAATCCAATTCTTTACATAGTAACTTTTATAGCACTTCAATATTTAGTTACAATAATACTATGCTTTTCACGACTGACCGTGTAAACAGTTTGTGTGTAGTTTTTGTAGCAATTAAAAGTGCAAATATATTGTTAATTTTTGTATACAGTGTTTAAAAAGTTAATTAAGATAGTACAACATAAACAAATAAATAAACCGTCAATTATCAATTGGTATTACCGTATCCCAATGTATTTAACTTTCTTTCTATGTTGAACTTCATATAGGACAATACAAGTTAGTATCAGAGCAGCTGTGGAGGGTTGGAGAAAGTCTGTAATGAAGTTGCAACCCTGTCAATATTGGTTCAAGATTGACCACCTAAATGCCAAACAAGAACCCTTACTCTATTCTCTTTTGGAACTTCCCTTTAAAGCGAATTTCAAAAGAAAACGGGGTTACATAGGCTAAGAATATTTAGTGACGTATTCACAGGATGTAAGTATTTTACTAAAATGTTAAAGAGATATTATATATTTACTATACTTTTATATTTCAAATTATTAATTCCAATTTTATAAATATAAAAGTACTTAAAAATTTCATGTATATTACATTAAAATGAATACAGAAAACTAATATATTGAAATAACTAAATACATTTTACTACATTCAAGAAGTCCTGTTTTGTTGAATCAGTCATTTACGGTTTAATATTTTTACGTTTCACAAAATTTAACGTTGAGAAATCTAATGTATTTGATTAAGTATATTTTAAATTAGCGTAATATAGTAGGAGTGCACTGTATTAATAGTCAAACGTCATCTAAATTCCAGTATTTAGAATAGTAATATAAGAGTAATGTTAAAAATATACATCTTCAAGGGTATAACATTAAATATTTAGACCTTGAGACAAATATATAAATAATGATAAGTACAGTCAAAATATTAATACATTATTCATAAATAAATATTTATATTCTGTTATATTTTTATAACTATTACTCAACTTGAAGTAAACTTTTACAAACATATTAGAAATAATAAGTGAAACTAGTTCAAAAGTCATTTTAGGCATTTTCCGTTAATTCATTATCACTAATTTTTTTATCTACGGTTAGGTCAGGTTAGGCTAGGTTAGGTAGCTATTAAAGTCGATCACAAATTGGTATATCTAGTGATTGACTTACCGCCGAATGCGCTCAATTCGTTTCCATGTAAGTTCTTGGAAAGCGATAATAAAGCCATGGATATCGGATTCCTAGCGGATAAGGAATACTACAGTGGACGTAAAAATTATTGGGGAAAAGTTTTTAGAGCTATAGAATATTTACTAAGTGTTAGTGAATTAACGGAAAAGATCCAAAAATTTTTAACTATAGCATGTATATTTTATGATACCAGAAAAATAAAAAAATAAAAGATTAAAAATTTTATTTTACCTCCATTAGTTAAAATATTTAGGTGGTTGAAAGATATTTAGGCCGAAGTCCTTTTATTACATATTTTCCATATGATGAAAAATTCAATATGAAATATATGTTAACCAATTAATTTATAATATTGTTATACTACTTTGAATGACAAAAAAAAAAAAAAAAAAAAAAAAAAAATATTAAACGACTTTTTGTATTAAAGAAAAACAGTTAGTAATTACTTATTTTGTTTAATGTCCATACAAGTGTCAGTAAAGTAGGAGTAAATAGATGTGATCATTAATTATGAAGGACATATAGTTCAGTTGTACAACGTACACAATTCCATAATTTAATCTATACCTAATCACCTTACATTGGGGTTTCTTAAGCAATTAATAAAACATTTAGTAATGTCAGTACTTGTACCGTCTACTTCATTCAGGTGCGTTGTTGTTGAAGTTGCTGTTTTAGTCATGTATTGACAAATAACATTGAGAGTGCCAAGTTCTTTGAGTTTGATAACGATGTAAGAGTCATGCAGAATTCATTCGTTGTCTGTAATTGATCAAGAATATTGTTCTATTAACTAGTGATATAAACCTTATATAGTACATATATACCAGTATTTGACTATTATCTTCTGTATGGTTATGAGTATAAAATACCTTTTTTAACTTTGTTAATTAATTGCGAATTAATATTACTACAATTTAATAATAGTGTTTATTTTTTTAATAGTGCTATATGCGCTGTTTTACGTAGGGATTAGCTAGCATAAATATATTCATTGAGGCAGGTCCTAAATAGCGTAATTGATTGGATTTTGTTTTGTGAAAGGACATAATTTGATATTTTATTTTTATTAATATATGATGACTTTTAAACTATTTGACAAGTATTTATCACAGATTTTATGTGTTTTAAAATTAATAAATGGTAGCTGATAAGAAACCATATGCTATATATGTTATTTTGTTTTAAGGAAAACTAGAGTCTAAAACTGATTTTATATATATATATCGGAAGAATACAATTTTAACGAGATTAATGCAACTCACCCTCATACTATTAAAACATTGCTGGACCCATCGAGGGTGGGTGTGAAGGTACTGGACGCAGGAGGACGACACAGAACAAAAAAACAAAAAAAAAAAAAAACAAATTGAATTGAAAAAATACTCTTTGTTACATGAAAATAAAAAATATTAAAGTCAAAAGTATTAAACAAATGTCAAGTGATAGAAAAACAATTTAAAACACTTAAAGACAAAACGGGCTGTTGACCATTTGTGAAGTTATGATATTTATCAAAGTTACAGACAATTCAAAATATAATATATAATGCCACGAGGAAAAAGAAATAAATAAAAAACAACAAGATTATCAACTATTAAAACAGTAAAAAAGTATCACTACAATGTAAATAAAAATGATTAGGCCTAGCAACATATTTATCAAAATATGTATAAATCTCTGGAAAATATAACAATAATATATAAATAATAACAATGATTACATACAAGAATAATTAAATAACAGAATACACGAATGAATAAACTACAACTAGAAAACTATTACTACAAATAACAAAAGGTTAACATTTTAAAAAGGCAGCTGAACTTACGGGGCTTCGGGCAACAAAGAAATTTGGAAGGTTAAGCTAATTTGGAAAAGTTAAAAAAACGAAACAAAATAATTAAATTAATAACTACGCCGAAATCCAGCAGGCTAAACTGGGCGATTCCTAATGAGAACAACCAAGTGAAGACTTACGCGAGAACTCAGTTCTTTAAAAGAAAATTACTAGTAAAGCCCCTGAAAAAATATATAAACCAAACAAAGTAAAAATAATATGTAAATATATATATATATATATATATATATATATATATATATATATCACTTTAAAATTGCACTGTTCACTGAAACCACATAACAAGTCTTTTAACAGCAAAACGTTCTTCAACACAAGGCCATAGTGGAGGCCAGAATGGCCGGAAAATAATCTGGGTTTGGGTCACCTGCATATCGACGTCTTCATCCTGGAGGCCGATGGATAGGCAGCGTGGAAAGGGTGAAGAAATGGCTGCCCCTCTGGGACGCATAGAAGAGGCTAGTCCCAACCCGTAGGTTCCGCACTGTGCCTCCAGGAAAACGCAGTCAGTAGGTGCCCATCCATGGTGCAGGTGCCCATCCATGACTCTCCGACCCCAGAGGCAGGGCTAAAGAAACAGCACAGCACAAACCATATTTAAGTCCAGCTCCACAAAAAGCGAGAAAACAAACAAAATAAATAAAAGAGTGTAGTAACTTTAACTATGAACAAAAGATAAGTTTTTTAAAAAGAGCAGAAAGATCCTAATTACTAAAAAGAAAACTTTTAAATCCAAAGT
The DNA here is from genome assembly GCA_035578905.1 of Stictocephala bisonia. NCBI lineage: Eukaryota > Metazoa > Arthropoda > Insecta > Hemiptera > Membracidae > Stictocephala > Stictocephala bisonia. Next base: position 3,872,986 of record JAQJVL010000028.1, read on the forward strand.
AAAAGAAACTAAGTACAACTGGTTAAACAAATTAATTAGCAAATATATGAGAAAGATAAAAATTGTACATGATTTAGCATTACAAAGCATATTTCCTGCAGTGGCAGGTTTTTGCACTAACAGTTTGCTAGGCTGAGCAAGTGAAATGGTTATAACAAGTGAAAATGAATACTGACTTTACTATAAATCAAATGTGATATGTAAAAATAAAAATTTTGATTACGGACAAAATAATGTAATAAATAGAAATACACGATCACAATTACATTTACATCGGTACCTGCTGATTATAAAAACATTTTCACAAACAGGCAACAGCTTTATTAAGTACTGAAAAAACACAGATTAGAGAACAAGAGAGATCAATAAACAATATTTTTAATCAAACAATTTTACGAACACTTATCTAAACGTTTATAGCCGCAAAACATGTCGTCGTCGGCTGCCAAGCTAGAATGGCGAGCTTGCAGTCGACGCCAAGGAACATAGAAAACGAACACACAGACACTAAAACTAAATGGAACACAGAGAGAAAGACTGAACTGTCCGAGGGAGACTATCGTAATGTGCAAACGGTACAGTAACTATTTTATGACAGTACATTACACTTTTTTCCCACTTGAAACAAAGCAATATTATACTTCGTAAAATTAAATAACGCTTACTATAAATCACAAACTTCAGTTTATGATTTATATAGTCAACAACAGGGATCACTCTTGGAGTAGGATGGAAAATAATTAAAGTTTCAAGTTGATGGCCTTCTAACGGATTCTAAGAAAATATGAAATGTCTTTAGAGAGGAGTACTTCTAACGGAGTACTCCTCTCTAAAGACATTTCATATTTTCTTAAAAATTCCTATTTTAAATTCTGCTAATAAACCTTTCCTCACACTATGTAAAATGTGTACAAAATAGTTCGATTTAATGTGTCAAAGTAATTAGGTTAGATTTTCTGTAAACTGTTCCTAAAAATAAACAATCTTGTTAATTAAACGCTTCTGCAGTTATATTTTATCTTCGAATAAAAATATAACAATACTACACCTACCAATATAATTAGTTGATTACTAAATAAGGAATTAACGTCTGAGTAGCATAAATTTAAATCAGTTAATTAAATTTATCATTAATTATGCTAAAGAAGTAAGTTTTGCTTATGGATGCTCTGAAATACAGTCATCGTTGCATAATGACAATGGATCATATTGTTGTAATATTTGACTCACATTATAGAATATGATATCCCTACCTTATAAGGCAACCAGCATCATCTATTTCATAAGAAAATCCAGGAAAACTTCTAATTTACCTGTGAAACTGCAAACAGCTTGTGTTGTGAGTGCAAAAACCTTGCCACAGGCAAAGGATTATGAAGGTTTGTTTTGAGCTCCAGTAGTCAATATAGGCTACTACCTTAGTACAGTGGGTCTTTGCAAGGAACATACATGTTCTATAGCTTTTTTCTCTTTCTATGCCAGTGGCGTATTTTACTAAGCATTTCAACGTTTTTATGACACTACGATCCAAACCCATTCACCTAATTAAATTAATTAATTAAATTAAATTGTCATTTAAACTAATTAATATTATGTATATAAATAAATACATATTTTTATACGGGTCTGTAAATGTCAACAAAATATAAATACCTTTAAGAATTATAATGCTGACATTTCAAATCAAGTGAAACGCCTACTGTATTGTATGAGCTTTTAAATTCAATTGATAACATTGTAGATGTTCACAAAGTATGTAGAATTATGATTACATGAGGAGAATTGTGTATTTTGTAAGAAACAATGCGAGTATCGTAACTTATGAATGAACAGGTTAACTTTGATTCAAAGAACAGTTTTCAAAGTTGTGTCAACCAACAGTAATTGAGGAATAATATTTTTTAAGTCCCATTTTGGTAATTATTTCTGATGATGCTTAACGACTCAGGTGCTAGACACTGGTTTTATTTGCGGGAAACGTAATTGGGTTATTTATTTACTTATCCAGATCTAACGGATTACAATATTTTACAATAGTTTATTAATGAAAACAGAAACAATCTTACAATATATTGAGTAAATCAAATGTAACTAATATGGAAAGTAACTAACAACTAAAGAATGACAACAAAAATCTTGTTTTGATTGATAGGAGGGTAACTATGAGTTAATGTTGCGTAAATATTGATGTTTAATTGTTTAGGTGTGTTCAATTTGTAGTAATTAGTCTATTATTCGTGTCTGTGTCGAATATATATTTTATTAGGTAGGTTGAGGGGAAAAGTAAAAGGGGTCTTTTTAGAAGAGGACCCCACTCTAGAAAAATATTATATAGGAATAGCACCACGAACGGGAATAAAACAAAACATGACATAACCTAAACGAGTGGGGATTCTCTTATAAAAAATACCCCAAAATAAGTCTATATCATATTTTAGATACAGGTGACATTATTAAATAATGTTATGGACATTATATAATCTGTCCACAAAAAACACAAGCGGTGTTAACGGCTAAGTAAACTTGAGTTTATCTCAAAAAAAAAAGAAAAAAAAGAACTATTTAAACCCTGAAAATAAATAAAAGTTCAAAACTAGTAAAAATTGCAATCAGTAAAAATATAATTATCTATAAATTATATAACATGTAATAATATGAAATAAATATACAGGCACGTACAAATTAAACTAGAAAATCCAATTATTGAATGTTGGGACATGATTATGCATAAAATTATTTCCATACGATCTTTTTTTAGAGCTATACACTATATTTTGGAGATCCACAAAACTATAGTATTGTACTTATTTATGAAAAGTCATTTAATTCTTATTTATGTATTTATTTATAAGATGTTATCAACTAATTGTCATTTAAGGAGAATAATATATCATTTTTAGATATTTGGGAACAACGCTATGAAAATAACGATTTTGTTTTATTAAATAGAAATTAATTACAACTATTAATTTTTACAAATTAATATTACGGTTTGTGTAAAATTGTATGTTATGTAATAAATGGCATGTTACCGTTACAAAAATAATGCTATTCTTATGAATAACTGATTAAAAGTACTTTAAAATATATACCAATTATTGTAATTGAACACACCAAATCACCAGTGTATAACACAGACCTGGCCATTAACAAACAATTAATTAGTGGGAGATCTAATGACTCTTACATAAATAGGGAAATTGCGAAAGAAATTTGCATTTTGTCACAGCTAGTTATCAAACACAGACTTTTATCTCAGTCTAAATAAAAAAAAAGTTGCTTTGCCTTGACTGAAAACTGAAACAAATGCAAACAATGTAGACAAAATCGATTTATTATACATTATATGATATTTCCAAATGAATGGCACATTTTTATTTATTTTATTGAAAAAAAAATGTTTCCTATATTTTTACTGCAAAAAAAATGTTATCATATATATGTATCTTATACTGTATATATATAAGATCTATATATAAGAGTATTTACTCCACAATCCTCTGATAACAGGGAAAATTCCAACATAACATTATTTGCATTGTATGACAGTCAGTTTTACTTCAGTGAACTGATCTTAACATAACACACTATTATATATCAAAAGAACCTTGCTAACGGCCTTGCCCAGAGGTTCCGACGTTAACGCGAGGATACTACGATAAGCAACGTTGAGCGTGGCTGTTCATTGAATGGAAATTAGTGAGCATTTCGTCTAATTTTCATCGTATACAGGTTTAGTAAAACGAGAAAAAAGAGTGAGTATTTTCAGAAAATAGTATTTGGAAAATTTGCTAACCATTATAAAAGTAATGAACTTTTAACAGTTGAAAGTGAACAGTGACAGTGAAAGGATATCTTATTTTACCAGACGAAGTTAGAGATAATAAGATAATACCTCTCTAACATTTAACCTGGGAAACAACGGCTTAAAGGTAACTCCCAAACCACCATCAGTGACCGGGCAGGCAGGCTGCATGCAAGGGTGGAATCGCTCAGCGGTCACCTATCCAAGGAACAGCCACGATCGATGTTGCTTGGCACTGATATCTTGTGATAACATCGGAACTCTACGGTCAAGGACACTGGAAAGTTACTCTTTGTATATATTGAACATTTATATTCAAATTATTATATTGAAGTAAAACTGACTGTTATACCGTGGGTAGCTATCATAAAATAACTTGTAAAAATGTTCTCTGTATTCAAAATACTGTGGAGAAAATGGAATATATTGTAGTAACAAATATTTTTACCAATATTGTTTCCATTTCTATTAGTCCGCATTCAAGATAAAACAATATTTTAAAATGGTAATCAGGTAAAAGTTTGCGTGTGAGTGGCGATGACAAAATGCAAACTTCTCTTACAGTTCATTTTCCCCAGTTGTTTAGAGTTCACTTGATCTCCTAATAATTGTTTGTTTGTACCCAAGTCTTTATTACACTTTGATGGTTGGGTTCACCAGTTAAGAACTCTTCTTATTTTTGTTAACTTTACTCCATTATTAACGTAATAAATCCAGTATATTAAATAACACATTCTTTAATTAACTATGATAACAATAATTATTATATTACTTTTATTTAAGAGTTTAAGCCTACTTTGATCTATAAATAAATATGGTCTTTATATATACATGTAACAACCGTTACAAAAGCTGTTCTGGAAATTAAAGCGGTTATCTGCGGTGACACCTCTCCCCTTTAACGACCGCCATAAACCCCTTGAGCCAACATCGTCGTTAAGGCTGTTACTGCACAATTACCGCCGAACTAGGGTTGGCAAAAAAAAAAAAAAGGAACTATTTGCATTACTAATGAAATTGGTATAACAATTATTTTGTAGTTCTAATTAATTAAAGGTAGTTATATATTGGATTATAAACTCTATTAATAGAAGAAACTGTGATACCAACGATAAAAAGACTGAGTACTCCTTTAATAACTAGAAAGTTGCTAACAAATGTCCAGCTTTCTTTGGTGTTTCAGAATGAGAGTGTGCCAATCGGATCGAAATTAATTGACATACTTTAACATATGTTCTATTTAAATGGTTATAAGTACATTTGTGTTGAAAACTCTATTAATAAAACAAATTGTCCAAAACAAGTAATACAAATGAATAGAGACATGACCAAAATGTTGTATTATAACTAACTTATTGTTTTATCTAATATATTTTGTATTTATACGAGTATAAGACATATTACTGTAGTTAATTTTCGACACTAATGGCGCAGTGCTGTATCCCAGCTACTTGGGGACAAAGTGTTGTGGAGACTGTAAGCGATAAGTTCTATAATCGGTCCTCTTAATGATGACACAAAAGTCCCATCAATGATTGCCATCGACGTGGATACTACTAGATAAGTCTGGGGTGTCCATGTTGGGTGGTAATAGGGTCCGGGCGTTTTGTAGGAAAGATAACTGAGTATGAGGCATGTCAATTGTCTGAAAATCAAATCTAGTTCTACATGATCTTAGAACTTAGGCTTAAGCGGTCGGTGTCATAACTAGAATCTACAGTTTCCGGTGACAATCACGTCAAGGTATTATCTACAATATTTACAAGATGACCAGACGTTTCACCCATAGTGTGTTGTGACATCCTAAGTAGAGTCTCAGAGAAACCACTGAGGATGCTACATCACAGTATGGGCGAAACGTCTGGTCATCTTGTAAATATTGTAGATAGTACCTTAACGCGGTTGTCACCGGAAACTGTAGATTCTAGTTAGTTCTACATGGTTTGGATTCAACGTAAAGGTGTACGTCCCATAGGTTTCCTTATTATTGTGTTATAAATGGCTATTTCTAAGGAACAGTCAGCTTTTGTTAGTACTATGACTACACTCATTTACTCCTCATAATAACTATATATCTACGATCAGTGTTTCATTGATGACTAATGATTAATAAGGCCATTCCATTAGTATTATAATAGGATAAAACGAACGATTTATCTGTGTTATATTGAAAATTCCAGGTAATAACAGCTAACTACCAAATTAAGGGCAAAAGTACACCAGCCTCCCCTTTGGATACTTGAATTACATTACAGCACAAGTTTTTTACTATTAACAAGTGCTGTGTTACTAGTTTATTAAAATATCAGTAAAGAACACAACACATTTGTTTGTTGATAGTAATAATTTAATAAATAAAAAGTTAACTAAATTTGTTGTATTTACCTAGAATCAAGTTATTAGTAGTTTCTGGTATTCATTTAGAGAAATACATCGATAGTTATAACCCAGTACCTAGCACCGTAATAGGCGGACCTACTTAATCAGCGTAGACAAGTCACGAAACGTAGACTTATGCCAGGCAATGCAAGGCTGGTATAGTATGCTATAGTTACTATGAGGTTAAACATTGTATGACGGCTGTTAACTGCATTCTACTTTGGCATACCGGCTGTGAAAAATATGCTTGTGCATTTGTTCATTTTGTCATTTATCTATAAAATTAGTGCTAATTTATTTTGAGGAGATTCTAGGTGATAGGTTCTATGCTCAGTCATCTTAATACCAACATAGTACCCGATCTTTAGTGGCCTTCGACGTGAACACTACTAGAAAAGTCGGGGGTGTCCATGTTGGATGGTTGTCAAGGTTAAGATCTTATATAGAGAAAAAAAAACTGAGTGTCAGGCTTGTCAGTTAGCTGAAAATCAGTGTAACACTACGTGGTTCGGATTTCTTCTAGAGCTGTAGGTCCCTCAGAGTCCCTGACTATTGGGCTATTAATAAATACCTATTTCTGAGGAACAGTTGACTAAACTTAGTAAGTAACAATGACTACACTCGATCATCTACACTCATGACACACATTCGCTCCTCATATTTGCCCGTATCTTGACGATCGTCGTTTTCGTAATGAATCATGAATCATAACCATAAATACAAAAATTGGAATATTATAACAGCCATACATTAAGTCAAATGTTAAAAATTGTTATGTTTCTTAAGTTTTTACTATGACGAGTTTTTAAATTTAGTTAAATTTAGCATACATAATTAATTAACTAAAGTCTAGACTCATCAGTTTTAGTTTAATATTTGATAATTTGTAGCTTAAAAGGTATATTTTATAGATAATTATGTGTTGTTTTAAAGCACTAAATAATTTAAATATGTATTTATTTTTATTTGCTCATAGTGATAATGAGTCATAAACTATGTGGGCTACATTATTAATTAAAAATAATGCAGTCCTACTTCTTTGAGTAAGGTATAAATGTGAATAAAACAATTAATAAATTATCATTTTACGTGTATGGGTGGGATTTTATGCCTGTATAAGGGTTGGTGGGTTACTACCACTGTATGTTTATGAGTGGATGGGTGGGTTCATTAACACTGAACGTGTGTGTTTGGGTGGGTGTGTATCAGTAGTTAATGTTGAAATAACTCTATTTCCTGCAGATATAGAAATAACATTTGTTGGTTTACATTAGTGTCATTTTAATATATTATTATCTCAGACCATAGCTTTATTTTCTCTATTAGCTTTTTGTGTTACTTTCCTTCAACTGAGGAATACTGAGAGAAATATCAGAATAAACTGTTTCACTACAAATTGAAACTTGGAGTCTCTACAAAGATTGTCACGATGATACAACCCTGTCAATATTGGATAGGGATTGACCGGCTAACAATCTCAGACCATAGCTTTATTTTCTCTATTAGCTTTTTGTATTACCTTCCTTCAACATTTTACTGTGAGAATTATCAGAATAAACCATTTGACAACAAATTGAAACTTTGAGTCTCTACAAAGATTGTCACGATGATACAACCCTGTCAATATTGGATAGGGATTGACCTGCTAACAATCAAACAGATTCCTTCATCCATTCTCTTGTGGACATTTACTAGATAACGTTCTTGAAGTGTAAAATTATTCATAAATAAAAGCTGTGGGCTAGACGTAATAATATACATGTCAGAATTTAAATATTCTTTGCTGAGTGGAAATACGAATATGTTCATTTGAACTTTTACAAATATGTAGAATATAAAACAAGAGTATTTATTACCAAGGTAACTAATATATTAAAGCTACATTTATCTACAAACCATAAACACCGTGCAGACCTGTCCAGTCTTCTCATCTTCCAAAGTAACATAATTAGGTCGGTAGTAAAGAGGACAGGGCACATGTATTCTAACACATTTTATATTATGTAAATTAATATTTCGTATTATAATTAATTTTTTATTTTAATAACAAATTTGGAAGGAGTAAGTATTTTTCAAGTTATATTCAATATGATTGATTGATTCCTTGTAAGTTAAAATCCAGTACAAGTGAACGTCACACAACAAAAATATATTACAATATAAGCACAACATTCACAAATATTTTACAATTCAAGTACAAAATGCACAAATATTATGGTAATACGATTCCTTTTGTAAATCCTTCTGGTCTAAGGAGGGTGAGCGTGGTTTATCGAAATCGATAACCATAATATTTGTGCATTTTGTACTTGTATTGTAATACATTTGTGCTGTGTGCCATTCAATTGTACTGTGTTTACACCAACACGTATTATGCTAATAAAAAAAACTACAAGTTAAAGTGACGCAATCACCCACATTGCCTCAATTAGTTATAAGAAAATTATTAATTTGAGAGAACAATCTTACTGATACCAAATGTAAGTGTGACTAGGAGTCATCTCTATAGTATTTTAGTGCAATGGTATATTTATTGGAAGTTATGGAAAAATTTAAATGACTAATATGTCACGGTGGTCCCACTATGTCATGTGACATCACGTGACAGATGGCATATTCACACCGCAACTCTGTCTGCGGTAACTTGGCCTTCTGGAGACCTGAATGTACACAGTAATTTGTGGTCTATTAAGCAAGAAAGATGTCAGTGCCTAGCAAAAAATACCTTTAATTAATTACATTATAAATTAAATTTGGGGGAAATAAAACCAACAATGGCAACATTCATAGCAGTAGCATTGAAATACTAGTTGTTTATATTTTGAACATCTGTCCTCAAGTTAGGGGGAAGCAAAACTGTACAAATCATGTCAGAGTTAGTAAAAATCACTTTAGATATTTTACAGTGTTTCTAAAGAAGCCAAGATTATGTTTAATTTTATGTTTTTTAAGTCAACTGTTTGAAATAAATTATTAATTAAATTAGTGCCAATCTTACTATGGAAAAAGGAAACGGTGAGGTCAATTTCGACCCCTTTGGAATGGAATTTTAGAACTCATTTCTTAGTATCAAAGTTTCTTAGTATCCTTCTCTCAAAGTTTTATCAAAATGTGTTCAGTGGTTTGTGAGATTTCTTGACGATTGCATCATTTTTGAACTTTATAAATTAAGATAAATATATAATAAGCGCTAATAGTAAATTATTTACGGCCGTAAAAATACAGTCACTGGCATTTTTCTAACGTTACTACGTAATAATTTATTTAAAACAATTATCTAATCAAAATACTACGATTGATGTTATTTGTAAAATGAATAATGACTTTAGTTTTCCTATTACTATTATTATTTTAAAAATCTTTTATGAAAAAATAGCTACATATCTTATTACTAAACATTTTAATTTTTGATGTTGATTATAAATTATTTTACTTCTTGAATTTACTTTATTTAATTTAATTTAATATGTAGTGCAGTAATACACTTCTTCAATTAACTGTTCCATGATCATATGTGTATTGTTCAGTGGTGCACGTGGTAAGTAGTGGGTTAGTGCTAGGGTTCCCATACGTTCGTATTTCGTACGGACGGTTTGTACAATATTTTAGTCTTCCGTGTCCGACTGTAACAAAGAAAAACCCGGGTAGATGTCCCTATTTTTCTTTCTTTTAATAATAAAAATATATTTTGAATATTTAATATTGTAAAAAAGACAAACATGTATTACTACTACTTCTGGCTATCGTCAATCGACAATTGTGAGAGGTGTGTTGTATGATGACTTATATACTATGCACTATTATATTTTCAAACATCTCCCTCAATTGAAAATAAGAATTTTTCAATTCTTGAACTTGGCCACCCACTGTACGTGAATGGGTGGGTGGGTGGGTCAATACCACTGTACGTGTATGGGTGGGTGGGTGGATCATTACCACTCTACGTGTGTGGGTGGGTGGGTGGGTCAATACCACTGTACGTGTATGGGTGGGTGGTGGATCAATACTACTGTACGTGTATGGGTGGGCGGGTGGATTAATACCACTGTACGTGTATGGGTGGGTGGGAGGATCAATACCACTGTACGTGTATGGTTGGGCGGGTGGATCAATACCACTGTACGTGTATGGGTGGGTGAATACCACTGTACGTGTATGAGTGGGTGGGTGGGTCAATCCCACTCTACGTGTATGGATGGGCGGGTGGATCAATACCATTGTACGTGTATGGGAGGGCGGGTATATATGTGTCCGTATTTTACTGTGACATATTATGACAAACCTAGAGTGCGCATGCGCGAGTCCACAGACTTCTGCAGACGTTTTCAAAATATCGATCCCCTAGCGATCCCGCAGATTAGTCTGCAGACGTCTGTGGGGCTCTGCAGACTCCTGCAGACGCGGTGTGAACGAATTAGTTCAATATAGTGGGAACAGATTTTTTAAAAGTCTGTCACGATACGTCACGTGACATCGTGTGACCGCGGTGTGAAGGCGTCAGGACTTTGAGCTTGGGTTAGAGATAGCGCTGGTTCAAATCCCACCTAGACTGGAAGGTTTATCAGTAATATTCACATTCTACTGTAAAGGTTCGTCTCCTTAGTCTGTATTAATTAGTTCCTCAAACAGAATTGTTGTCCATGGAGAATGGGCAGAGCAGGGTTATGAATGGGAAAATCGGTATAAAAAAAGATTAGGAAAGTCATCCTGGTAGAAAAACCTATTCTTGTTAAAAATATGTTCTCAAATATATTACTATACCCTTAAACAGCTACACTGTGGTTAACATTTTGAAATTCTATTGATCAGTATCCGAACATATATTTGCTGTAAGAGGCGAACCAGCGTAGTTCCATCACGTGTATTAATTATTTATATAAAATGATAAATTACTAAATATTATGAAAATCTATACTTTAATAATGAACATAGATATTGCTAAAATAGTTGTCTGTAATTTTTAGCATGGAAAAAATTAAACATGTATACAATTACACAGTTTTAATCTCTGCAAAATATTAACAGTAGTACATTGTTGATATTGTTCCACATCCATACAAGTAACTTATGAACAATCTTGATAGTGTTCTACATCCATACAAGTAACTTATGAACAATGTTGATAGTGTTCTACATCCATACAAGTAAATTATGAACAATGTTGATAGTGTTCTACATCCATACAAGTAACTTATGAACAATGTTGATAGTGCTCTACATCCATACAAGTAACTTATGAACAATGTTGATAGTGTTCTACATTCATACAAGTAACTTATGAACAATGTTGATAGTGTTCTACATCCATACAAGTAACTTATGAACAATGTTGATAGTGTTCTACATCCATACAAGTAAATTATGAACAATGTTGATAGTGTTCCACATCCATACAAGTAACTTATGAACAATGTTGATAGTGTTCTACATCCATACAAGTAACTTATGAACAATGTTGATAGTGTTCTACATCCATACAAGTAACTTATGAACAATGTTGATAGTGCTCTACATCCATACAAGTAACTTATGAACAATGTTGATAGTGTTCTACATCCATACAAGTAACTTATGAACAATGTTGATAGTGTTCTACATCCATACAAGTAACTTATGAACAATGTTGATAGTGTTCTACATCCATACAAGTAAATTATGAACAATGTTGATAGTGTTCCACATCCATACAAGTAACTTATGAACAATGTTGATAGTGTTCTACATCCATACAAGTAACTTATGAACAATGTTGATAGTGTTCTACATCCATACAAGTAACTTATGAACAATGTTGGTAGTGTTTTACATCCATACAAGTAACTTATGAACAATGTTGATAGTGTTCTAAATCCATACAAGTAACTTAAGAACAATGTTGATAGTGTTCTACATCCATACAAGTAACTTATGAACAATGTTGATAGTGTTCTACATCCATACAAGTAACTTATGAACAATGTTGATAGTGTTCTACATCCATACAAGTAAATTATGAACAATGTTGATAGTGTTCCACATCCATACAAGTAACTTATGAACAATGTTGATAGTGTTCTACATCCATACAAGTAACTTATGAACAATGTTGGTGTTGTTCTACATCCATACAAGTAACTTATGAACAATGTTGATATTGTTCCACATCCATACAAGTAACTTATGAATAATTTTGATAGTGTTCCACATCCATACTTGTAACTTATGAACAATGTTGATAGTGTTCCACATCCATACAAGTAACTTATGAACAATGTTTATAGTGTTCTACATCTATACAAGTAACTTATGAACAATGTTTATAGTGTTCTACATCCATACAAGTAACTTATGAACAATGTTTATAGTGTTCTACATCTATACAAGTAACTTATGAACAATGTTGATAGTGTTCTACATCCATACAAGTAACTTATGAACAATGTTGTTATTGTTCCACATCCATACAAGTAACTTATGAACAATGTTGATAGTGTTCTACATCCATACAAGTAACTTATGAACAATGTTGATAGTGTTCTACATCTATACAAGTAACTTATGAACGATGTTTATAGTGTTCTACATCTATACAAGTAACTTATGAACAATGTTTATAGTGTTCTACATCCATACAAGTAACTTATGAACAATGTTTATAGTGTTCTACATCTATACAAGTAACTTATGAACAATGTTGATAGTGTTCTACATCCATACAAGTAACTTATGAACAATGTTTATAGTGTTCTACATCTATACAAGTAACTTATGAACAATGTTTATAGTGTTCTACCATCTATACAAGTAACTTATGAACAATGTTTATAGTGTTCTACATCCATACAAGTAACTTATGAACAATGTTTATAGTGTTCTAAATCTATACAAGTAACTTATGAACAATGTTGATAATGTTCTACATCCATACAAGTAACTTATGAACAATGTTTATAGTGTTCTACATCCATACAAGTAACTTATGAACAATGTTTATAGTGTTCTACATCCATACAAGTAAATTATGAACAATGTTGATAGTGTTCCACATCCATACAAGTAACTTATGAACAATGTTGATAGTGTTCTACATCCATACAAGTAACTTATGAACAATGTTGATAGTGTTCTACATCCATACAAGTAACTTATGAACACAGTTGTTATTGTTCCACATCCATACAAGTAACTTATGCACAATGTTGATAGTGTTCTACATCCATACAAGTAACTTATGAACAATGTTGATAGTGTTCCACATCCATACAAGTAACTTATGAACAATGTTGTTATTGTTCCACATCCATACAAGTAACTTATGAACAATGTTTATAGTGTTCTACATCTATACAAGTAACTTATGAACAATGTTGATAGTGTTCTACATCTATACAAGTAACTTATGAACAATGTTTATAGTGTTCTACATCTATACAAGTAACTTATGAACAATGTTTATAGTGTTCTACATCCATACAAGTAACTTATGAACAATGTTTATAGTGTTCTACATCTATACAAGTAACTTATGAACAATGTTGATATTGTTCTACATCCATACAAGTAACTTATGAACATTGTTTATAGTGTTCTAGATCTATACAAGTAACTTATGAACAATGTTTATAGTGTTCTACCATCTATACAAGTAACTTATGAACAATGTTTATAGTGTTCTACATCCATACAAGTAACTTATGAACATTGTTTATAGTGTTCTACATCTATACAAGTAACTTATGAACAATGTTGATAGTGTTCTACATCCATACAAGTAACTTATGAACAATGTTTATAGTGTTCTACATCCATACAAGTAACTTATGAACAATGTTTATAGTGTTCTACATCTATACAAGTAACTTATGAACAATGTTGATAGTGTTCTACATCCATTCAAGTAACTTATGAACAATGTTGAGGATGTATCTAATTAGTTTTTTTATCAACAGTAACAACGATTGTTTATGAATGAGTTAGGTATGATTTTACTGAACCAACAGTTTTTATAAAAGAAAGAAAGCTGTTGACGAAAGATTAGATTAGAAGTTTTTGTTACACTCTTCCACAAAATAATGAAATGATAAAGGTAAATTATGCATGTGATGTTTATTTCAGTTTTTGTTGAAGTTCACCGGAATGTTTTAGATTGTGATTACACAACTGACAGAGCTGGGAAGTTGTACTATTTAAAGTTTTCGTATTATACTATATCATTCTAAATGTGCCAGACATATCCGCTATACATTCTACCAGTAACTCCAGAACATTTATAATGTTCATTGTGAATTTCATTTACTCAATGGTAAATAAATTTGTGTAAGTAATCCTGAGGACGTAGATTGAAAGTGGTTTCTTATGCCATTGGATTTAAAATAGGACCCTGATTGTCTTACTTATATGATAAAATACTTATGCATAACTGTACGATTTTCTTACATCAATAATAAATAGTTTACATACATATATCATAAAATATCTAATTCTGAAAATCACATTATGTTACTTTCATATAACATTTTATTTTTATAATACTAAGAAAAATGCATAAAATAATACTCTATAATAATACTTAATAACGTTAGATGTATAGATATTATATATAGAATGTATTTAATTAAGACTGTTAATAATTGCGGGATAAATACCGATGGAAGATTTTAATGACCGGTAGAATTCCAAGGCTGGTTAATAAATAGGCAATCGGATACCCTGTTTTAGCGATAGAAATGAGGATCACAGTATGTGCGAAATTTATAGTTATCTTGTAAATAGTGTAGATAGCACCTTGACGCGATTCTCACCGAGTGGTTTTTAAGCTAATTCGTTCAATTGAACATGTATAACTTGGTTGTTGGAGCCTAACTCTTGATCATGTATGAAAATAATACACGCTAAAAAACCTCGAGATCATTTTTATTGTGATAAAGCATCTACGAGTATTAACTAGCAGTCGAACAAATTGACCAAATATATGAAAGTTAGAAGTCTTCGTCCATACTATCTAAAATATAGATTCTAGTTATTATCAGGTACAAGATCTGTCATTTAAAACATTGATAACAAAGAACATTTATTTTTGCGTTTGAATTATATTAGGAATTGATCAATTGCCGTTGTGAGGACATTTAAAACAAAACTTACAACAGTGTTTTAATAGAGTTATATTCCTCCATTTATATAATAAACTATACAAGAAAATTGCCTCAGTCTTGATTTACTACAGTCAGTCACTTGATTTACTAAAATATCATTGCAGCTGTGGACAACCCCATCCTAAGTGAACATTAGGTAAGACATATGATACAGGGAGGTGGGTATAATTAAAGTTAACCAAGTTATCTTAATACTGACAGGGCATTCGCTCAAAGGTTGTCATCGACGTGGGTACTACTACAGACGTTTATATGTCCATGATGGGCCGTAGTCAGGGTCCGAAGATAAGGAGTATCAGGCATGTTAGCTTAAAATCAGACCTATACTACGTAGTTTGGGTTCCACGTAAATCTGTTAGTTCGTTAGTTGCCGTAGCTTTTGGGCTATCAATAAATGACTCATTATAAGAACATTTGACCTTATTTAGTAACAATGATAAACGCCAATCGTAGGTGTATGGGAGAATCAGTGTAGATTATGAGTCTTGGCGTCTTATTGATGGATAGCGTAATTTAGAAGTCATACCTAAAACCAAGAACCAACCGGTTGTATAAGGCGTAGAGAAGTCATAACTGTATTGGTATTGAGATCAGGGGGTTCAATGCAGAAATAAGTAGTTTCCGATTGTGTAATGTAGCATTTAGAGACTTAGTTCAGTTAGGGTTTTTGAATGCATGCTGAATGAAGGTAAATTTTTAAAAAATATACAAATAATTTACAACATTATTATATTTTGTTATGATCATTTACTGTATATATCAAAATTCTGTTGTTTGTTTTCCAAAATTTGGTAGGCCCTTTTTATTCCTATGTGATAAATAATTGCAGTAAACCTTTCGAGGCAAATATTAGTCTTGATGATTCATTTTTAAGGTAACTATAGAAATAGAGTTATATTTATAAATATATCAGATTTGTTTCTTTCAGCTTTGAGTAAGGATAAAAAGCCTTATCTTACTCAGCAAGTCGGAGAGACTTATGGTAAAAGGTCTTTAGAGTTATCAGAAGATATATAAAGCTCAACCCGATTTCAGATAAATGATACTCAGTAAAACAGAACGCTCTTTTTCTTCCAATCCATTCCTTAAACTTTCTTTATCTAACAAAATAAAAGCAAGTCGATTTCGTCACAAAAATGTAGTATTAAATTAAAAAAGAGCTGAAAACTAACTTAAACATATGGTTGGATATTTAAATAAGGCAGATGATAGCTAACATACTTTTGGAATTTCGAAAAGAAACAAAAAATGGCATATAAAGTATAAGAACACTAAAAGGTAAATAATTCAAGAATAAGTTGGTATAATAAGTCTTAACACAATAAAAAATAATAGTTTAAAGGTTTACCATTAAATGGAATGAAATGGAAGTCGTCCTTATTAGGGATGAGGTTAGGTCTATAAAGTCCTCTCTTCCACTTAATCCTAAAAAAATGAAATCCATTTTTTAAATTTTTACTATAAATGGTTTTAACAAAATATAGTAAAATTAACAAACAAAATAATTGTAACATATTACAGAAGAAGAGAACATAAAATATAATTGTAGTATAAACAATTAGAATAGATAATAATAAGTCCATAAGTGTAATAAATTACGGTGATCGATTTCGGTAAACCATAGGGACCACCCCTCTGACCATAGGGTCAGATAAAACCCTCAACCCTCTGACCATAGGGATTAACAAAGGAACCCTTTGTGATACGGCCTTTGAGGGAGGACCAGCAAACCGCAGACTCCTCCGGAAATGTGGTTTATCGAAATCTATTACTTTAGTATACATACATTTTTTACATTTAATTTGCTGAAATAAATGTGTACTATGTGACTATTTGGTTGTTTTAATGTCAGTAAACTCATAATTTGGTAATTAACAAATATCATGTCGTTAGTTTAACTTTATTAATCTAAAATACCTACCCATATCTTCCTTTATGGGATTGGGAATGTCTGTTGTAAAAATAAAATTAGTATTTTAATTTGTTTTTCTCCACTGTCATAGCTCTACTGATATCTCTTTAGAAGTAAGTACAGTATAAGTAGATCACTTGCTTAGCCTACTACTATTCGAATTAAAGCAATATTTTAATGTTAAAGTTCAAATTGTCTGAAAAAACATATATTAACGGTGCTGTAACACTTTAACATTGCTTTTATGGATATAAATCCAGTATGCACCTCTGCAGACTCTTAAGGCAAACAACCTTTCTCAATCAATGTATTTCCTTAGAGCCATCCATGAATATAAATGTGTGCGTTGTGATAGTTAATGTCCACACCTCTGTTGAGGATTTACCGGTAATCCCAAGCTTGAACTTGTGAACCATGCTGCCAGGCTTAGACAAACTTGTTGGAACTTGGAGCAGCAAGTTTGGAACTCAATC
Source organism: Stictocephala bisonia (assembly GCA_035578905.1). Classification (NCBI taxonomy): domain Eukaryota; kingdom Metazoa; phylum Arthropoda; class Insecta; order Hemiptera; family Membracidae; genus Stictocephala; species Stictocephala bisonia. The sequence goes on from JAQJVL010000028.1 coordinate 3,890,686, forward strand.
ACTGATAAGGCGATGTTGCTTTAGATTTGAAACTTTGAGTACCAAAGTAACTGTTCCGTACAATCCTATTGATAAGTTACTTAACTGCACAAATAATTATATATTTTTTAAGTACAACAATCACGTTTTACTCCTCATCCTTCTTTTTTGGTTTAGTTTCTATTTTGCAAATGGATATGAATTTAAAAAGGTAATAAGAGTACGTCTAATATTGAAGGTTAGCCAACGAAAAGTTTCATATAGTATTTTTTTATTGTTTAAGTTTATGAAACCAAAAGAATGTAGACCTACTAATGGAGGCTTGAAAACATTTTATAAAATTTTTCTAATTTAAATATTTTGCAAGTAAACCAGATCAAGAGGAATATATAAACTAAGTTCATTTTTATGTTTAAAATAAATATATGACAACGACGTTCAAAATAATAAATTTACGGATTATGTTTGTGTGGGTAATAATTTATAAATCAACAATCTAACCCTGTTATTACCACTACCAATATATAACTTTTTATATATTTTTTATGCTATTGAAGAATTTCTACGATATATATTTTTTAGTTATAAATGTATTTTTAGCATATTTAGAAATACGCATTGTAATACAATTTAATATGGTATATTGAAAAAAAGACAGCCCAGTCTTATACAATTGACTGGAATATGTCTGATATTCTCTTTGAAGACATTTGGCTGGTTATGCTGTGGGATTATCCTTCAATCTGAGCAAGGCAACCGACAGTTAATCCTGAACTTATCCTCCGGAAGCTCTTCTTATTTGGAGTCAGAGGCCTAACTCTGAAATAGTTTCATTCTTATGAAGTCTGTCGGGATAATACAATTAAACTCTTTATCCGGTAGTTGATGTAGTAAAAAAGTGAGTAGCCCAAATTTGCACCAGATACGTATCCAAGTGGTATTGACTATCTTTCCACCCAAACACGAAGTCCAACGATTTGAAATTGAGCTCTGAGGCCTATATTATTTTAATAAATGGCGTCAAACCTCGTGCCAATAAAAGAATTAAAGCATTTTTGTTGTTGATACTTCTCTTATATGTTCAAGTCAACATAGGAATTGTATTAAACATCAATGTGTGATAGAAGTAAACTGTTTGTTGCATTGGTAAGATCTAGTAGAGTATATTGTACCATAATGTTCAAAACATTTGCTTAGGCGAGTTAGATTCAAATAAACCTCTAGAGTATTAGTTAATATCCGTCTTAACGATTTTGCGATGGATCCATCTTCCATTGTGACATTAATCTTAACCTCCAACTGGTTATTTTTATTTTTTACTTTATTTATTCATTCTTTCAACGGATATATCATTAACACATTTGAAAATATTTTAGAAATTAGTTAAAATAACAATAACAATAAAACATCCTAAACAACGTAACAACCTTCCTTCTGAATGAGCACAAGGTTTCATGAAAAAGTCAACTCTTGAGCCGACTTCATTACCAAACCATTGTAACCTCACCAGACCAGAAATGCGAGCATAGTTTGTAAGTAAATGTACATAAAAACAAAAACAAAAAAAAAAAAAAAAAAAAGGAAAAGAGCCTCCTAGATTTGTTACTTACCGTGACTTCTCCCGATTTGAGATTGACAAGATGATACATTGTACGTCCAGTATTAGCTGGGAAGATGTTATGTGTATGAAAAATGTACATGACATAATAGATTTTATTACTTCTGCTATCACTCGTGTTTTTAATGAAAACGCACCTCTAGTACATAAGAGAGTTACCAGAAAGAAATCTCCATGGAGGAATAAGAAAATATTCAATTAACCACTGAAAAATATTATTATAAGAAAAACATGCTATCTACAACAAATAACGAAAATGATAAAAAAAATACTGTAAGTTTAGAAACATGCTCAACCATGAAATAAGGCGACCAAAACAAAATAATTTTAGAACTGAAATGCAGAAATGTAAAAAGTCTAAAGACTTTTGGACTAAAATAAGGACAAGTGGTGTTACATATCCATTCGATCCAGCCATACCAAATGTTGTCAAAGATTTGGAGGAAATCAATAAGTATTTCGTCCGAATGGGCTTCGACCTATTTCGACGTCAATAGGTATCAGGCAAAAGCTGATTGTGTTTAGTTCTATGAAAGAAACAAATCAGAGAGTGTCACTAGCGATTTCTATTTTAGGAAGACTACAAGGACAGAAGTGCAGGAGGCTTTGACAAGCATCACAGCAGAGGCCATTGGAGCTGATGGCATGTAAATAAAAATGATTAAAATGATAAGTCCATATTGTATTGATGTCATGCCCACTTAGCAAATCAGTCATTGGCCACTTCCACTTGTTTAGGTTAAATGCTCTAGACGCGTAATAAAAAAAGATTTCCAAATATTTTCTCCCAACAAGCTAAATAAAGGTTGATAATTGCTTTTCTTACATGTACATATATCTAATAATAAAGTAGTATTATTAGATATACTATCTAGTAGTATATTATATAGATATAGTAATCTAGTAATAAAGAAATTATGTTTTCTGCAGAATATGAAACTATAATAGTTAATTGGTAAACCAGTAATCTCCTTTAATAATTCAGGTATATTAAGAATGATAGGTACAAAAGGATTGTATTAAGGCGTGAAATGATTTATCTTTCAAGTTGATTGCCTGCATTAGAGGACCATTCCTTATCGGAATGCTTGTCCTTAATAACTTTCCGTCCCCTTCAAAGAATACTCGTATTTTTTGCTAAAGAATCACGTTTGATTAACGCAGTCTTCTCTTCTTTGGATATTTTTTTTTCTAAAAATCGATTACTATTAAATATTGTATTTTTTTACAAATTACGAACCAGTCCATTATCCAGTACATATACACATGAAATGAGCCATTTTATGACTTTTTTCATTAAATATTTTGCAATACTTGAAATATTATTAGAACCAGCGTAGTAACAAGGTTATGAAATACCAACAGTATAATTTTTCCTCTTCATTGATTTATATTCACAGTATTATAATTTGTAGCCATCTACGTATTGTTAATTTATTTAGCATATTACTTGTCGGTAAAAATACAATACATCTATAAGTCACACAGGTCACGGATATATCCTTTGTGGATCTGTCTGTTCTGAGGATGGGAAATGTGGTGTACAGAAATCGACCACACAATTATTATTGCACATTACATGTACAGTTTACTTTTATTGTACTGTACATGAAAATATACTTCTAGTAATTTGGTTTTCGTATTTACATGGTAAACATAAACGAGCAAGTTCCCTGAAACTACTATTTAAAATAATTAATATTGTTCGAAACTGTTATCGGTGACCGATCCACATAAATACTATAAGTTGATTTTATTTCTTAGTTACATGTTGAACATTTATACTTAGGTAAACCATTTTTGTTGTTCTCTTGAGGGATCTTAAATTACTAGTAAATTCAAATAAGTCCATGTACCTAAGGTGGCCATTTCCCAAACCACCAAGTCGCCGCTAGGAAGTAGTCAAGCATGCAATGTTTCCACCAGCGGACTAAAACATCCTGTTGCATTTCAACAGTAGAGTTCGTTTTATAATGAAATGTACTGAACACTACATGAAGAATTTCAAAGCCAAATAAGTTAAGTGCCAAAAATAACACTTTTCAGGAACTGTTAATTACTTTTTTTAAATATAAACAATTTTGACTCTATAAAAACAAGTGATATAAAACACATTGTTCCTAAGTGATATTTTAAATACTAAACCCATAGTTCAATGGCTTAGCAAAATTAAATAGAAATGAGCTAAGACCACCATGAGTTTTGAGCTAAAGAACCTAACCCCCAATGTAAAAATATTTAGGAACATTCAGCACGTAATAAATAAATATAACGTCATATTAACAGTAAAATAAACTATAATATACAAAATATTAAAAATATAAAATACACAATAATTGTATTCAAACTTCATAACGCTTTCAATATACTATGTACAATTTTGACCTCATTCAATTAACAGAGAGTTGCCAAACTATATATTTTCTTCTTTCAAGAATGGCATAACTTGACAAATACATATAATTCTTGTTTGTTTAGTGACCTTGGGTTCCAGTAACGCACAAAAACAGGATAATGTAACCTTTCTAACACATACAGTATATCGTTTTGGAGAACTATAATTTCCAACCAGGACTCTACTTCACTGAAAGTTTTCCAGTTTTTATTATTCCTGTATTTTCTCTTTCAATGCTCCCTCATGCTGCCTTAAATATTACAAGTTTTTCAGTATAATTGTATTTCTAAAAACTGTTTGAAGTCAAGAAGTTTCCCAACATTTTCTATAGCTTTCAAAGGTCACTTTGTACGAGTCGAACATATGACATATTTCAAGTCATTAATTACCTCGGCTATACATGTTTACAATTTTGTCGATAATAGCAAAGTCATGTCTGCTGAACATTAATTGTGACCAACGAACAAATATTTGTGGTCAATACGATCATAAATTCCAACTGACACAAGAAAAATGTACATGTGTAACATCATCCTATTCTTTATCTGCCCACAGCAGTCACACTCCATATGCGTAAATGTTTTTATCAGTAAGTTTTGAATTAATTGCTTGAAGTAAACATGTATCTATTTCATTTCCTCCTCTCGATGCTTCAAATTCATGTCACAAACACATTAACGCTATTATTATAGTTGAAAATAGCCCTATTAAATCTTGACTGTCCTAAGCTTATGTATAAGATTACATAATCTTAATTGTCAATATATTATTTTAGTTTTTTCAGTAAAAATATGTGACTCATAATTTATTTATTAACTGTTAGTAAAGACTATTAGACAATTGAACAAACTAAATATCTCTTTTTCTCTGAGTGAACATTTGTTTCTTTTAGGATTATATTCTACTTAGGAATCTGATAATGACATTTAAATTACTTTAATTACATACACAGTTATAGGTTATCTTAAAAACTTCACATTAGTATGTTATTAGCTATTTTTTGAATAAATAAACAAACAAAATAAAATTCATAAACAGATATTACTTTTTAAAAGTTCAATTTTATAGAAAACTTTGCAGGAGTTTTTCCTAAACTATACAATTAGTTTTAAAATTCATTTTATGTTCATAATTATTTAATATTATTATTCAAGATGCTATGTAAAATATAGTAGTTATAACGTTATACGTTTCACTACCTCACTATTCTAGAAGGATCTACGATTTGTTCGATTAAAATGCAGTACAAAGAAGCATAATTCTTTTAGATCTTAGTTTATATGTCTTTACTTCGAATCAACAATCCTACCCTATTACTAGTTGGTAAAACTATCAGAATACCACTGTGCACCTATGGATGGGAGGGAGGGTCAATACCACTGTGCATCTATGGATGGAAGGGAGGGTCAATACCACTGTACGTCTATGGATGGGAGGGAGGGTCAATACCACTGTGCATCTATGGATGGGAGGGAGGGTCAATACCACTGTGCATATATGGATGGGAGGGTGGGTCAATACCACTGTGCGTATGTTGGTGGGTGGGAGGTTCAATACTACTGTGCGTCTATTGGTGGGTGGGACGTGAAATACTACTGTGCGTCTATTGGTGGGTGGGAGGTTCAATACTACTGTGCGTCTATTGATGGGTGGGAGGTTCAATACTACTGTGCGTCTATTGGTGGGTGGGGGTTCATTACTACTCTGCATCTATTGGTGGGTGAGAGGTTCATTACTATTGTGCATCTATTGGTGGGTGGGAGGTTCAACACTACTCTGCGTCTATTGGTGGGTGGGAGGTTCAATACTACTGTGTGTCTATTGGTGGGGGGGAGATTCAATTATGCTGTACTCTCCAAAACGAAGATAAGTAACATTGCGTGTGTATGGGTGATTGAGTACCCACTCTACTGTACGTTTGTGGGTGGGTGGATGGGTCAATAATACTCTCCTATGTGTGGGTCAGTATAAATGCGCAAGTTTGGGTACTGTACGTGTATGGGTGGGTCATTACTCTCCCACGTGTGGATCAGTAACATTGCGCAAGTATAAGTACACGAAAACGTTCAATAACTACAAAGAAGGAATACGATCAACAACAAACCAGAACAAATTGATGTGGAGGGGCTGAAGAAAGGCTGTGATGGAGTTAGAACCCTGTCAATATTGGATCCAGACTGATCGCCTAAATGTCAAACAATAACTCTCCATCCGTTCTCTTGTAAACTTTCACTAAAAAGACCAATCTCTTTAATTGTGTTCATTTTTAAGCTACAATGATTAATATTTTTCTTACTTTAACTACAATTTTAAAAATAACCTGTGAACCAGATTAAACACAGTTGAAATAAAATACATATTAAATTGATACAAGTCAGAATATATATTGTAGCAACATTTTAAGTGACCTTTCTAAAAATATTAATTAAAATTTACACTAGCTATCATAATATGCAAAGCATTTTAAAGTTTTTTTTTCCTAAATAATAACAACAGTGAACAATAATAATCTAACATTCTTAGAGGCCCCTTGGAAAAGAGGTCAGAGACAAAAGAGAGATCCACTCAATCGTACTGAAACTAAGGATATTTTCTGGATTTTGACAGATTAACTGTAGATTAAAGATTAGAAATGATACTTACAAAATGAAAAGAAATGATACTTTTAAGTAGTTGTCTCAAAATAATTATTATTGTAATTTAAAATATATAAATACCCCAAAGAAATTAAAAATGTACGATGAGCGAAAAATGGCTCTCAGCTAACAGAAATGTTAATGACTAATTGTAATAAACTTCCTCAACCTTTCTATGCATTTTATTGTAATTCTGTTTCGTGTTATTTATTGACATATATAAGAAAAATATTACGATTCAATAAAATGCATTTTTGCATATTTTAAATAGAAGTTTTTAAATCAGCTTATCCTTTCCCATTGTAATTAGTAATTAGCCTTGACGGAAAACCCCACCATATATAAAAGAGAACACGTCATGTCGTTCTCAAAAGTAATTTGAAACAATAATAATAACACTATTACAGTAAGTCTAAATTATATTATGGTGATTATTATATTTATCATTTACACCTGTTGACATTTTCATTGAAAATATAAACATACATTAAATTAATATAACAATTATTGAATATAGTTGAGTTACACTAAACTAAGCTAATTATTTTTGTCAATAAAATATTTACTTTGTATAATGTTCTTCTAGGGTTTGAAGCAATTATTAGAAATTATTTTTGTATCTCAAGGCCAGCATGAACGAAATTTAGTGCAGAACTGGTACAATGTTAGTTAAGTTGAAAATTATTTATACCTAATTCAAATGCATTGGAAATGGAGTCGGATAGGGGTGAAAACGATCTTAATGACTAGATTGAGGGGTTTATGGGGGTGTTAAACAAGATGTCACCTCGGCTTTAACGTCACTACTACGTTAATGATTTTGAAAAGCAATTTGAATTACTAAACAGTCCTTGAGACATTTTAAAACGGTTCATTTATTGTTTGAAGTTTGTTATTTGTTAAAGAATGTGTTTATAAAAATATATATGGTTACGTATTTTATGAGTTTTATTAATTTGGTTATGTTGTTTTCTAAAAGCAATAAAATAAAGTTAAAGAAAATTATTATTTATCTATGACTATATATTTTTTATTTCCAGATCTAGGAGTTAGTAAACAAAGTAAGTGTAATACGTTCAGCAACACTATATTGACTTTATGTCAGTAATATTTATTAATATTAGTTATTTATAATGTTATGTATTTTCATTATGAATTAAATAAACGTCCATCATCATCAGTAATTATGTATATACATGAGTAGTATAACCATCGAGTTATCACACATGTTGAAAAGTTCAAACAATTTATGTTTGGTATGGCAGTAAAGTAGCTGTATATAAATATGCCGATCATTAACTGGCCGTGAACTAAAAATTGAAAATTTATAGAGTGATATATTATTTTTTAATGAAACCTGGGCTAAAAAATATACAGTAACAATTTAAATATATTTATAACTTTTATGTAACTTAGTTGGAAGAACCGTTAACTGTATTTTGTGAGTTTAGATCATAGGAAATAAGGCTCTTCTTTATTCTATTATTAGGAAATTAACTACCTCACCACTTCAATTAAAAAGGTGATATTATAGTGAGCAATCCGACTTGCACCTCCCCTCACCAACCAACGTACGTTATTTATGACCCCCCTTCCTAAATACACCCCACAAGCATCGTTCATGAACGTACATTGTTCATAAACTCCCCCCACTCACACAACTACGATTTCATGAACTTCCTCCCCCCACCTAGAAACGTATACCATCAATAATCTCAGTGCATCAGCTCAGTATTGATTGTCGCCATTGTGACTCAGCGGTTAAGGCTTCAGACTGCGGAGTGAAAGGTCCAAAGTAAGAATATTGAAATGAGCTGATGGTTGGTACATCTCTCGTTGAATGAAGTTCACGCACATGACTGTAGGCCCATGTGAACTGGTAAATTTTATTAAACGAAAAAAATTCTACTTACCCACTTATACACATTTAAACTTACTTAGGTTTGTTTAGGGTCAAACTAAGTTTTAGTTAATTAAGGGTAATTACCCTTACGAAATATACTTAGCACGGATTTTATTAGTTACATATCTGTTATAAATATTATTTAGTTAAAGATTTCGGGGATTTATATCCAAAATAGGAAAATTGACCATTGTTAGTTACAATAACTACAAAGGTGATTTATATCGATATACAGATGGGTAAAGAATAAGAAAGACATTTTACGTCTGTCTATTCTCTCAGGCAGTAAACAAGGAAAATTACGTAGTCGATTTCAAGTCTTCCATTTGGGCCATAAAGTTAAACATCCAAGCCATCAGAGTCCTGTAAACGGGAGACAAGGTCCGTTCGGGCTAGTCCACCAACAAGCCTCCTGAGAATTGCTCGAACACTGTGGTAACTTTAAACCCATATCTAGTTTGCGAATTTACTGTTAGGTATAGTGACATGGGATTCAGTATCTAAAAACGAATACTTCTGTAACACTTTAGGGCTTCAAATGAACAATATTCTGACTTTTAACATTTTAATATTCAAATTGAAATGATGTTGAATAAATGCCTGTTTGATTTTGTAATGGTAAATTAAACTTCAGTCATTAACTGTAGATTGAAGTTTATAAATTATTCCAATATTATTTTGATTAGAAAACAATTACATTTCAAAAATATGGATTTAAAAATTGGATTGTGCTTTACCTGGTTAAATAATTTCTCCGTTTGTATTAAATAGTTATTATAAAAATAAGATTTTTTAACAAATTATGTCTACGGAATGTATTTCAAGAAATATTTCTCTTTTTTACTGTATCGTCTGGAAATAACACAACTAAAATAGTAGAATGTAAGAAGAATGAAAATAGATTTTGTGTTAGTCCAGTAAAAAAAAAAAAAAAAAAAAAAAAAACTAGGAAGACAAAGACTTTGCATTAAATAGTCTAATATAAGACGCTTAGCTTCTACAAGTTTGTCAACTAAATCAGTTAACGTTACAACTTAGGTTTAAATTGTTGTCAATCTAATACCAATTTGTCGAACCTAACATATGTAGTAAAGAAAATTATAAATACGTTGAGAATATTTTATATAGTTCAAAATTAATAACTTATTTTACACAAACAGAACAAATATTCCGTATATAATGTTATCAACAAAAACATTTCTGTTAAGGTTAAGAGCAGGAGATGGCTTTTAACGTACTATCTATGGTTTTACTAAATACTTGTATTAATTTAATCACTATAACAGTAAATATATGTTATAAACTTCACCACTATGACCTCCTTAGGTGAGATTTTATGTATCAAATTGACGGAAAGCAGGAAGTTAGTTTCAGCTCCTTCCACTTTCACATTGATTGTATTTGTCTACAAAAACTTCTGTTTAGCTCATTTATTCGATTGTTGTAGTATTCCGATACCGTTATATTTGAGTTGTTCGTGTATTTCATATTTTTGAACTATCAGAATAAAAATAACTTTAGATTTATTCTTGTTTTTTTTTTTTTATATGAAATTCAACATTACATGTTTATGTTGTTTGTCTAGTAATGTAATTAAGTCATTCATTTAACTACTATGAACAAAGTAGACGTCAATAACTAGTTACTAATTGAGAGATTAGTTGCACTTGATCTGATATTTTGTAGCGTGTAGTGATTTTTCGGATCCTGTTAAAGAGGAGTGATTTTAAAATTAAAATTGCTTGACGTTGTGAATTACATACTTTTTTTTGCTGTTGTACTGAAAGATACCTTTAGAAAAATGTTGTTAAATTACTTGAACGTCTAAATACACTAAATAAAAGAAGATATTAAAATATTTAAAATACTCTTTTGAGGAATGTGCAAAAATTAAGTGGTGGATTTTGATAAACCACATTTCCGGTGGAGTCTGCGGGTTACCGGTCCTCCCTCAAAGGGCGTATCACAAAGGGTTCCTTTGTTAATCCCTATGGTCAGAGGGTGGAAGGGTATGTATGGTTTACCAGAATTGATCACAACACTATTAAACCCTTCGAGTGCATTATGCATTATGCAAAATGCATAATCTAAAAAGGTTATGTAATGGTTTGTGGATCAGTTTATTTTAAAGTAAAATAATTGAATGTCGGCTTTTCTACTTCATGCATGTAAAATAAATTTGGCTTAGCATTATGTCATACACATCATAGGTATATCAATAAGGGTCGCTGAATATATTTAAACATTTAGCATTTCTGAAAAGTCAAATAAACCAAAAGGTTAACTGAAATTTATAATTTTAAGAAACATTAGCTTCAGAGCCTGAAAGTAATTAAACTATTTTAATTACCATTGTTTCATATTCCTAAAAATGGTTCTTAGATAATGTTTTAGTAATAAATAAATAATATAAGTGGTGTGTTCAACTAAAAAATCCGATAAAAACATATACTACGATGTTGCAGAAACACTATATATATGCCTCGTTTTGACTAATTTGAAATTGGTTATGATAATATTATATTTTAATATTGTGATGAAAATCGTAAAATAGTTTACAATATTAAATAATAATTTGTGAAAATAGGTCATTATTTAATATGATTTCACATAAAATAGGAACTCTAAAATTATTCTAATTATAATTGTAAGCAGTTTTATCAACCTTTTAGTAGAAACTACTTAATCCCTCCATTTCTTTTACAAAGTAATTTTCTGAATTTAGGAAACAAGTCTGTACAGTGTTATTTTGAATGAACCCCTAGCACTGTATAACGTTTTTAATTAAGCCTTAAATAGCCACATATTGGACAGCGAGTAATGTTGTTTTTTTTTTCAGTTTTTCATCTATAAACATGATTTTTATGGAACGTGAGTTAAGTACTCTTTGTAACACCAGAGACATACCTCAAACTAAACCAGAACTTACACAAATATGGGATTATAAAAATGATCTTTAGTGTAGGAATCGAACAATGATATAACGTGTTGAGTTGTATATAGAAATTTACAAAATAAATTGTATTTGAAACATTCTATGCATCTATATTCAAACTATTCTCATGATAAAATATTATTTTATAATAATATTTTGTATTTGATAAATAATAAATAATATTTATTATTTGTACTGAGTTGTCGATTTATTAAAAACTTTGGACCTTTTCTGTTAATTCTCTACCACTTACTTCTTCGTTACTTCACTACAACTACTTTTTTTATCGCAATTGCGGTTAGGTTAGGTTAGTTTACGTTAGGTGTATATTAAATTTGATCATAAACTGATAAATCAAATGATTGACTTACCGCCGATTGCGCTCTCCGTGTGTAAATTCTATGAGAGCGATACGATAAGGTACATCGGATTCCTAGTGGATATAGAATATCACAGTGAACGTAAAAATAACTGGGGAATAGTTTTTAGAGCAATAGAATTTTTAACAAGTTGTAGTAATTTAACTGAAAAAAAGGAATTGTAGTGAATTAAAACGGAAAGGATCCAAAAGTTGTTATTAGTTGGATTTATTGATTTTTATCTATTATTAAATTAAAGTTTTTTTTAGTACTACTGAGTTATCGTTTATTATATTAGGTTATTACTGCAGGATTTAATTATTCATGATTTTATATCTTTTTAAACGAATTTTTTTATTTTTAAATCTCAATATTTTATTAAGTTATTATTTTCCTTATTGAAACGTCCATTAATGATTTCAAGTTAACTGTCTGTCTTTGATTTAAACAAATATTGGTGCTCTACAGAAAAATATGAAATTTGTTTGATTAGTCCTCAAAGCTTTAATTTGATATTTTCACCTCATCTTTTATCATATAATACCTATAAAGACCGTTTACCACAAGTCTCAATGACTTGTTGAGCAATATAATGATTTTTGTTTTTACTTAAAGTAAAAGACTACAATTTTAGTGATTTTTGTAATAGGCTAAGTATGATGTAACTATGTCCCTGAAGGTGGAATAATAGGACTAATATTTGTTTTGAAAAACTACTGTAATAGATTATTAAATAGGAACGGAAAAGGCATTTCTTATTATTTAATAGGTAATCTACACAAAATATAAAAAGGAAATGTAGGTTATTGTATATTTGTGTAACATGTACCTTCATCCAAGTACCATTCAGACTTCTCCAACGGAGTTGAGACTCTAAAGTTAACTACACCTTATGAATGCAGTTGGTTCATATTTGTAGTTGTGACTGCCACAAATGTTTGTGATAATTAAGATGCCGATGGTATATGGATGAGTATGACAGGAGAATGAGTGTAGATGAATAAGTGTAGTCATTGTTACTAACTAAGGTCAACTTTCCTTAGAAAAAGCTTTACGCAGGATCCAAAACCTCGCAGTATTGGTCTGATAACTAACTGAAGAGCTCAGCTATTTTCCCTACTCAACATCCGGACACTGACACCCCAGACTCTAGTAGGGTCCATGTCGATGGCAACCACTAAGCGGGCGCCATGTCAGTATTAAGAGGATTGTGCATAAAACACATACTTATAATCTCCACAAACTTTATCCCTAAATACCTTAGTTACGGCTCTATGCCACTACTAGTACCGACAAATCAGGCTGCACTACAAAAACAAATGTAGTTAATTTTCCAATTTTTCTGGCGACAACGATATAGGGCAACAAATCACGGGCCCAATAAAATGTTATTTAATGTCCCATAAAATGAGATTTCAAGTTAAAAATTACAAAGCAGGTCGGAGTAAAATTTTATAATACTATGTTTTCTGCAAATATTTTTCAATAAAACATAATTTTATCGTTTCGGTTTTGACCTTGTGACTGTGGCTTTAACTTTTACTTTAGCAAATAATTAAGTCTAGTAAAAAGCCTAAATTTTGATTGAACTTGGAACTCAGGGTACTGCTATTCATCTATGGTATATGTGTTAGATATTTTAATGTTATTACAAAATAAATGAATAAATGATAGCCCCAAATTATAATTTTTTTAATATTCATACAATAATTTTCAAAACAGTTATGTTAACTATTTTAGCTACCTATTTCGTAATTTATTTTTTGAATAAATGCATCCGATTACAGAATTAATTCTTTGTAAACCATCTCGTACTTGATACAACTCCTTTGTACCTAAAACTAATCATTAAAGTTGAAGTTACGAATGAAACAACTTTTAAGGCAAATAATCATTATAAATATACATTTTATCCCAGAGATCTCCATAAATACAACTTTAAGAGTTAGTGTCCCGACCTCTGTTGAGGATTTACCGGTAAATTACTAAATAGCTTGAGCTTGGGAACTGTGACGTCAGACTTAGACAAACTTGGAGCAGCAAGTTTGGAACTCAATCACTGATAAGGGCAACGTCACATCAGATGTATAACTTATGATTCCCAAAGTAACCGCACCGTACAATCGTATTGATCAGTTGCTAAACGCAAAATAATAACAACAACAACATTTCAAATGGCAGAAGTCATATTTTACACTTTTTCCTTCTTTTTCAGTTTACTCACTCTTTCGATTAGGCATTCATAAAAAAGTTATAATAGTAAAAATACGTCCGATATTAAAAGGACATTAACAAACATTTCGTGTAATATTTTGTTATTTTCTGTTTATATAACCAAATAAATTTACCTATGGAGGATTGGATATATTGTATTATTTTACAAGTGAAGCAGACCGAGATTAATTTTAGATTAAAGTTTATTATATATGTGTAAAATTAATTAATCACTAGACAACCAAAATAATAAAATTACAGAGATGTATGTAATAATTTATAAGTCCTAATAGCACTGCTGCAATAACGACATTGTTTATTTATTTTTATTTACATTATTTTTATACATTTATACATTATTTTTATTTATGGAATATATTGATTTTAGTAGGAATATTTAGAAAAAAAAACATATTATATCCATAAATCAATATGCTCTTGAAGAACTACATAAAGGTAGATAACAAATTTAATGTCCCAATACCAGTGAGGCCCAATAAATGTCACCATGAAATATCTTACGACGGCAAAATTTGATACAAGCGCTTAGTTTTTAATAATATAAGCGTGTAACGTGAAGAAAAATAACAAAACGAGATGACACGAGCGTAGTGAGAGACGGAGTTGGCACGCGAGACGTGGAGGTGCGTATCGTAGTGTTAGATAGGAGAAACAAACTGTAAATAGCTAATAATTGCATGCAGTGTTTTAGATGCAAATGTAAAAGTCAGTCTAGAAATAAAAAAAAATTAATTATAGAGATTTACATCCGATAGTTGTAAGAAATTCTATTTCCTGTATAGCCTTAACAGTAGTGTCAATAGTAAATTAATAAAACACTAAATTCCTTAATAATTTTGAAAGTTTTTCAACAATAGATTTAAAAGGCTTGAATTAAATCGTAAAATGATTTATCTCTCAAGTTGATTGCCTACATTAGAGGACCATTTCTTATCGGAATATTCCATCCCTTTCAAAGAATATTTCTTGGTAAAAGAATCACCCTTGATTAACGGAGTCTTCTCTAGAAATCGTTTTAACAGGCCAAAAAGTGAGTCTTTTCAAAATAATGGTACGATTTTATTTTGATAAACTATTATACAGTCCATAATAAACTACGCTAATTTATATACGAGTGACGTTATGCATTTTTACATCGTATGTTATGTGCAAATATACAAGACTTTTTTACTTAAATTTTAAAAGGTAAGGTATTGGAAATGTTATGAAAGACCACAGGTTTAATTCTATTTTAGATTGATTACAAATTTGATTCAAACTTAAGTTAATTTGTAGCCTTATATGTACTATATTACGAGTTGATATAAATAAATTACAAGTGAAGGTCACACAACTCTTGGGTATTTCCTTTAAAACCTGGTTTACAGAAATCGATATCCATAATATTTCTGCATTTTGTATTTATAGCGAAATAAATTTATGTTGCATGACCTTTATTTGTATTGTACTACAAAATAAACCGAAACTTCTGGCTACACGATTTTTAGACTTGTATGATAAATGTAAACAATTAGCTTCACTTAATATTAAATCTTCAAATAATTAACCACCGTTAAAATGGTTATAGGTGGCCGATGTAGATAAACACTATTTTATCATATTATTTGTTGTTTGACTTTAAGATAACAATATTTATACTTAGCAAAATTATTCTTGTATTTATTGATGAATATGACATGACTATTAAATGTCGAATAAGCCTGTACTTAAATACTGTCTGTTTTCATTTACATAACATTTAACGTCCGGATCTTATTTAAGCTATTTTGTGAAGTAACAATATAAGACTTTACTCTTTCACTGTATTTGAATATTATTAGATGAATGATAAATATTAATAGTTCTTTAAGTTAGGATTTGTCTCTGATAGGCATAATATTATTTTATAGGCGTCAAGAAAATCATAGAAGATCATAAAAAACTTCACCTTAAACTCTTTTCTATGAGCCAAATAACTACATGCCCTGCTTTTCTATATTTTTATATTAAAATTAGTGTGATTGCTCCTTTAGCCTGTTGTCCCAGTTGACAGTGTCTTGATATGCCAATTTTGCCTTTTATATTCTACCATTTTGGTATTTGAGCCAGTGGAAAATTTTGATTTTTTTTGTTTTCTTAACAATCTGATCATATATTCCTCTATTTAAAGAAATATAATACGTTTCAAAATTATTTAGCATGGTATATCATTAGGTAGTACAGTGTTTTAAATTTTCAATTCTCGTACATTAAAGTTTAGAAAAAATCTAATTCACAAAGGGCTTTATATTTAAATGCCAAAGTTCAGAGAAGGTTCTGCGTCTCTGACTTGTGGAAAACAATTGGACGTTTTGCTGCAAGTACACTCTTGCATTATAATATAAGGTTGCTTGTCTAATATAATTATAAACCGATCGTAAAAAAAGTGAATAGAGTTAGTTTTTACTAAAAAATGAAATGAACACTTTTATAAAAAAAGGGACATATTTTGAACTTGTTTGATGGTTTGAGTCTGAAAAGTGTGTATACAAATAGTGTATTATATTATTCGGTATATATGTTAGTGCATTGTTGATTGTTAGAAAATTCGTGTTGGGTTAAGACATCTAGGATGTACATAGGTAATATATAGCAGTGAGTGTTAAAATTTAGTGATTATATATGTTAAAATTACCCCAAATGTCAGGTCAGTACTATTCTGTATGTATTACTTTATTTATATCAGTGTATACGCATTAAGACCACTATAAAAAATCATTAATAAGGTTTTTATAAAGTTATCTTAGTTTTTATTTTTTTAATTTTTAACACTCATTTTATATTATAGCGAAACATATAAAAGGATGAAAATTACAAACTCCATGGTTAAAGACATTAGTTATGTAAAAGTCAAAACTTTATCAACGATAAGAAAGTTTTTGAAATCCTTAATAAATTCAACGATTTAATAAATGTAAAAAATGACAAGAAAAACAAATTAGAGGCAAAACAATATTTAATCAATAAGATATTATATTCTACTTGTAACTCACTTAATCACATTTAATTTATTAATTTTATAAACGTACGTTATTAAAGCGTAACATACAATCTATTTTGTAAATCAAAAACCCCTTTTGTATGTTCTTAGCTAATCTGTACATGAAATAAGAAAAAAGCAAGAACAGTTATGTTACGTTAAAAAATAAATTAAAGAAGACTTCACCGATTTGTTTTATAAACTTTGCTATCAATATCGAAATATTCATAATTATTTACTATATTATAAGGAATACTACGCAAAACATAGCAGTTCTAACATTACAAAATTCCCTACCTAGATGGTGTATAATTCATTCAATTGTTTTACAAGCAAGTATAACAGTTTTTTACATCTTAATATACAGGGTGTCCCTGAACTCTCTGAGGATCGTTTTAGGTATTGATTGTGGGTCAAAAACAGGACATAATATCACATTTAAAAATTCCAAATCAACCCCGGTACTCGTACAGCCACCATTTTGTTTTTTTATAAACTGTTTATATTTTAAAAAAATATTTAAGCTTTTGAGTTTAAATTTAGTATGCACAATAATAAAACCATTTTTGTACTGAATTGAAAAAATCAAAAACCTTTTTTAACTATTTTCAAAATGGCAGTACTTTGACATTTTTGATCCTTAATAACGTTTAGACGGTTTGTAATGAAAGGGAATTTTCATTACAATAAAATCAAAAATACCTTTATTGTAGTTTTTTGGATAAAAGTAATCAGAATAGATCGCTGATGTATTGTTGTGGTTGACTCGCGTGGCACGAAACCATAATTGTAGGCATTCACACGTAAATGATTAAATACAAAAATACTCAAATCTCACTGGTTTGTCTCCGATATCATTTAGCGTTACATTAAAATTAGCGAAATAGTTATTCTTGTAATTTTGTTGTATTTCTAACCATTCAAAAGTTATAAATGATGAAAAGTTTTAAAGTGCCACCATTTTGAAAAAAATTAAAAAAGCTTTTTAAATTTTTTTTCCGTAAGAAAATGGTTTTATTAATGTTTATACCAAATTTAAACTCTATAGGTTAAATGGTTTTCAAAATAAAAATTATATATAAAAAATACAAAATGGTGGGTGTACCGCTAACGGAGGTGATTTAGAATTTTTAATTATGATATTATGTCTTGTTTTTTACCCACAATCAATACCTAAAAAGATCCTCAGAGAGTTTGGAGGCATATATATATTTATTTAGAAACTACAAATCCGCCCTACCACTAGCTGCGTTTAAGAATATTTTCTTTGAGAACAAATTGACGTAGGGGGTTGTGGAAAGGCTGCGTTGGAGTTACAACTCTGTCAATATTGGATCGAGACTGACCAGCTAAATGTCAAACATAAACCTCCCATCCATTCTCTTGTTCACTAGAGACCACCCTCTTTAATTAATTGTGTTCATTTATAGGCTATATTATTTATATGTTTTTACTTTAATTATACTTTCAATAATCAACTTTATAGCACTTCTAGACTATATGAAAGTAGCTAATATAAAATATATAGTCAGTTGATACGAGTAATATATATATATATATATATATATATATATATATATATATATATATATATTGATTTTGTAATAGTATATGTAATTGTTTTTCTAGTTTTAATTTTAAGAATAAAATACATAAAGTTATAGGCTGTAATGGACGTCTTGATATGTAGCAATACATTTCGTAACAATATTTTATACAATATTTCAATGTTGGATTTTGTTGAATAAATGTCCTTTATTTTTTTGTAAAGGTAAATAATGGATGTACAACAATGGAATCAGAGTTATTTGGGTTGTGGTTAAGTTGGATCTACTGTTTTATAACAGTGATGCTATTGTTGGCAGAGCTATGAAGTTGTGCCATTAGAAGTTACTATATTGTACTTTATCAGTCCGATTGCGTCAGATCTACCGAGTTATACTCCACATTAAGTATATTCATATTATCTTTTTGTATGTAACTTGATAACGAATTAAAATTAAATCAAATAACCCTTACTTACATAAGAAAACTTATAATATTGACTCATATAGAGAAATGATAATTAGAATGATCGGATTTTAGAATGAATAGACTGGCTAGTCTCTTTCTGGTTATACAGATTTTATTATTATTATGTACTTTTATTGTTATATCTCTTCTAAGCTAAAATAATATTTAGCTTTATACTTACAGTTTCAATTCACATATATGTAAACATGCTGTATATGTGAATAGCATATTTTGTAGTTACAGTGTTGTTTAATTTGGCATGCAACAATATATATATACATCAAAGACTATTACTGGAGATTTCCCATGAAGTAGAATCAAATACAGAATATCCTCCGATTCTTCCTCTGTTTAAAAAATAAAATTCCAGCTTTTTTAGATTTTGTGGTTGAAACATTCATAATGGTATATTAAGATATCAGCATTGTTTTCAAATGTTATGAAGTAAGTTTATTTTGATCCATCTCAAAATTTTTCAGAAGAATGGTTATTAAAATTAAACATTTTAGAAATGTCTTTAAGTATTTATCACTTATAATGATGAACTATTATATTTGAAACTTGAATGTGTGTACTACAATAAAAACAATACAGTGTAATGTCAATTATGATATACCCTCAGTTGATACTATAAAATATTTTGACATTTTCTACTTAGATGATTTTTGGACTAATATATGTAGCTAAGAATGGTTTAACAGTAAAAAAACTCGCTTTAAGAAAAGCATAAAATAAAACCTTTCAACGATTCTGAAAGTACTGATTTATAAGCTAATTTAAACAAAGTTGAAGATCGTCTTATTTTACCAGGTGAAGTCAGGGCTAAGAAACTCTCTCTAACACTTAACGTGGGGACCAATGGCTTTATGTGACTTCCAAACCGTGGGGGGTTAGACCCGTACTTTTATCTAATTATTAATTTTATTTATTTATTGATTTTTTAAGGGGTGGCTGATCTCCTGTTTAGCCTTTCTCAGCCCATTCCCCATAGATTACTGATCTGTACGGGAAATGTATCAGACAGAGTAGGGGGGTGGGGTAATACAGTAAAACGTAAATTGTACTGATAAAAAATAACAGTGAAGGCCAGAATTCGAACCGTCGATATACGAGGCTTGATAATGGGCGAATTAACTGCTCTCCCATTTAATGAAACAATGTTTGGATATAAAATTGAAAACTTAAGAAATACACTTAATAAGTATTTCTAACTTAAGTAGAAATACACTTAAGTTGTTTTTGTTTCCTATCTCATTATGACAAATATATTCATAGTTTAGTATAACACCATTATAGAAGTCATCTAAATTGATTCTGACGTAAGAGAATGGTCTCAGCAGAAGGATGGAATGTGTCCCTGTCATGTTGTCCCTGTCTTGTGTCCCTGTCATGTCCCAGCAATGTGTCCCACCACTTGATAATGCAGAGGGTTGTGTAGATAACGTTAAATTATTCACGTGACTACCTTTACCAGTAGTCACACTACAATGGAATTTATTTTATACACGGAATATATCATTGCCAGATAATAACAATTCAGTTATTTTGGCCACTTCTAAAAATGTGAATGAATATTAATTATATTAATTCTATAAAGACAGGGAAATAGTTTAAATAGTCAAAAAAGTATAAATTTAATATTGTTAATAATAACAATATTTAATGTGTTAGGATATCACAATTGATAATTTCCATCAGTTATCTTTGAGTATAATTATTACAGAATACTAATGTAGAAACATATTAATTAAAATTTTCGAAATGATAGAGTTTTAAATAGATAATGAAAACATTGTTCTCAACAAACAGAAATGGTAGTGGCTAATTATAGTGAACATTGAACATTTTATTACGCATTTTATTGTAACACTGTTTCATGTTTTTTTTTTATATTTTTGTATCAAGGAAAATATTTCATTCAATCAAATGAATCAGCTTACTTCTTCTCACTATAGATATTAATTGGCTTGGACGGAAAACTCCCACATACAGACAACTTAACACAACCTTTCCTTCTCAAAGGTAATTAATTGGAAATTATAACATTATAATAGGACTGATTGTGTCATGGAAATTTATGACGTAATGATTTATACAAAATAAATGTAATAATACAAATGGTTAAAGAAAGTGCATTATTCCTTTTTTAATACAAGAACTCAAAATATAATTGAACAATAAATAATTGATCTTGAAAATTCTACATATCTACATAATTCCACACAAACAAAGGTTTTCAAATATAATTAAAAATTGAAAGGCCTTTACAATCATTCTTTTAAAATTTTTTTATTCCTGTAATATAACATTTTAAGCATTATTTATCTTCAATGATTCAGAAGTCAAGACATTAATAGAAAACATACATAAATACTAAGTTATTCGTTACACATTTAAGGTAAATAAATATTCTAATTAAAATCATTCTTTTTAATTATGTTAACATCCGTCTTATGAGATTTAAATCTTGCTGGATTTGTAGTGTTTCCAATTTTACCTGCAATTAAAGACCATATATATTCCACGAGGTGGGGAAGGACGCTTTCTTATACTTGACTGATATTCTTATTGTCGTGAAACTGATATTGCTTCAAATTAAAGCCAACATTGAATATTGCCAATCAAATTAAGCAAATATTGAAAAAGTTACTTCCTATATGTTTGTAAACACCTTCTTTTTTCTGCTTGATTGGAATTATAAATTCCTTTTTTATCTAAAAGACGACCCTTAAAAAACCCTTCGTTATATTGATATACAAATGAGTATAACTAGTAAATTTAATTTATGTTATGTTCTACATTATTTTGTATGTTTACACTTTTTCACTATGAAAATAATAATCAAATATAATTGAAATATATTAAAGAAATAATTTGAGTAAATTACTTTTTAAGTTAAGAGTCAAACAGTTTTCCATGTCCAAGTCTTTTTAAAGAGTAATAAGCCAAATCACCTTATTATGTGATCATTAGTATTATTACGGTTATCAGACTGAATATCTGTGATCTTAGCTTTTCTTACTTGAAGGTGTTTTCCCGAAGGAATTTAGGAAGCCAATAAACACTAAATATACCTTGACCTTGTCTTCCGAGTTCTGATAAACTCACATTTACATGTGTATGAATATTCAGGCCTATTCATGCTTGAAGTATCGTACATTATGTATACACATTTGATAGTAGTTAAAACATGTAACTTACGATATGTAGCCCACTGTTTAGTTCTATTAAATTAATCCTATATACATTTTAACAATTTATTTTGTCTGGTGGGGGAAACAGAATAGTGAAATACTATCTTAGTTTTACACTTTTAAACCATTTTAGATTTAAGGGCCGTTACACTCCTCGTAAATCACCATAAACATGCGTTTATTCACTCCGAATTGATGATTATCCTTCGAAAAGTGTCATTTTAAAAGGAAACTTAAACATTAGTGGGACGTTAAAGGATATACGAGTATCTTTTCATTTTATTATTTATAAGTATTTTTTTTGGTTTATAACGACTTTGCCCTTAATAAATGTATAATATTAATAAGACATGTATTTAAAAATGTTTTTAGTGGCACAGGTACTTAAAAAGGATGAGGAAATGTAACAAGTTTAATCTGAACCCCAAAAAATATTATAACAACTCATACAGCTCATTGGTACAATACAACTAAAAATCACCTCAATATACGTAACAGCTAATGTAAGAGTAAAAAGAACTTTTTCAAATTCAACCATTACTTTTCAATGGTTCCATTTCCTCTCTGATCGAGTTCCTTCCTGTAAAGGGTAATTTCTTTGACATCTGAACTTCGGACTCATTGGTCTTAAAAGCCTCAGTCCCTGCCAATTACCGGCCTCACTTACCGACTTCATCCGACCCTTTTATCTTGAAGGAGATTTTTAACGCCTTTGACATTTAAACGCTCGCAAGGGTGCTAATTCATGATGAGGGTGTTCGATTCGGAATTATTTTTGAAATGTTTGAATAAAAATGTAGGTCTTCTTATAAGTAATAAATATGTTTAAAGAAAGAAATTAAAAAAGCAGATTTATTGAGATATGACTGCCTATAATGGTTAATTTGGTCTTTCTAGAGACACATCGTAAAAGAAACTATGCGCTATATTTTATTAAAATTTTCATAAATGGACAAAAGGTACCAAAAACCTGTTAGGGAGTAGGTAAAATGTTACTCAAATTTTTTTTAAAAGTTTAACTAATTATTTTTATATACTTCAGATCTGTTCAAATTTTCATTGGATAGCCTATATAGATTAATAATACATATATACGTTTTTGCTAGAACTTACTACAAATGAGGAAGTTATGTGTTTTTTTTACAATTTGGGGGTAGGACAGGCAGAGTGGTGGGGAAGAGAGAGAGAGAGAGAGAGAGAGAGAGAGAGAGAGAGAGAGAGAGAGAGAGAGAGAGAGAGAGAGAGAGAGAGAGAGAGAGAGAGAGAGAGAGAGAGAGAGAGGGGGGGGGGGGACTAACGTCATGCGTTCGTGTTAGTGAGGCAGACTCTGATACTCCAAGCGACAATTGCGGAGAAAAATAGAACTAAATTACACTCAATATTCACCTGAATTTTATCGATCAAATGTATACACATATACTATTTCCCCATTTTTTTTAATTGTATTTTATATATTTAAACTAAGGCCAAAGATAACTGTAAACTAAATACGACAAACAACCCCATCCTAAACCAAATCCAAATGTGATTAATGTTATGATGTTAAAAGTATACCTATATTTATTTTGTTTCAAAATTTGTTATGTACAATGCGTTTTATTTTATAAGCTATGACTACTTACAGCAATGCGTTAACATGTCCTGTCGACTGTCAAAACATTTATGAAACTAAAAGTAATTTATTATATATACCGGTTATTTCTTTTATTAAAGTGTGCCAGTTCCCAAAACCATCGTACAAAATATTTTAGTGACATATTTTGTCAACTTAGATGAATTTATTGTACCATTTAACTAGGCCTAGTTTAAAAACATTTTTTACATCATCAATGATTCAAAAACTTTATATTATCGATTATAATTATTTTGGATTATCAAAATAAGCATTCTTGAGATGAAAAAAATACTAACAGCAATTTTTACAATGGAAATGTTAAATAGTTATTCTCATATTATTTAACAATTATAGAACTGTAAACATATAAATTATTTACCACATATTATTGCAGGACGCAGTTTGGAGCGATATTAAATTTGAAATAATCAGTTTGATCCTTTTTTTCCCCCTCGCGTATTAATTTCAATGTATTGCATTGAAATAATAGGATAAACTATAATTCAGTTGAATTTTACTTGTTTTAATTATTATTTTATTCAATAGATTATTAAATCAAATACAGACTTTGTCCTTAATAAAATCTCTAGCCAAATTGGCTGATTGACAGTTGATATTATTAAATAGTACAGTATACTTAATTTAAACAACACTATTTCTATTACGTATATATTTATTTTTTATTATGAGATTAGGGTGAGCTGCAGCTCTGAATGACGAGATGTCCTTGGAACAAATAGCAATAATGTTAGCTGTAAAGTTCTGAGTAAAAAGAGTAAAGACTTTTCCGTGGTACACAATCAGTGTTTCATTGACGGAACCTGTTTAGGCAAATTTATTCAAATATATGATTGACTACTAAATACGCCAACACCTTTCAATTGTATGTAAGAAGTTTAAT
The DNA here is from genome assembly GCA_035578905.1 of Stictocephala bisonia. NCBI lineage: Eukaryota > Metazoa > Arthropoda > Insecta > Hemiptera > Membracidae > Stictocephala > Stictocephala bisonia. The sequence goes on from JAQJVL010000028.1 coordinate 3,915,467, forward strand.
CCCCCAGTATCAACAAATAAGTTAGAGCAAGGGAGTTTTTGGGGTAAATTAAAATATATTACAACAAAGTATTTGAATTTTACCAAACGTAATCTTACACTTCCCTTAGAGCATTGACCTTATGATCAAGAAGACTCTCCACCCAAATGAGCCCTGAGAAGCCGGTTTTCACAGATAGGCCAGCGGTCTCCCTCTCTCTATCTCTCTTCACCCCTCTCTCTGTTAAGAAGACTCTCCACCCTAATGGGCCCTGAGAAGCCGGTTTTCACAGATAGGCCAGCGGTCTCAATAGTGTGCCAAACAGTCGTCCGAGCGCTTATTTGAAGCCAATCTCCTTTAGGTGGGTGCAAATGTGGGCGTATACAACAGACTAATTAGCTTGGAAAGTCTATTTGTTTCTTTAGTCAATGCACATAATTACTCTCCACACTCCTGTACAGGTAATTATTAACAAATTAAAAGTGAAAAATTAAATGTGTAATAAATACACTATAAAATTATTATTGCATATTTATACTTTCTACTCTTTTCCCTATTTGCTGCGGCTGATTAATCTAAGCAAATTCAGACACATATATTATGGTCATGAATATTTTTTATGGGGAGTGAGCTCCAACAGGATAACCATAAAGTTGTGAAAGTCAAAACATGTTAAAACAGATGAACTCGGTGAGATATAAGCGAGCAGGACGTGTCTGGGATGAATATTACCAGAAATGTGCTTTTCCAGCTGAAGGCCTTGAGAACAGTTGATTGTTTTTTAAAAAGTGATATGTTGTTCAGATATAGTTTTGTGGGCTACTTATTTATTAATAACAAGTAAATTATTTTGCTTTATTGAACATTGATTTGGTAAATTATAGTAAAATCTACTTTGAAACTATTATACAGGATGTATTTTTTAAATGGACCACCATTGTAATCTTGAGAACCATAACTGTGACATCAAGCTTAAATGGGAAACCTTATTTTACCTTGTTCTTGGAGACAATAAAAAATACAAAAATTAAAATTATGGAAATGGCAGCCATTTTTCTAAATTTATATTTCTGTATTTTTTACTGTCTCCAAAAACAAGGTAAGGCTTCCCATTTAAAGTTTTTATTACACTTTTTTTATGGTTTTTTAAAATGGTTTTCAAGGTCACAATGGTGGCCCATTAAAAAAAGACACCCTGTTTATTTTCTAACTATTTAATTAAACACACATTTAACAATGACCTGCTTTTCGTTATTTAAAAGGAGAGGCTGATCTTCTCTTTAACCTTCCTCTGCCCATTCCCCATACAATGTTGATCTGTGCGGGGAAATTAACAGACAGAGTAAGAGGGAGAACCAGTACAGTACAATGTGAGTATTACTGATAAAAAGTTCCTGTCAAGGTAAGGATGTGAACCTGCGCTATCTCTAACTCAGGTACCAAGTCCTGACATCTTCTTAGACCACTCGAACACTGACTCTCCCACATTTCTTATATGCTGATTAAAAAACTAGAGATATTATAACAGAATTATTCTTTTCCAAACGTTTGATGCTAGAAAAATATTAGAACTGTTAAAATATAAAATTCGATTAAGAACTATGAATGGGATAATAAATAAAAAAATAAACATACTGGGCATTGCTAATTTAAGAATGTCAACGTCCCCTTGTGACATAATCATCCACAATGAGCTCCACCCACCCGCTTCACTGGCCATACTATACTGAGTTTGAAGACTTGCAGTCAAGATAGCATTAAAAATTTCAACAAATTCAAGAAAATTATAAAATTACTTAAAGTAATTCAAAGTAAATATTTTGTTTTTAAAAAGAGTTTATGAAAATAATATCCAATTTATAACAGCTGATGTTATGAATAAATTACAAATGTACTCAATTATTTTTAACTTAAAAAGTTTATCCTATCAACATTTTATTGAATTTGTTTTTATTTAACAACTGTTAATCAAATAAATCAATCAGGTAGAATAGCTCTATAAGAATACCATGGGAATTTCGGAAGCCAGTAGGACAGAGTCTTGAGTTCGGAGAGGGAACTCCTTTCTTAGTGAGCCTCTAAGGGCCAAGATTAGAGAAAACGTGAAAACGTGTAAAACATTTCAAGTCAATTTGAATTGTAGTTTTGGAGAAATAGTAATGAATAGTAAATGGATTTTATATACAGTCTTTTCCTGTAGTTTACAAACTTTGATTGTCTAAAAAAATCTGAAAGTCTACTTTTAGAAGCCGTGAAGTACGGCGATTAACTCTAAATCAATGAAATGTCGGGGTTCTCGCCATGTTTAGCCAGGTCCGATGAACTGGCTATATATGTGTTAAAATTAAATAAAAAACTTTCCGATTAAAATTAGTTTGTTCTCTTAGACAAAAAGGCTCAAAGTCTAGACAAATCTATAAGTTTACCTTTAGAGAGCGCAAAGTACGGTAATTGACTCTGAATCAGTGAAACATAGTGTTTCTAGCCGTGTTTAGCCATTTCTTATGACCTGACTATACATGTGTTCAGATTAAATTGTATATTTTCCCATTTAATACAGTATAGTCTCCTAGATAACAAAGTTTCACAGTCTAGAACAATCTGTCTACTCTTAGAGGCCGTAAATTAACCAATTTGATTTACACGCACAAATTGAAAATCTAGCTCTTCCTATGGATGAAGGAGGTGAGATAGAGCAAAAAGTCAAAGGGCTAAAGTTGTAGATCGTCTCAAATCAGCTACAGAAAAAGGTGTTATTTTTGATGTAGAACCGTTCATTTAGCCGCTACATTCCAATAGGGAAACGCTGTTTTTGGCATTTAAAAGTGTTGGCACTAAAAAGGCTGCCATGTTTGATTTACTAAGTATTTTTAAAAATCCCTTCTTATTACACATCTACAACATAAGACCTTTGACTCAAAAAAGTTTCAGCCTCGTATGCTTAGTACTTTTTTAGTTACAGCGAGAGTGAATGAGTCAGTGGTATTTGCCTTTTATAGGTATGGATTAGGCCCAAGGAAAAACTGCGGAAATCAAAGCACTGTTTTTAAACGCTGGTAAAATAAAAAGTAAATCTATCTTTATTGATATTCACATTCATTCCTTCATCTAATAGATCAAACGTTGGAAAGTCTCCTAATCATCAAAACGTTATCTGAATATTTTCCCAACTTCAGATAACGTTTAATTTCTTGTATACTTAAAAATTGTTAATATTTGTCAATGGTTATTTATATTTCTTCAGCTGCTTAAATGTTTCAGATAGCATGTTTTTTTATATTTGAAACAGCTGAAAATATGGCAATAATGTTTATTCTCAATTACTGCTAGAATACAGTGAAGGCTAATGGTGGTGCTGTACAATACTAGGCCGTAAGAGCTCATATACTTTCTAGACACTATCTTTACCATGGTTAGATATTTTGATTAGAACTGTATATTTACTGTCTAAATAAGAAAATATGATCCCAGCCACTAATAATTACTGAATGTAACTCTATTGTGTATATTTGGTATTAATGTACTGATATACAATCTGACTAATTCTACGTGGTTCGTATTCCACGTAAAGCTGCAGTTCCCTTAATTGACCTGGGTATTAGGCTATTTGGCCCATTATGAGCATAAGTCAAACAAGATCACATAGGTCATCCACCTCATACTACAGCCTTATAATAATTCATATTCGTCTTAAAATGCACGCAAAGCTGTGGTGGTGTCTCAGATCTGAAAAATCTGAGTTTATTTCAGTTTGTGGTTAGTACATCGCTCTTTTAGGATCTGTTAAGAAGATATGAAGAGCTGTTCATACATCCTTAAGGAAATAGCACTGATTAATTACATCAAATCTTAGGGATTTTATATTGGGGCAGACGGCTCCACTTACCTGATCACATAAGCTTACATTTACATAACCAAAATTATAGTTAAGCCACTTAGACTGAAACCTACTCGTCCAAAAGATTTGCACTAAATGGTGGAAATGAGAGAGAGAACTACTCTTGTCCCATTGTGCCGTACCAACAGTTTATAGCAATGGACACTGGAATATATGGCAGGCTATTATCTGGGTGCTCAGCATTAAGTCCTGCCCATTACGTCATCAGTAGTTCTGACCATTGATTGGTTTTTTTATCAAGCTTGTAATTTTTATCAATGGAATATTTTTGCTTTATTAGGTCTATGAAACCACACCTTGATGCTATCAGTAAAAATAATCCTTGTCTTTCAAGGCCAGAATGAATTAAATTTACTGAATAGTTGACGCAATTTCTATAGTTCTGCAAGTTGAAAAAAATACTTATACTATAGTAAATGGAGTACTTAACGCATTGGAAAAGGAGTCGGATAGGGGTGATAACGATCTTAATGACCAGAGTGAGGGGTTTATGGGGGTGTCAACCAAGATTTAACCTCGGCTTTAACACCACTACTACTTTAATGATTTTGAAAATTGATTTAAATTACAAACTCATTAAGATATTTCCAAACTGGTTCAAACATTGACTGAGGAGCTTTTGTTTCAAGATATATTTTTATAAATAGAATATGAGGTTAGTTGTTGTATAACCCAAGGTAAACTTATTTGGATTTTTTTTCATGTCTTTCGGAAATAAACAAAATAATTCCTGAATATGTTCCCATTTAACTATAAATTATGAATTTCCAGAGGTAGGCGTTAGTAAAAATAAAATCTATAGCTGCAAACACGTTTTACTGCTAGCTTATTCTAAAACTATAAATTAATAATGATGATATTATGTACATACAATTAAATAGTTTTTTAATTAGCATAATACAGTACATATACAGTACTTGTAAATGTCACACAACACAAATTCATTACATTAAAAGCACAACATGCACGAATATATTACAATACAAGTACAAAATGCACAAATATTATGGTGATCGATTTCGGTGAACCACGCCCACCTTCCTAAGACTAGAGGGATTCATAAAACAATCATAAAATTGGGTATAGGAGTAAATTAGTACTGTGTATTAGCAATCATTAAGTAATCAAAAATTCAACACATATAGCATATTGTGTATATAACATTATAGTGTAATATGTCATCGTTTAGTGAAACTCTGGCGATACTTTATGTAGTAACAACTTGAATACCATTAGTGTTCTGTGAGTAACTTGGTGTAATATGTCATGGTTTAGTGAAACTCTGGCAATACTTTATGTAGTAACAACTTGAACACCATTAGTACTCTGTGAGTAACTTGGTGTACTATATCATGATTTAGTGAAACTGTGGCGATACTTTATGTAGTAACAACTTGAACACCATTAGTAGTCTGTGAGTAACTTGGTGTAATATATCATGATTTAGTGAAACTCTGGCAATACTTTATGTAGTAACAACTTGAACACCATTAGTAGTCTGTGAGTAACTTGGTGTAATATATCATGATTTAGTGAAACTGTGGCGATACTTTATGTAGTAACAACTTGAACACCATTAGTACTATGTGAGTAACTTGGTGTACTATATCATGATTTAGTGAAACTGTGGTGATACTTTATGTAGTAACAACTTGAATACCATTAGTACCCTGTGAGTAACTTGGTGTAATATATCATGATTTAGTGAAACTGTGGTGATACTTTATGTAGTAACAACTTGAATACCATTAGTACTCTGTGAGTAACTTGGTGTAATATATCATGATTTAGTGAAACTGTGGTGATACTTTATGTAGTAACAACTTGAACACCATTAGTAGTCTGTGAGTAACTTGGTGTAATATATCATGATTTAGTGAAACTGTGGCGATACTTTATGTAGTAACAACTTGAACACCATTAGTACTATGTGAGTAACTTGGTGTAATATATCATGATTTAGTGAAACTGTGGTGATACTTTATGTAGTAACAACATGAATACCATTAGTACCCTGTGAGTAACTTGGTGTAATATATCATGATTTAGTGAAACTGTGGTGATACTTTATGTAGTAACAACTTGAATACCATTAGTACTCTGTAAGTAACTTGGTGTAATATATCATGATTTAGTGAAACTGTGGTGATACTTTATGTAGTAACAACTTGAACACCATTAGTACTATGTGAGTAACTTGGTGTAATATATCATGATTTAGTGAAACTGTGGCGATACTTTATGTAGTAACAACTTGAACACCATTAGTACTATGTGAGTAACTTGGTGTAATATATCATGATTTAGTGAAACTGTGGTGATACTTTATGTAGTAACAACTTGAACACCATTAGTAGTCTGTGAGTAACTTGGTGTAATATATCATGATTTAGTGAAACTGTGGTGATACTTTATGTAGTAACAACTTGAATACCATTAGTACTCTGTAAGTAACTTGGTGTAATATGTCATGGTTTAGTGAAACTCTGGCAATACTTTATGTAGTAACAACTTGAACACTATTAGTACTCTGTGAGTAACTTGGTGTAATATATCATGATTTAGTGAAACTGTGGTGATACTTTATGTAGTAACAACTTGAATACCATTAGTACTCTGTGAGTAACTTGGTGTAATATATCATGATTTAGTGAAACTGTGGTGATACTTTATGTAGTAACAACTTGAATACCATTAGTACTCTGTGAGTAACTTGGTGTAATATATCATGATTTAGTGAAACTGTGGTGATACTTTATGTAGTATCAACTAGAATACCATTAGTACTCTGTGAGTAACTTGGTGTAATATATCATGATTTAGTGAAACTGTGGTGATACTTTATGTAGTAACAACTTGAATACCATTAGTACTCTGTGAGTAACTTGGTGTAATATATCATGATTTAGTGAAACTGTGGTGATACTTTATGTAGTAACAACTTGAATACCATTAGTACTCTGTGAGTAACTTGGTGTAATATATCATGATTTAGTGAAACTGTGGTGATACTTTATGTAGTAACAACTTGAATACCATTAGTACTCTGTGAGTAACTTGGTGTAATATATCATGATTTAGTGAAACTGTGGTGATACTTTATGTAGTAACACCTTGAATACCATTAGTACACTGTGAGTAACTTGGTGTAATATATCATGATTTAGTGAAACTGTGGTGATACTTTATGTAGTAACAACTTGAATACCATTAGTACCCTGTGAGTAACTTGGTGTAATATATCATGATTTAGTGAAACTGTGGTGATACTTTATGTAGTAACAACTTGAATACTATTAGTACACTGTGAGTAACTTGGTGTAATATATCATGATTTAGTGAAACTGTGGTGATACTTTATGTAGTAACAACTTGAATACCATTAGTACTCTGTAAGTAACTTGGTGTAATATGTCATGGTTTAGTGAAACTCTGGCAATACTTTATGTAGTAACAACTTGAACACTATTAGTACTCTGTGAGTAACTTGGTGTAATATATCATGATTTAGTGAAACTGTGGTGATACTTTATGTAGTAACAACTTGAACACCATTAGTACTCTGTGAGTAACTTGGTGTAATATATCATGATTTAGTGAAACTGTGGTGATACTTTATGTAGTAACAACTTGAATACCATTAGTACTCTGTGAGTAACTTGGTGTAATATGTCATGGTTTAGTGAAACTCAGGCGATACTTTATGTAGTAACAATTTAAATACCATTTTACTCCATGATTAACGTCGTCAGAACAGCAGTAAAACATTATTGTGTGAATTTAGATGATGACAAGTTAAGAAAATATTTCTTTGTTCCATAATTTGGAAATTTACCATCTAACCACAGCACATACAGTGGTACTTTATTGTAGTGCAACTACGATTTGCACCCTCTCCCCCACAGAAAAAAATATTGTTCATGATCCCCAACGACACATGTACTTTAACCTCCCACCCAAACTATAATGCATATCATCAATTTATCTCAGTGTGTTAGCTCATTGAATTATTGCCAGCGTTCTGAATCAGTGGTTTGAAGTGCAAGTTGAAGGTCGTAGGTTTGAATTCCCATGTGAGCTAACGCTTGGTACTTCTATCCTAAAATGAAATTTACGAACATGTCTTTAGACCCATATGTACTGTTGAGTAAAGTTAATTAGATAAACCATTCTTTTCATCCTCCCACACCCATTTACACTGTGGGGTAGGTTAGGTTAGGTAAAACTAAAGTGTAGTTCTATAAATACGAAACATACGTGGGAAAACTGTTTCAGGTACATATCTATTATTAATAAAAGGTAACGAATGGCTTTGGGCTTTATATTCAAAATTAATTTTTGTTTATTACAATAAATACAATTGCTTGTTTACATTTATATACATGGTAAGGAGATTAAATCAGTGGGAATAACTTGAATTAAATTTTACATCTACCCATTCTTTCGGTAGAAACAAGAGAAATCACGTATTCGATTTTAAGCCTCCCATTTGGGCCGTAAAGTTAAATATCCAAGCCATCAGAGTCCTGTAAACAGGGGACAGGGAACGTTAGGGTTAGTCTCCCAACAAGCCTCCTGAGAATTGAGAACTGAGAATTGAACATAGTGGTTAAAGTTAAACCCATATCTAGTTTGCGAATTGACTGTTAGGTATTATGGTATGGGATTCAGCATCTAAAATTTAATATTTCTGTAACATTTAAGGGCTTCAATTCAAGAATTATTTTAAATTTGTAATAACAATATAACGTACAGATAACTACCTCTGTACGTGTATGGGTGGGTGGGTGGAGCTAAATATGTTGATACAATATAGATTTTGTTGTCTTAAACAGGAATTATTTGTTTATTAGTCAACGAATTTGCTGAATTGTTAATCATATGGTTATTGCGGAAGTTGTAAATATGATTAGAAGTTGTTGAAAAATAGAAATTGTGTTTAACAAAGCTCAAGGTTTCAAAAATAAAAATTGAATGGAAGGTAAGAATGTTCAAATAAAAATCAAATCAAAATCAAAAATCGGTTTATTCTAAAAATAATAAAAGTACAAAAGAAACAATACAAAATATAACTGAGAATGATCCTCTTATGGGCTAAAGCCTGTGCGAGAGGACCGAGTAGTTATCAATAAAACTGTTTCCTGATGAATAGAAAACTTAAGTAACAAAAACAATTAATATCCATATTATGAAATACAATAGTTACAACGTTAAATAATACAATGTTAAACGCTCGGAAGTTTTCACGGCAAGAGTCACGCCTTTTTAATGAAAATATCACCCTTTTTCATTTCATTGCTTTTTTTGTAATCTAAACAAGAATAGCGTCCTCCGAGACTCCTCACCCCACAAGGGAATAAACAAGGTTAGGATACAGCAACCCGTAGTAGGTAGTGAGAAGGACCTCAGAGCCCACCGTCCCTGCCAGATTCCTCAATATGAAGATTCCACTGCTCATTTTATTAATACAATAAAATTGTAATAATGACATGGAAATATTGATGAATAAATGCCTTGTTTTGCTGTTGTCAAAAAAAAAAAAAAAAAAAAACTTAAGTCATTATTTGTAGATAGTAATTTATCAGTTATTCCAAAGAAAATGTTTATTAGAAAACAATTATCCTTCCAAAATAAAGATTTAAGAACTAGATAATGCTTCTCTAGATAAATCATTTCCTAATTTTATATTAAACAGCTATTATAAAATAACATATTTTTTTAAGAGTTAAATTTACGCAATGCATCTAATGAATATTTTTACTTTTTTGTTGCACCATGTATAAATCACATAACCAGAATAGTAGGGTGTAAGAAGAATATTAATATGCTTATCATCATGTGTTAGACCAACAAAAAACTATAAAGAAAAGTCCATGCAGGAAATAGTTTGATATAAGACGCTTAACTTTCCCAAACTTGCCAACTAAATCAGTTTACGTGATTTGGTTAAACTTTCTGTCAACTAAACTTTGATTTCAAAGCTTTTAAAAGTTCTATTTATTACTAGAATGGTTAAATGATATTTTATTTGTTAAATTTTTCATGTTACATGCATATACGTATGAAACCAATATTTTTTGTTTCATGTATGTTATATGTATGTTATTCATGGTTTTATAAAAATTTTAGCTTTCTCTATAGCTGTAAGTGAACAAAAAAGTAAAAAAATATATTAGCACTACAACAGTGAATGTTATGGAAAACTATAAACTGTTTTCTCAACCCATTATTTCATATGATTATAGAAAGTTTCTAACTTTCTATAATCAAAACTAGTTGAAAACTGTAACTTTTTGTTCATGGGAAACATGAAATAGTATTTACTAGTTTTAATAATGCCCAAAAATTACTAATTTTGATCAATATTCTACATATAAAGGCTTGAGAGTGGAAATGATCATATATATATTGCGTTTTTTTAATGGCAATGCACATTAATATGAGATAATAATATTGATGTACATTTATATATAGGCCTATTTGGGTTTACTTTTTATAAAAAGTAAATGCGGGAAGTTTGATTGGGTTAACATTAGGCCTAATTATCTTCAAGATGAGTAGTAAGCAAGTAAGTTGTCTGCGTGGTGTGAGTGGATCAAAGAAAGTTGTCTGCAGGGTGTGAGTTGGTCAAAGTAAGTTGTCTGCAGGGTGTGAGTGGATCAAAGTAAGTTGTCTGCAGGGTGTGAGTGGGTCAAAGTAAGTTGTCTGCAGGGTGTGAGTGGGTCTAAATTAGTGGTCTGCAGGGTGTGAGTGAATCAAAGTAAATTGTCTGCAAGGTGGGTGGGAGGATCAAAGTCAGTAAGTTGTCTGCAGGGTAGGTAGGTAGGTCGATGTCAGTTGTACTCGACTTGAGCAAAATGTATTTGCATGTAGGGTTAAGGTTAGTTGTATCAATGACTACTATCTGTAGTCATTGGTTTTATGAAGGGTATGTGGCTCTATGTAAATTTCAATTTTTCAGAGGAAATATATTCTGAAACACAATTGCATTAAAAATCTGTCCTTGTCCACAAAAATATTCCAATATTTTACATTGAACAGATTTTATCAACTAAATACGGGTTCTAATTCATTTGAACTATGTAGATATACTCTCAGACATATTATATAAAGGCTACCTTATATATATTTTAAAAAAAACCATACATTAAAAAAAATCCAGGTTGTTCTAGTCTGATTAGTTTTATCAGTTTAAAAAAAAGTTGTTTTAAAACAGTTATTTATTTAAAAAGGCTTTTAATTTAAAAACAATGAAAGTATAATATTTGACGTATTTAAAACAGATAAATTGATGGTTTCTATTCTAAAAAAACCAAACACTTAAATATTGTATTGAGTTTCGAGGGGAGTGTTTACTGATTAAAACACTTTTTTTGCAAGTAAATATATGATAGCAACTATAATTTGTAGGACTGTTAGACCAACGTTTTACCGGAACTTTATAACCATTCATTGTAAACAATATATCGATAGTAAAAAAGTGGAATTATAAGTGAAACTTTTGTTTAACTCTAAATATAAACTGTCTAAAAAGAAAACTACCACTTGTTGTTGAATATGTGGTTGGTGAAGAACTGTTGGTACTTGAGACTATAAAATTCAAACATGAAGAATACAGTGTAAAATAAATAATATATCTTAGACAAAAATTGACATTCTTTTGATGTATGACTTTGTTATTGTGAAAACCATCTTATACCACTTTGATTTACCTGGTATTCATGGCCTACAACATGGTGATAAAGAAAATTACAAATATGTTGAGAATTTTGAATATTGATCAATTGCAAGAACTTTCATTATTAGAAAAATAAGCTTAGAAACACAGATAAATAATATTAAAAACATTATACGTTTCTGTTAAAGTTAAGTGGACAAGATTAGTTTGGAAATCACTATCTATGGCTTTGTTAAGTGCATAATTTTAATAGTAAATATCAATTTTACAATGAACTATTGAATTTTACAAATTATTCAGAAATCTGCATTATAATAGAATGCATATATTGTTCTGTGAAATAATACAATTTAATTGGAGCACGTTATATTAAATTAAAAAACAAAAATAAATAAATAAATACTAATAATGGTGTTCAAACTAGGAAAATAGTATACTTAATGGATTTTTATCCTGAAAGCAGTGCATGTAAAGATGAGTTTGAATGTAGCAACAAATGTAATCAAATTTTCCTCGAAGACATTAGGTCTACCTCTTCACCACTGGGAGCTCCTTGGGTAAGGGATTATGTTTCAAGTTAGCTCTTAAAGACCACAGGAAGTTAGTTTCAGCTTCTTCAACTGTGACATTGATTATATTTGTCTACCAGAACTTGTTCTGTTCGGATACTACAATTGTTACAGCATTTGGTCCTAGTTATATTTGAGTTGTTCATGTAACCAACATTTTTGAAATGTTATTTTAAAACATTTTAACTTTATACTAAACAATAATTTTACGTTTATATTTAATATTTGTTGATTTCTAAATTAAATAATATTATAAACGTTTCCTGATAATCTCAGAGACTAACTAAGCTTTAATACCATTAAGAAAGTAGACGTAAATGATTGATAACTAATTGGAAGTTAAGAAGGACTTGATTTGCATGTATGTAGCGTTTGGTGGGTATTAGTATCCAACTAAAGAGGAGAAAATTTAAAATTAATTTTGTCCGAGGTTGGGAAGTTCCTTTTTTTAGACGTACTTATGGGTGTCTCTAGAGAATATATTATGTTGTTGAGACAATATTCCAAGAATAGTGAATTAACAAAGAGATTAAATTTAAAATAAACTTATGTGGACTGTTCTCTTAGCCTTCTAATACATTTTGTATAATAAGTTGTAGATATCCTACAGTAGTTTGGTTAGTGGCATTATTATTCAATTGAGCCAGGTGGTATAAAAGAATGTACATAAACCCCTTTCGTGTTATACTTCATTAATTTAGGGGTTCAACAGTGGAGGGAAAAAGGCCACAAATCACGGGTATGACTAACCTCCGGCACCAAATGTCAACTGTCCGTATCAGTGTTTAGCTGTAAAAAATAATTGTGATAAACTGTACAAGTTTTTACAATTTTTATTTGTTGTTTACAGCGTTATCCATGAGGTTTTGCTACAATTAGCTGTTAGGTAAAAACTTAAATATGATTTAATATAATCGTTCAAACCTGGATTAGTTAGTACTGATATAACCAAACAATAGTCATTACCACTGATGCCTTTGTGGGTGGGGCTTGGTACTATGCTGCTGCCAAGTGGCATATCACCCACCTCGTTTCAATAACAACAACATAAAATGAAATAATACAGTAGGGAAGAGAAACTATCTCTCATCCCCACCACTAGTGCATCTCTCTCGCACCAGTGCTTTCTGAAGGTCCCAACAATAGACTAGGATTACTTCTTCCCAAACCGATAACACTCAGTATCTCACAATAAGTAAATCCCTCTGGCAGGTCTTACAAAACAGCTGATCAACCTCATTGGACCGATTGATATTGGATTCATCAGTAACATCGACCTCAAAGCTCGTCGACTTTTTCTCTAAAACGGTGGATGGAATTTTAGAAACACGTTTTTGCTGGAAAACATGTATATTCATAATGAACTAAATCTCCAACGAAATATTGGCACTGCTTACTGAAAAAAAAATATATATATAATAATATACCCTTCTTTTGGATTTAAAGTACAGTCAACAAATTACGTGACAAATGGTGCTGGATATATGCTATGAGATAGTAAGATATTGAGCATTATTGTTAAAGATTATATTATTACTAGGCTGTTTTTTGGTAATCCAAATAGGCAAATATAGTAAACTTAAGAGATATATAGCTTAATTAAATAATACTGTTAACATTTTTATTCTTGAATATCTACTTTTTAATGAAAAAAAAATCTCTTGAAAAATCTACATCAGGATACTCAAATCGTAGTTATGATGTCTGAAGTCGATATTTAGATTGAAAATTATGCAAGCTGAGTTTCAGTAAGTTTACACGTACAATTTATTTAACAATTAATTTATTTATATTTATTTCTTTCTTTATTTTTTGCCAGGTGAAGTTAGGGCTAAGAAACCCTCTCAACCTTTTAACCTGGGGAACACAGGCTTAACGAGACTTTCGAACCATGGTAGTGAAGAGGCAAAAGCTGTTCATCGGGAGTCGAACCTAGAGTAGACAAAGCACTGCCTTAGCCCCCTACCTACAGCCGCTCCTACTAAATAAGTATTGGTCCATATCAAATAAATTCACATATTACAAGGTTTTTATGTGTCTTTGTGTTATATTTCATGTCTCTTATAATTTAATTATCGTTACCTGAAATAGTAATGAAAAATATGTTTTTAAACTGTTCATCAATATAAAGACTTTATGCTTCTAATGTTGCCAATTGTTATGCAACTGAAATATATTAATGTTGCGACTTAACCTGAATGATGTCGTATATAAACCAAGTGAATTACGAGCATATTTTTTTACATATACATAGTTATATCTGAAACATTAACCCTATATTTTCTTTGTTCTTATATTGTGTAACAAAAATTAAAATTGAATTTATTATAAAATATTAGTATATTTTTAAGCATTAAGTGTATTAACAAAATGTATGGTGTTTGATGTTTGGTGCATTTAAAGAGAAGACACAAACAGATGTCACTCTAATAGTGCGCTAGATATGTGCCGAGTTAGTGTATTCAGTAGTTATTTCTCCAGTATATCATGCGATGGTAGAGCTAGGATCTTGTTAGTTCTTCCCTTATTCCTCCCAAATCCATAAGATACTAAAGACCTATAAAGATGTACATTAATTTTAATCTCTATGAAATGACCAATATTGTTTACTGCAGCCATAAGAAAGTGACCTTTGTTTCTTTTTGCTCTGTGGTATTACCAAATAAACATGATCACCATGTTGTAGTTTTTAAACTTAATGTTACATAGATTAAAGAAAATTAATCTTTATTTTTAAGACTAAAGTTAACTGTTCCGAAACAGTTTTAAATTGTTACTGTTCCATTAGAACTGGGAAAATTCCAAAATTTGAGGTTACAAAAAGCATAGTACCTTTAATTTCAGGCTAAACCAAAAATATGCTTAAAAAGTTGTGTTTACTAGCATTTAAACTAATATTAACATTGTGTACATATTTTTTATTGTTTTAAACTATGTAAAAAACAGATAATGTCAAATATTACTATTATACTTTTTATTTTAGTTCCATTACAAGTACAATTTTATTACAGTTCATGTTGCTTCAGTTTTTCTTCTTTTAATAAATATTATAAATAATAAAATATTGTAGTAATCAACAAATTTATGATACTTTTACGCTTATGTTCGATATAGACATTTTCAATAGTCATGTAGCGTCTAAGAAAGATTAACCGTCATATAACATTGTTTTTCTTGTTTCGGATATTTAAATTGTTTACACCATAGATTAAAAAAATGTAATATATGGCAATTTCGATCGTTCCAGAGATTAACATAATAGGTCCAACAGTTAATATCCTACATGTTTATTGGTTTATAAAGTCATCTGTTAGCGTTAGTTCAGGAGACGATGTTTTCTTTTAACTTCAATTAAGGAACTTTTCCTTCCTGGAAAAGAAAAGCCTCATCTCCTCCCTTATATAAGCGTGTCAGTATCAAGATGGCGCCTAACATCACAAGCCACTGAGAGTAAGTTTCATCTACTTCCACTGTGGCCTTGATTACATTACGCTTTTCACCAACTGAACTTCTATACAGACCTTATTGTTAGTTGTAGTACAAAGTGTATCATCATATTTTTTTAATTATTAACTCATTTACATATGATATTAAATTTTCTCTCCCCATTTATAGTTATAACCATGTAAAGACCACAACTAAGATAAGTTGTAAAAGTATCTTTACAATGCAAGAGAGTTAATATTACGATTAGGGATGCATAGATTATATAAAGTCGACTAATCATATATTTTGATAAAACAATTGATAAAATGGTCTGCTAATTTTAAGGGACTGATATAGAAGTTCTCTATCTCACTTCAACCACTCAGTCCATCTCTCTCACACAGGCGCATTCAATAGGTCACCTTCTAAGTGACATATCTATAGTGCGATGGATGAGCTTACGTTTTCTTAATTACAACCTTATTATCGGTTTCATTTTGTAAGGGGGTGTATATGAACCAGCCTTTTAAAACTAGCAAATTTTTCCATTTTTTTTAACCTCTTATAATATAAATTTTTCTCGATGTAGGCTGGGAATTAAGCAAGATAGCTCTCGAAAAAGGTCGATTACAAACTGTTTTAAGGAATAAAATCCAAGCTAGAAGCTGGTTAACTATCTCAACACTTATTAGTGCCATTGAATGTGCCATAGATCACACATAAGACCATCAAAATAATTTAATTATAATATATCTTAATGTCCACAATTGTGGCAACGTCCTGTAAGAGGTTAAAATAAGTTAGGTACTCTCAAAATGATATGAAAAAAAATTACGGACAAATTTGTCTGACAGAAATTGCTATGCTAAGTATTAATAACATACAATTTTAAAACATGAACACAAAAAAGTAGTAATAGTCTAGAATTCCATGAAGCTAAAGTTAAACTTAAACAGCACTGAAAAAGTTCGAAAAGATTTTGAAACCACGAAAAATAATGTCTTTTCTAGAACTAAACCATGCAATAGGGTTTTGAATGTCAATAATTATACTTTTCTTATGGTATATTTTGTGTCTTGACCTATTCACCCCATTTTTTAACAAAGCTTGTCCTTTTTTCCTTTTCATAATCAAAGTGACTATATGCGGTGGAATTATCAAATTCGTTAAACGAGTTTTGAACTGGTCCATGGTATTAGTATACAATTATCCGGAATGGTATGGGAAACTTTTGAATGACCAGTAGCCTCGTAGGAAATCAATAAACTATTATTATTTGGATAAGGATAGTAGCTTTAACGTAGTTCATATTGTCTTTAAATAGATTTTGATTGGTTTTTCGTAAAGATTGTCTTTAAAGTCGACGATGTCATTACACGAGTAAGATAACATGCAGATAGTCTTAACACAAAGGAACTATAATTTTTGTATTGGAGCCTATTTTTCTAAACTCCAACCCAAAACGATTAGACTAAAACACTATAGACTAGGAGGTTACCCTGAAATGAAATTCATAATTTCATAGTTTAGTTTACATCTATTGATTTTTAGACAAACTTAAAATAATGTAACTTAGATGTCAACTAGTATTGACAAAGTAATAAAACGACATTGATACATTAATTTATTTGATTATGTTGCGTTTTAGCGATTGTTAATTGTTTTAGTTTTCATACCATTATCTTAAGACAGTATTATCATAAGTAAACTGGGAGAAGAACTATTTATACAAAGGGTTTTAATTTAAAATGCACAAAAAACAGTGGTAAATTTTAAATTTGCCTTATTTTAAAGTTCCCGAACTGTATTTGAGATCCCATGTCATTTTGTGGAAATTATTTTATAATTTAATGACCTGAATTTCTTCTTATCAAATATTTATATACACATATAAATTGTGTTCTAAATTTGAGTTCAGGAAAGTAAGCTAATCTAATTTATTAGTAAGTGTGAGGACGACATCAGCTTACCTATAACTTACAACCCTCAGGGGATGGGTTTCGATGTAATTACACAAGCCACAGAGTGTTAGTTGCAGCTCCTTCCGCTGTGGCCTTGATTACATTTGTCTACACTACACCTGAACTTCTACTCTGGGACTTATTGAGTTATTGTATTTTGAGGAAAAGATTTGTTCAAAATAATCCACTCTGTTTATGTTTTCAGTAAATGTCTAAAAAGATCATAATCATAACATATGTTTAATTTCTTCAAAAACTGTAGAAAAGTTAACTTTACTAGCTACTTGTAGCTAGAAAATCTCTAGCTATAAGATATATTTAAGTAGTTTTAGAGTACACTGTATTCCAACTAAAAAGTTGATTACACTCTGTATCAACTAACTGTACTTCTGTTCACAATCACTAATTAATTAAATTGTAAACTAAGACAAATATACATATTTATATTACCAGACACTCTGTAACTTGAAATATAACTAACATTTTCTACAATAATTATTGTCACTTATCACACTCAAGTTTGTGTTTCAATCACACTGTTCTTGAACTGTCACATTACTCACACTTCCACTGTTCTAAAACTGGAGACTGTCACTAAAACACAGACACTGGGTAATCGGCCGAGGGATGCCTTTAAACAAGGTGACGGTGTAAGTCTAGAAGGTTCTCGAGCTATGGGGGACATTGTTCTGGAAGGGGAATCTAGACCCTTTTAGACACTATTTCGAGAAGGCTCTGGCTTAACCTACAGCCAAGTTAACTGCCATTCTAGCACCTTATGGAAGTAACCAGAATGGACCAGAGACCAGAAGTCATCCACACAAGAAGAGGCCACAATAAACTGGGATGGTGATTAGGTAACTGCCACGCTCCATAAAACTAAGCTAAAACAAGAGTAGAATATGTGAATACATGTTTACAACGTCTTATGCATAGAATAAAAAAAGCTCTACTGTTATGTATTGATGGAGAGAATAATTACTAAATACTTAATATAGTTATGTAATATTATCAGTGTTACTACACTAGAACCTTGATTATCCAAAACAATTGGGACTAGACTCATTTCCAACAATGGAAATTTATGATAATCAGATGTTACATTATTTGAGTAATGATGAACAATAAAATGTGTACAAAAAGTATTTAAGTATTAATGGAATTTTATTTAAAAACTACGTAGTGTATTACATTACAGCATAACTTTAAATAAATCACTCGTATTTTATTTTTTTTTAAAGTCATCAATACTAGTTTACCTTTGTAGTTTGAAATACACAACAGTAATAGTGCACAATTAATTATTGTATAGCACAGCAAACTAATAAAACAACTACAACGTTGTAAAACAGTAAATAATTAAATTAAATACACACTAGATAATCACAACAAGAGTGAATACATGACAAGCTCAACAATACTTGATACAAAAGAGCACTTTTTATGGCACTTGCACTCGTGAATAAAAAAAAGTTTGAAGCTAAGGCCAACAGGCTGCGTCACTGATATTCACTAGGTTGCCGTATTAAGCATGAAGGTTAGGCCTACAAATTACTCACCATACAAAGAATTTTTAAAATTAATGCTAATTATTTAATTTTTTACTAGATAGTTTCGGATAACCCAGGTTTCAGATAGTCAGGATTCTGATAATTTCGGTTTTATTGAACTTTCTTTTAGATGAATTCGTCACATAATATTTAAAACAACAAAATATTAGTTATTCATTTAATGCAGTTTTGTTCTTTGTCTCTACTGGTTGTGTTGTATTTCCTATCTGGACCAACTAGGAAAATGAGTTAAGACTTCATATCTAATTCTAAGAATATACTGCTTAAAAAAGTGAAAATGGTAATGCTTTGTATATTTTGTGAAACTACTCTAATGAAATTTAGTCCAAAACTAGTTTACTCCCTTTAGTATCTTAAATTACAAACGTTGATCTGAAGTGTTTGGAGTACTGTTTTTAGTAAGATTTATTTCTTTGTTAGTCTCCCACGTCTGAACACGGTAAACAACTATACTATTGGAATCCGCTAACATAACATTTTTATATGTTGTACTTTTAATTGAACAAATTTTGTTTTGTGACGTTCATGTAATTGTGATGGCTGGAACAATATACAATTTGGAAACTCTAACTGAATCAATCAGTAATTGGTCTACACAGTTGATAGTTCAGATTGCTAATTTCAATTACAAACGTTGGCCTTCGTCATCAGTACAGTTGGTTAGTGTTTACTTTATTTTTATATTTCTATTTGTGGTTAATGGAGGTAAATTTTATTTGTGATGGATTTTTGTTTGAATAACCAACATTTTTATTAAAGTAATTTTCTCAGCAAACTATGTTTATTAACAGATATATTATACTTTATACTTATATCTCGTAAAACCCCTTTCGTTCGAAGTATCCAGGGTTGGGCAAAAGTCTGGAATGTATTTATTAATTTTAAAACTATCAAAAGAAAAGTAATGAAACTGTGTATTTATGTACATGTCCCTATTCCAAACGTATGGACATATTTTACTTGTTTTTTTTTGCATATCCAGGGGATGACCCATGAAGGAAGTCTTAAAAACTTTAAATGTAAGCCAAGTTCGAGTTATACCTCATTTTAAAGGTTGTTTTTACAATAAAAAAGTGCAAATCCGAGGATGATACATTCACAAAATACAGCGATTCAAAGAATTTAATCTCATATAACTAATTATTCTCAGTTATACAGCTATTTATTTAACAGTTTGAGATCCCTGTTGCCGATAATGTTGTTGATTGTTAATATTCGTAACAAACGACTGTGTTATTAAAAATAGCTATGCTATTTAACTAAGCTAAAAATAAGAACAATTGATTAAAACACTTTCGACAGTAGGTTTACCTAAAATAGTTAAAGAATATTATTATAATAATTTGTTACCTATTTTTATGAAATTTAATTTCTCATATTCAGTTAGATAAATTATAGCTTTATGCAACAATAGATCATAACTAACTTACCTTTGTCTCAAGCAGTGTTTGTTATATGACATTAAATTCTTTGAGTGGCTATATTTTCTGACTGGGTCATCCTTTTGACCTCAGGTTTGCACTCTTGTGTTTTACAAACAAAGATCTAAGATATAACTCGAGGTAGGCTTACATTTAAAATTTTTAAGACTTCCTTCATAGACCATCCTCTGGATTTGTAAAAATCAAATAAAATATGTCCATATGTTTGGTATAGGAACATGTACTTGACTACAAAGTTTCATTAATTTTATTTTTATCATTTTAAAATTAATAAATACATTCTTGACTTTTGCCCAACCCCGTATACATTTAAATGAATATCATCAATTTTGGTGAATGTCCGCAATATCATTTTACTGGCGTTTTCTTTTTTTTTACAGTTTAAGGGCCTAAATGAAAATATCTCCTACTATATTATCAATTTCCAAAATTATCATTTAAGGAAAGTTAAACCAACGTGAACAAACGTCAACAGTTTGCAGGTCTAAATTAATATATCTCAGTTTAATACTCGCGTTATTAATTATTTAATTTTAAATTTAGTCAGTAAATGAAATAAAAATTGAAATTGACAGCTGTAACGAAGTTTAAGATGTAAGAGCGTGTTTGTAGATTATTTTCCTCTACTTTTGTTGGAATCAGATGTTTTTATATTCATATAATGATTGAATATATCGGAAAATATAAGAAGACATTACAATAGCAATAATAGGCATTTAAGAACAGGAAAAATAAAAGATGACAATATTTGTTTCGTTTATTAAAAATAATAAATACACCATAAAAAGTGTATCGTAGTGTATCATCATTGGAGAGATTAAAGCCCTACTTTGATTGTTTTTAATGTATGTAACTAACAAACAGACTTAAAATTATACCAGATGATATGTGAGATTGATATATAGGATACTTCCGTTTTTTTAGATATAAAATTCCCTAATATAATTTTCAATTACCAATCAGCCATTTTTATCGATAAATTATTTGAAAATCATAAAATGTATACAATATTATTTTTTTCTCTGAAAAATTAATGCCCAAAATTTCGAAAAAAAACCTTGTAATTATTGTTTATAAAATAAAAAAAATAATACTATATAATAAATCTATAACAGGTAAGATATTGAAGGATTTTTAACGTCTTGAAAAGAAATATTATCTAAATAGATCCCTATTGATTTTTTTTCGAAAATGTGCAAAATATTAATGGAATTTCCATTATGCCGAGTCAAGGAGTTCCCCCCATAAGATTTAATAATTGTTTTAATGAAATAATAAACGAATAGGGAATGAAGAAAGGTTTGTGGTAATGACCACCATAAGTACTTCGGTATGCACACTAAAAACTATTAAGACCCGACTCTCAACGTAATTGGTGAATGCCAGTTATCCCCATCATTAAATATGTTAATAATTTACACGGTTAATGACCCACTCATAATAACCACGTAATGAGGAAATGCACTTAAGACTACTCACCAAATACTGTGGTAAATTATCCCAAATTATAACGTTATTTAATAAACAATAAAGGATATTTTGGGGTTTATATTATTCTAATTAATCGAGATCGTCAAGATATGGACGAATATGAGGGGCGAATGAGTTAAATGAGTGTAGATGAACGAGTGAAGTCATTGTTACTAAGGTCGACTGTTCCTCAGAAATGGCTATTTATTAATAGCTAAGGGCCTTATTTTCAGCTAACTTACAAGCCTAATACCCAGATCTTTTCCCTACACAACATCTGAATATTGACTACCATCAAGCATGGACACTCTAGACTTCTTTAGTAGTGTTCACTGCGGTTGCAACCGTTGAGCGGTCGTTGTGTCGGTTTTTAGAGGATCGAGAGTAGAATCTATCACATTTAATCTCCTCAACAATTTGTCCCCTTGTTTTTTTAGCTATTTTTATTTAGATGATATTTATATTTTCTATATTTAATTAAACGTTTAATTGTTTTGGCACAAATTCACATCAATAATGTTCATTTATATTTGTTATATCAGTGTCAATAAACAGATATTTAATGTAGGCCCATTATTTTTTATACTCCTAATCTTTGTAGTTTTTCATGCGTCATAACAATATTTATTTTGTTACAAATGCATTGTAACAATAAAGAAAAGAAAATCGTTGGAGTACAAATAACTAACTATACTATAACCTTTTCAAATCTGTAAATACAAAGATATGATGCTGAACACCTCCATATGCTATAAACAACACTAAACTCTTCTCATTATCATTTATGAGGGACCTTCCAGGTTGCAGGTTGAAGTAACGACATCTGGTTGGCGTTGTCATGACAACACACTTCAGTTTACCTTGACTCAGGAAATCACTGTCTTCAAAGTGGTAAATAAAGGTCCCTCAGTTGTAGAGCTCTGGTTAAATGTCCATTGTTACAGAATGTTGTAACAATGGGTAGACCATTATGTTAATGACAAGAAATGTATGGTTGTTTTAAAATAGGTGTTTATGTTAAATAGTTCAAAGTTTTTGATGTTATAACGTTTATATCAATACCGTATTAATGTTATGAGTTGAAACATAAGTTCTTTTATATTGTATAACTATCTTTAAAACCTAAAATGATAATATTATAAAGTGGCCAGTTATCAAAAGTTAAAAATGAACTAAAATAATGTACATCAATGAGTATAATAACTACGTAAAGAATACTATTGGTGTATTTTAAATTTAATCCTCTTTGTGTTTAAAATATACAAACTAAAATGTATTTACATAAATTTCAATCTGTGAACTGCATTGTGAATCTTAATTCCAAAAGTATAAACAAAATCTATACAAATTTTCAATTTATATTTACGCTGGTTTTGAGAAGTTAAATTTGATATTTCCTAAGCAATGATCCAAATAAATAGTTTTCATTTATTATGTTAACATATACATATTCTGTATAAGTTAGTGTCACACAAAACAAATTTATCACAATATAAGTAAAAAATGTACAAATATTATGGTTATTGCTTTTAATTAGTCACGTTTATCCTCCTTAGATTAGAGGGATTAAAAAAAGAAAAGGATTTGTGAATCCCTCTAGTTTGAAGAAGGTAATATTCGTTACAGAACGCAATAAAGATAGTATTATTGGTAAATGTTGTACTCACATTGAGATATATATGCAAGTTCACTTGCATTGCATTTCTACCAGCACGTAGTATGTTAATTAGGTAACTATTCATATAAATACCATTTAATTACACCTTACAAATTTTACAAGACAAAAATGTCCTTGTTTTATAAATCCATTTTTCTGAAAATTTCTTGTTGTTGGATCTATAACACTTTTTTAGTTCCATTCCTCGGAGCATATTTTAAAATTTTTAACATATAGTTTGTAGGATTTTGAGCATAACACAACATATTTTAAACAACATAGTATGTTTCACACTAGAAATTAACATATATTCATTCTATAAAACCTTCCTTCCATACCTGCTAAATTAAAAGAAGAAATAAGTATTTGTAAAAGAAAAAACAAATACATTTGTTATAATGTAGTTATTGAATTCACGTAACCATAGGATCTTACAAAAACGTCTTAGTAGTTAGTGTTTTAACATAATTTGGTTAATTTTATTGGATTAAAAGGATTCCTGCCTAAGATAAACAGTGGTAAGATAAATGGATTCTATTGTCCTCAGAGCGACTGACAAGGAAGGGGTTGATGATAGGGGTTGGTCCGTGCGGATGACAGCCAACTGTTACTCTTCAGGGACAACCCCTTCAGACGATGATTTACTATGATTAGTAA
Organism: Stictocephala bisonia; assembly: GCA_035578905.1. Lineage (NCBI taxonomy): Eukaryota > Metazoa > Arthropoda > Insecta > Hemiptera > Membracidae > Stictocephala > Stictocephala bisonia. The sequence continues at coordinate 3,939,775 of JAQJVL010000028.1, forward strand.
AGCACTCATCAATCTATGACATATTTAATACTAACAATCATTTGAATAGCTTTATCGACTGACGAAACTCAATTAATTGTAGTAAATAGTTCCTATATGATAACTTTAAATTATATACGCTTTTATTTTCAAACAAATTTTTAAAATTGGGGTATCTTTGGATTTTTAATTAAATTTAAAACAATGTAATTAAATAATACATTTTCAATACAAATAATAGTTTTAAAGTTATTTAACTTTTGACACTTCTTATGGCTGCCATTTTGAATCTGATAAAGATAATTTTGTTCCTTTTTATTTTAAACTATCCCTAACTAGGTTAGCAAATATAGCAAGTCTCAAATTATTAGCTCAAACCATGTTTGAGAAATAATTTTTTTTAATAAAAAACACACACAGACAGACACTTAAGAAGGCGAGATTTTGCACATGTTTAAAGGAACATTTTTGCTTATTTTTATGTCTACTATCATAACCTGAAGTTGTGCCAACCTCTCGCGAAACACCCTGTATATATGTTATCAAGCAAAATATCGAAAACTGCTAAGAATAAAAAAGTTTTAAACTTACTATTTCTATCTGAAACAATTATAAAATACAGGCTATTCCCTAGGAAGGAAAAAAGTGGACCCACCATGATAGAAAACAGCGGCCGGTTCTTTTTTTAATTTGAAATATATGTTTTTAATTGTCCCTAAAAATAAGGTAATGTTCCTCATTCAAAGTTATTTCTAAGACTTATGGTTTCCAAGATCACAATGGTGGCCCATTTAAAAAGACCCCTGTATTGTTATTTACCTTTGTTAACTCTTACCTATCTGAAGAGTTTAAACCAGATTTTTATTTTATCTTCGCTATAATCATTAACTTTTCATATTTTATAAAAGCTTTAATTCATTTAAGCATTTTTATTTTTTAAGAAAGTAGAACACATAAGAAACAGCAAATGACGTTTTTATAAAGAAAAATAACCAAAAAAACCCTGGTTCAAAGAGAAGTGCAGAAAATTAGTAATTAAAAAGAAGGAAGCAAAAATAAACAACTTAAATGCAGAAATGCTGAAACTAAGGAAACATACTGAGAAATAAACCTGGAAGTAAATAAAACAGTAAGACAAGAAAAATAAAATTTATAAATAATAAACTAACAAAGGCAAAACAAGATTTGACAGTGAATAACACTTGGGAATTTCACAGAACTGTAAGATTTTTTCAGAAAGGTTACAGTCCTAAAGTAATGGGAGTAAAAAACAAAGATGGAAATGCAGTAGTGGAAACATATTAAATACTTCAAAGATGGAAGAACTACTTTGAAGACTTACTAAATGCTGATAATAAAGTAGAAGATGAACAAGAGGTGAACATAGAGGGTGTAAATCAGGACGATGTTTTAGAACCAACTATAGACGAAATTGAGAAAATGATGAAATTTTCAAATTAAAAATGGGAAGGCACCAGGGGAAGATGGAATGCCTATAGAAATAATAAAAAGTGGTGGTATTAAAATAATAAAATTCTTACATACGATGAAATTGAAAATTTGGAGAATGGAAGTTATGCCAATGGAGTGGCAAAAGAGTGTGATAATACCACTATACAAAAAAGGAGATAAGCAAGAATGTACAAACTATAGAGGAACATCACTACTTAATTGTACATATAAAATACTGTCAAAGCTAATATTAAACAGACTAAGAAGATACGGAGAGGAAATAATAGGAGAACAACAAGCAGGGTGTATGAAAGAAAGAACAACTACTGACGAAATATTTATTATAAAAGAGCTGGTCTCATAATACTGGGAATAGAAAAAAACAAATATATATATATATATATATATATTATTAATTGACTTTAGAGAGGCTTATGATAGCATTGTGAGATCAAAATTGTGGACATATCTTAGACAAAAAAAATACCAGAAAAGATAATTAGACTAACAAAAATGTGTGTTGAAGGCTCAAGAGGAAAGTAAGAATTTACACTTTTGACGTCAAAACAGGGGTAAGACAAGGAGTTGCGTTGTCACCATTGTTGTTCAACCACGCTCTTGAAGAAACAATGAAAGTGACAAAATCGGTACAAATAGACGTAAAAATTGAAGGTATAATCAATATTTTAGCATTTACTTTGATGTGGCATTAGTAGCTGATAATAAAAGTGATCTAAAACGCTAGAAGGTGTCCTGTCCTGTTAAAAGAAGCCAACAAAGTACAGTAGGTCTTCAAGTCAATGAAGAAAAGACTAAATATATGAATATAGGGAGACAAGCAGAGCCAATGAACTCAACACTGGACGTAATGGTTTCAAATCTTTAGCCAATGGAGTTCAAGTATCTGGGAGTTACTTTAACTAGCCAAAATAAAATGGAAAAGGAAATACAAGTCAGAATTAATGCAGCAAATAGATGCTACTGGAGTCCCCTAAAGCTATTCAAAAGCAAACTACTGTCAAAACCCACTAAAATAAGAATTTATATAGCTTTTGTACAAACTGTTTTATTGTATGGGTCTGAGGTGTGGATCCTAACAATGTATAACAAAAAAAGATTTATTAAATTTGAAAACAAAACTTTAAGAAGAATATATATGGACCTACCTATGAATCAGGAGTGTGGAGAATGAAAAGAACAGAGAGCTTATAGAACTGTACAAGAGACCTATATTGTGGAGGTGGTTAGAAGCAGAAAAATAAGATGGCTTGGTCATGTGAGGAGAAGGGAAGAAGAAAAAATGATATAAGAAGGGTATGGATGAGGAAACCAGCAGGAAGGCAACCTCTAGGACGACTAAGAATAAGATGGGATGATCAACTGGAATAGGATGTGAGAAGTATTGGTGAAGACATCGAGATGGCAGAGGATAGAGGACTGTGGAGGCAACTTGTTGGTGAGGCAAAACATCACCTTGGATTTGAGTGGCCACAGGAGTAAGAAAGAGGTAAGACCTACTTATGTTCTACCTAGAGCTGCATCTAATTGTTCTGGCATTACAGATTGTCTTGATGGATGATGGATTGATTGATGCATCTAATTGTCTGGTGTAGTTGTACTGCTCTTCTCCGAGTACTTTATTTGTCTTCATTACCTCCTTGACATATAACCAGTTATATGATTAGAGATCATCTTCTGGATTATAGAGTTCGCGAGAATCAGCGGAAGTCGAGTCTCCGTGTTTGCTCTGTCCACATCAAACGGTGGAAGAACATGATAAGTGCGGCTGTCTTCTTCGGAGACCTCGTTTGACCTTCGATCTTCCCCATTTTAAAGAGATGCTCTTGGAAGTAGCCATGGCTGGTGTAGAACAAAGTTAAACTATAGAAGGCACCCAAATATCTATGTTGTAGATCTATGGGTAAAGTCTAATACGTAAAGTATCAAACAACGACTTCAAGTCGTGATAATCTTTATCTGGTTTATTCTCAAACAGCACAGCACGCAGGCTTCCAGCATTGATACACTCAAACAGCACGCAGACTTCCAGCATTGATATACTCAAACAGCACGCAGACTTCCAGCCTTGATACACTCAAACAGCACAGCACGCAGGCTTCCAGCATTGATACACTCAAACAGCACGCAGACTTCCAGCATTGATATACTCAAACAGCACGCAGACTTCCAGCCTTGATACACTCAAACAGCACAGCACGCAGGCTTCCAGCCTTGATATACTCAAACAGCACGCAGGCTTCCAGCCTTGATATACTCAAACAGCACGCAGGCTTCCAGCCTTGATATACTCAAACAGCACGCAGGCTTCCAGCCTTGATATACTCAAACGGCACTCAGGCTTCCAGCATTGATACACTCAAACAGTATGCAGACTTCCAGCATTGATACACTCAAACAGCACGCAGGCTTCCAGCCTTGATATACTCAAACAGCACGCAGACTTCCAGCATTGATACACTCAAACGGCACGCAGGCTTCCAGCATTGATACACTCAAACAGTATGCAGACTTCCAGCATTGATACACTCAAACAGCACGCAGGCTTCCAGCCTTGATATACTCAAACAGCACGCAGACTTCCAGCATTGATACACTCAAACGGCACGCAGGCTTCCAGCATTGATACACTCAAACAGTATGCAGACTTCCAGCATTGATACACTCAAACAGCACGCAGGCTTCCAGCCTTGATATACTCAAACAGCACGCAGACTTCCAGCATTGATACACTCAAACGGCACGCAGGCTTCCAGCATTGATACACTCAAACAGTATGCAGACTTCCAGCATTGATACACTCAAACAGCACGCTGTCTTCCAGCATTGATACACTCAAACAGCACGCTGGCTTCCAGCATTGATACACTCAAACTGCACGCAGGCTTTCAGCATTGATACACTCAAAAGTATCAAATGTCTATCGTTCAAGGCAGAACCTATATCAGGCCCTCAAAGAACCTATTTTCGTTGGCATTTACATCACTGCGAGATCACACAAGAGACTTATCAGCTATGACTCTACGATATTAATATGTTGAATGAACCTTCCTCGGTATGTATGGACTATGTTCAATCACTTTGCAAGGACGAGGGAAGATACAACTAAAGGACAAATCCAAGCGAGGAGTGAAAAATTATAGATCATGTGCTTGTGAAGCTTAAACTCAAAGTATGGAACACACAGCTATTGATTACACATTGCGTTCTTTTGTATGATTATTTTTCTGATCCTCATTGAGTTGGGTTTTGAATGGTAAAGAACTATTGACACATTTCTCTAGGGGGAGAACAATATTTAAACGTATGAGGGAGACAAAGGTAGTTGGACATTTGCCATCATTACGTGAAAATTACCAGTCACGACGTTTTGATTTGGTTCATTCATTCATCTAACCAGAATCCTACACCACCTTCACCTACAACAATTAGACACCCCATGAGTCTACGGCCCCGTCCTCGTCCCCGTACCTGAGTCACCGTATTTTTGGCGATCTCGGAGCGTACGTCCCTGACCTCGTCAGTCTGTGTATGGTTGTTGTGAAGTGTAGTGTGTATCACCTTCGAGGGAACTTCGTAGACACTGCATTTGGATTGTATCATCCTCACTTCGTGCCTGGAACGTCTAGACGCCATCGTCACTCCGGGTCGTAAGATTTCATCATTTTTATAATATTTGATTATTGTACTGTTTTATTCCTAATAATTGTTGTCTTTTCAGGTTAAAATGTAATTGTAATAGTAGTCTCAGCCCTTTGGAGTCATATATATATAATTTTTGTGCATGTTGAATGTTATTTTAAATTAATAGTGTTTTTCAGGTACCATATATTTATGATTAGTTAATGTAATCTTATTTCAGTCTGATTTGAATATTAATTTTAATTGTGTTTTAACTTTTTTTTTGTTGATATCGTGACCTTGACAGCGCCTAATTGGTTATATTAATTTAACCCTGTTAATATTTTATATTTAGTATAAGTTGATTTTGTTGTACCCCGTTCTAGGATCTAGGTAAAAAATGTAGATAATTATTAAAGTAGATAAGTTTATTAGTTTAAGAACGTAGTTTTATAACATGTTTGTGTAGATGTAATTTAGTTTTTAGCCCTTGAAAAAGGTTTGGGTTTATCAAATCGAAACGTCGTGATTGGTAATTTTCACGTAATGATGGCAAATGTCCAACTACCTTTGTCTCCCTCATATGATACTCCATCATTAACAAATTTCAAAAAGAAAATATTTAAACGCTAAGATACAAGTAATTTTTACTTAAGATTTTATTTCCTTCGTGTTTTTTATTTGTCCAAACTCAAGATACGTCATACTAACCAGTAAACATAATATACCACAATAACATTTAACTAGAATCTATATTTTCTGGTAAAAACCGCATAAAGGTGCTTTTAACACCAAGATAACCAGATGTTGCTCCCATGATGAGATGTGTCTTGCTCACCTCAGCGATACCACAGAGGTTGTGACACTACAGAATTAGCAACATGCCTGGTATATCTTGTATTGATGTATCAACTTGACTCGGGTGTAACAGGAACATATGTCATATATAGTTATGACATATCTAACATCATAACGTATCTAACACATATCATAACATATGTCCGCCTAAGCATAAGATCTGATAATATCATATTACTATGGACTAGGCATACATAACACTGTCATAACTGTCAAAAAGTGTACGAATATTTATAGAAAAACAATAATGTGAGTTGAAGAGATGTACGTTAATTCAAACAAATTAGCTTTGTAATTAATTGTAATTTCGATTCTTAATTAAATATAGAAAACCATAAAAAATTTAAAATAAATGTATGTTTATTTGGTAAATAATATGTGAACTCTCACCATTTATAACTGTACATAAAATCAATTTTATATACTTTTATACTTTAGTAGCCTATGTTCTTCTCTTTTATTTGTTACCTGTCTTCAGTTTACGTGTATGAACATTTATATCAGTGATTTATAACTAACATTTTTGGCAGTTTTAATTATTTAATTTAACTGATTCACAGTGTAAAAAAATAAACAATTATTATCGAAACAACTCATGAATGGAATTCACTATATTTTTAAAATTATTTCCATAAAGCTATTTTGGACAAACAAGTTTGCGCTGGAATGAAATTAATTGACCTGTGATATTAAAAATACCTTTGTTTCACAATAAAGAAACTTTCATTACCAATGTCCGTAATTATTAAAATGGCAAATACCTCCATTTTTATTTAGTGAAGATATAATGTAGTCAATATCAGTTTAAAAGTACAATTAGCTAAAAGTTCCATTTATTACAAAACATTAAAATAAACACACCTTGTACGATTTATTTCTGTTATAGTTATACCTGGAGAATTGCCTCTCTCGGTAACACTGGATTGGGCTTGACAATCTTGAGGTTCTAAAGTGTCTTTAAGCCCAATTTTATAAACATATTTAAAGTTACATTTATAATAGCTGCAATCAAAATGATCTACGTCTTTTTGAGTTACCAAGTGACTGTCCCCAGTTGCAAATACATAATCTTAATTGAAAAATTGAATAGCTGCCGCTTCTGCTGAAATAGGTCCTTGAGTTCTAGGGTTATTGTTACCAGGTTCGTTAGGTCAACGACTGGTCGTAACTGTATGGTGAGAACTCCTTGCGGGTGACAGTCAGGTACTAGCCCTAGTAATGAACTTCTATTGATGATCATAATATAGGAACTCACTTATTAGATATTTTATAACATAAGTTATGCCACCGTACATGTATGGGTAGGTGGCTGGGTTAATGCCACCGTAAGTGTATGGGTGGGTGGCTGGGTTAATGCCACCGTACTTGTATGGGTGGGCGGGTTAATGCAACCGTACGGTAAAACAAATTTTGTTCTAACAATCTTTGAAGTGCCTGTGCTATTTGTGATACAATTCCCGCAATACATGTCTGTACCTGAATCACGGTTCAGCGCCGTCACATATTGTAAATACGATGGAACCAACGCGTACGTTAGTATTCACCTACTCACCCAAATGTAGAGAAAATTCACCGAGTTGTTGCACACTACTGCAGTGGTATTTTTTAAGATCAGTTTCACGTATTTCGTCAACAGTTATTGATTATACCCACGTGTTTATTGATTATCCCCACGCCCTCCCATTTTAATTCAATTGCTATTCAAGTGTTGGGTGGATGGGAGGAAGGCTCATTACCATAGTACGTGTTGGGTGGGTGGGAGGGAGGGTCATTACCTTATTACCTGTTTGGTGGGTCATTACTACAGTACGTGTTGGGTGGGTGGGTGGGAGGGCTATTACTACAGTACGTGTTGGGTGGGTGGGTGGGAGGGTATCATATCATAATCATAAACACCCTTTTTATATCATACAATAACATTTGTTAGCCATTAGACATTGAGTTATTTGCTCTGCCATTTTAACTAATCTTATTTTTAGTACGGAAAATATGTTAACAGGCATGAAATGTGGATATTAAAACATCCCATTTATCCAGAACTTTAGTCCAGTGCTGAAAATCAGATACTAAATCGCTGGGTATTTGGGATTTTAAAGGTGATAGTCTCTATGCTCAGTCATCTTAACACCAACATGGCGGCTGCTTGATGGTTGCCACCAAAGTGGACACTATTGCAGAAATCTAAGTAGTCCTTGAGGAATAATTTGGAGGATTCGGGCGATTATGCAAATGAAATAACTGTGAATGAGACATTTTAGTTTGCGAAAATTTAATTCCACGCTAAAGTATGGATCTCGAAGTTGACGTGGCCTTTGGGCTGTTCATATTTTACGATTTCTCCAACGTCACGATAACTGCCTGAAATCAAATAAGACAAGTTGTAGCATGGGACAGGTCTTAAAACATTCTAACTGTTAAAAGGTTTTATTGACAGAAATAACTCATTAGCTATAACGCAAAAACTTATAATAAATTAGTTATTTTAATAATTTTCTACTTAATTTAAACTGTGTTTGTGCTTATACAAGTCATTATATCTTATAGGTAAGATATTAGTAAATTTATTATTTCTCAAATAACAAACAAATTTACTGATTTATATATTTGGAAAATATTTGGTTTGAGTTTATGCCATATAAAGTGCCTTTCATGAATACATAGACAACTGTTCAAGTCGCATCAGTCCAGAAGAGAAAGAAAACCAATCTCACAAATGGACTTTAACGCCAAGTGAAATGTTCTTTATTTCCTCTATGTGCCATCTGTCTTCCTTAAAGTTCATCTAACTTGCTAAACATGCCTTTATTTAGTTATTTTATTGTTTCATATTACCATCTTTAATTTTATTTCTATAGTTTTATTAAAGATATGCATACGATTGCTTAGTCTGGTACATTCTTTATCAAAGGTAATAAATGTTCTATATGTAAACTAATATATAATTCCTAGTTTTTTTATTAGCAATTTACTATCACTTTACGATTTTTATTTGTTTTATATAAAGCACCAACAATTTATGATATTGGTGGAATATAAATACTTTTATCTATGTGTAGAAATATTTCATATTGTAATTTTTATAATATCTTCCCTTGCAGTATTTATTTCATAATAAGGGCGTTTCAAAAAGGACTTTACAACTTTGAAAATTCATGTAAAATTTATTAAACAATGTACAGATCTGGTTTTGGTGTTATTTTAAAGGAAAAAACTTCAAGTTTTTTACCTTAAACTAAAGATGTTCTATGTGGCTTCTGTTGGTTATTCTGCAGACATCCTATCGGTAGTCGATTTCTTCCCAGACTCGCACTAGCATTTCAGGTCTAACTTGCTCAGCAGCAGCGTAAATTCTTGCTCTAAGTTCAGGTAGAGTGGCCGGTAAAGGAGGTACGTACACCATATCTTTTATGAAACCCCAGAAGAAAAAAACTGACGTCCGGGATTTTCTAAATGACAGCTTCCCAGGTCAATGGATTGGCCGTGATGCGCCAATTGCATGGCCCCCCCGTTCCCAAGACCTGACACCACTAGATTTTTTCTTCTAAGGTTTCATAAAAGATATGGTGTACGTACCTCCTTTGCCGGCCATTCTACCTGAACTTAGAGCAAGAATGTACGCTGCTGCTGAGCAAGTTAGACCTGAAATGCTAGTGCGAGTCTGGGAAGAAATCGACTACCGATGGGATGACTGCAGAATAACCAACGGAAGCCACATAGAACATCTTCAGTTTAAAGTAAAAAAATTTGAAGTTTTTTTCCTTTAAAATAACACCAAAACCAGCTCTGTACATTGTTTAATAAAATGTATATGAATTTTCAAAGTTGTAATGTCCTTTTTGAAACGCCCTTATACAAGTACTACATAAAATTATATAATTTTAACTACTATGTTAGTGTTTATTATTTTACTTTATTTGTTATTATTTTATCAGATGTCTGTTAGTAATTAAAGGGACTGAAGCAAGGAAAACTGAAATTTATTAATAATAATAACGATCGCAGCTGTTTAAAAAGAAGCAACTTAGGGAAAATGTCGCTTTAATTATAGGGTGTTTACAATTTATTCTTCTAGCTATCCTTAAACTTTCGTTTATCAAAGTTGTGTACTGATATAATAAGAGTATTTTATGATATTCAAGATTTTTATATGATTACAAAATATATTTGTGAACTGTTCATATTTTCTTCTCAGACATGTATTGTTTTATGAAGTGACTTCTACGTGGTTCTAATTTAGTTATCATTTATTTATTGCCATTAAATTCTAACATATTATTAACTAAAAAAGAAAAAACTATCATAATCTAACATTACAGTTAAAAAGCTCTTGGAACTGTAGTTAACTCATTGTATTCATATAGGGACTTGTAATATATGTGTTTGAACTAGGCCTACTATTAAATGTAGGCTAGTAAAATACATATTACAACAACAATTTAAAATAATTCAGATTAACTATTTGTAGCCTTATTTCGTTTTATTGATATGCGTAATTACGTACCACGAATTAAGCACGAATTAATTACGAAAATTCAGTACAAAGTTCGTAGTCGATTTATCAAAAATAATATTAGTAGTCTTTAGAGAGACGATGACATAAGATATATTGCGTCAGAACGTTGAGCTAGAGGTGTCGTAGGTTCAAAATCCTGGACTTGATTAACATTTTTTAAAGTGATGTTCATATTTTAATGTATACGTTTCTTCTCTTACTCTATTTGATTAAGTTTCCCTTAAATGTCAATGTGTAATGGGCAAAGAAATGTTAAAAAAGAGATTCGCATAGTATTAAAAAAATTAAATATTAATATGGCTGGAGAAGCTGTGATAAACGTGTGCGTATGTTTAAGCACATACATACAAGCACAAATATTATATTAGTATATACTATAGTATTGCCATACGCTATACTATTATATATAGCGTATGGCAGTGCTAAAATGTAAAAATCATATTTACCAATACCGTACGTAGATTACTTTAACTTTGATTGTAAGAGTATAGTTTCTTAGCATAGTATATCTTGGTAGGAATACTAAACACAGCAAAAATGTATTACAGCATAAGTATAATATGTAAAAATTATGTTGATCAATGCCGGTAAACCACGGTCACCTTTCTCAGGCCAGATATACGAGTATTTACAAAAGAAATAAAGAGAAGGATTTATTTTATGCATTTGTGAACGTGGTTTATGGAACACTCGAACTTCATATTTGCACATTCTGTACTTTTAATGAAATACGTACATTTCCGTTATGCTGCATTCACTTTTATTGTAATATAGGAGATTACAATATACAATGTTTTTTTTCAAGAGGCTTCTCAATGTTTTTGAAATGTAATTTTCCTCAGTTTTAACAATATACAAACTACAGTTAACAATATACAAAAAACAGTTTATAAAATACAAACTATAAACACAAAATTAAAAAACAAAATCCTCCAATTCAAGAAAAGTATTATCAAAATAAAAAACACAAATTAAAGAAAAACATTAAATCTTTAATGTACGCTGCATCTGCCTTCAGGCCAATGGAGCCTGCGAGCCTGTCCTTATATATCCTAGGATACGATGAATTTCAAACTAACTGTACTTTTAGGAGTAAAGCATTTTTAGGTTTTACCATATGAATATCATTTTTGTATAATTATTTTGTACTTTTTAACATAATAAGTGTTTCCTAGTCCTATAATGATACAAACATAAAGTAATTCTTATAAAATATTCGTTATTATCCGTTAAACATTTGTATGAGTTATTAAAATTACAAACTGTATTAAAAATACTACTACAATGACTTCTAAGTAGAAGTAAAAAAAACTTGAACTTTCTCTGAACGGAGTTACTTTTACATAATCACATACAGAGTTTCAAGCTTGACGGCTCAAGTTGTAACAAGTTTGTTTAACGGTTGGAGAGAGTAGTTGGGCGTTAAATCCTCCAAGAAGCGGAGCTTTTGTGGCAAGTCAATTGAAACAATAAGTGAATGGTTCTAAGATAGCAGATTAGTAAATGTATACTGTTTTATATGTGTTAAACCTCTCAACACGAATCTGCGAGAATATCTAACTAACTAATATACGAAAACATTATTTTCTCATGCGTTGTATGTTTTATTTGCAAAATAAATATTACATTTGTTCAATATTGGCAAAATATTGTTCTTGAATGACCTATTGATCATGTATGGAAAAAAGTTTATTTTCGACAGAATAAGGGACAGGAAAGAGTATAAATCATTTACGGCACTTAATTAACTGCCATACTTCCATGGTTTTTGTTCTTAGTTGTTGTTACTATTTTCTATAGTATTTGTTGATTTATTATTAACTCATAAACTTTAGCCATCGTTAACAAGTCAAATCTATTTATTCATTAACAAATAGATTTATTTTAGTCATCTATTTATTCGCTACAAGTCAAATTTCGTTCAATTCATTATTATTCTAATATCAACATTATTAAGGGTTATTTATTTTTAATCAAATGCAAATATATAAAGGAACATTGGGGTATTTGATTTGAATAAGGGTTAAAAAAGGTGAGATATTGATGACTAAAATAATTTTGTAAATACATAACGTAAGAAGTAGTCTCACTTCTATGTTCGTGGGAGATAGAAAATTACTATTTATATACCAATAAGAACAGTTTTCCGAAGTTCCTTCTATTCATGATTAGTGACTTTCCAGTCGTGTGCCACCACCGGAGAGAATTTGAAATTAAACTTCACCTAGTATTTAGAAATTAACAGCCATGACCAAATTGAAATATATATCAATATATATTATGATTTTTCAATTAATTTTGGAAGCAATGGTCACCGAACAATCGTGATTTTTCTTGAAAGAGGTATACCAAACTAAAGATGTTATGTAACATATCTTGCAGTATTTTTTTGTTAAATGCTGGCTAAATTACCATTTAGTTTAGCTACAACAGTATAAATAACCCCAGAAACACTTCTTTTACTTGACTCCGTAACAAGTTACCAACTATTACAGGTTACCAACCGCTATACGTTACAAACCTTTACGAGTTTCCAATCGTTACAGGATACCAGCCGTTACAAGTTACCAACTGTTACAAATTACCAAACTATACCGGTTACGAACCATTACAGGTTGGTTTTCTAACCGTGATAAGTTAATAAACGTTTTTTGTTACTACCATTACAGGTTATTAACCATCACAAGTTAATAACCGTTACTGGTTACCAACAGATACAGGTGACCAACAGTCTTTGAATAGCGGTTATTATTTTTCAAGAAATGATAAAAATACAACTGACTTAGACGTGACAAGTAGTCAGTACTTTAGGAGTCTTGGATTGCAGATTTTACCCTGTCTCTTTGTTCTTTACGTATGTTGCTTGTGAGCTACGAGACCACCCATCAACTCCACAGGAAACCCATTTACATCTGCGGAGCCCAGTCACCTCAATGGTACTAGATCCGGTTTTTGAGGAAGAGCTCGAGAAAATTATTAAGCAAAAAAGTCAAACAATATAAATTTGATGTCCGTCTGGCTTGTCAAAACATTTTCAAAACATGTTATTTCACCTTTGACCAAATTAATAAACTTGTCTTTTGGACATGGAGTTTTTACTTCAATCCTGAAAATTCGCAAACGTGTGTACAGTTCATAAGAAACATGATCCTTACTGCACAAATAATTATAGGCCTGTCTCAATTTTGCCAGTGTTCAGCAAAGTCTTTGAAATACTCTTTTTAATTAGAATGATCCAGTTCTTAAACAAACACAACCTTCTTTCTGATGACCAATTCGGCTTCAGAAGAGGCAAGTCGACAATCGACGCAGTTGGGAGTTTCGTAAAAAAGATCGTTGAGGGAATGGAAGGTCGAAGGCACACACTAAGTGTATTTCTCGACTTGTCTTAAGATTTCGACTGTGTTGACCACGCTAAGTGCTTGACAAACTTAAATCCCACGGCATCCGAGGCGTGCCACTCAAGTGGCTTCACTCTTTCGTGTATAGCCAATCCCAAGCCGTCCAAATTTCAAATAAGTTCTCTGAACCAATTGAGCTGAGATTTCCTCAGGGTTCAATACTCAGCCCAATTCTTTTTCTCATCTACGTCAACGACATAGGGTCAGCACTACTGCATGGAGGACTCATACAGTATGCGGATGTCACAACGCTTTTGTTCACTAACAAATTAAAACCGATAATAGAACATTGTTAGTTGATTTAAACAATTGCGTTCAGCGTTTCAATGGTCTTAATCTTGAAGTAAACCCCTCAAAATGTATCGTATTAATATTTTCGTTGCGACCACAAGATATAACTGAAAGACAACCGTTGGGTGGGGGATACCCCCACCCACTTTAATGTTTACTTTAAAGTGTTATTATTTAACAACACTTTATATTGCTGTATATAAACAAATATATAATATTTGTTTATATTTATATATACTGTACATATATTTCTTAATACTATTGAAGACATGAGGAGCATGATGTGTGGACTTTGATTGAAACAAAAATATTCTAATTTATTTCCACTTGTAAACTAGGATTAGTAGAAGCTTTTATTAATATGTTGCAATGTAATTGGATTTATATCTGTATTGTAACATGTAAAATTTCAATAAATAAATACCCTGCTAAATGAGACTGTTAGTTCAACATTCCTGGGAATATACCTCGATCAAGGGTTGACCAGGAATTATCACATCGACCATGTTTGATCAAGATTGGCCTCAGGCATTTATGCCTTGAGGACTGTAGCCAAATTCTGCCCAACTAAGGTTCCGATGACGGTGTATTATGGCTTGATTTACCCTCATCTCCCTACGGTGTAGTGTTATGGGGAGCTTCAACAAACAATCAGTTCAGCAGAGCGTCTAGATTCCAAAAAACAAGCGATTCGTATAGTCGCCAAGTTAAAGTTCAGAGAATCTTGCAGAAAAGCGTTTAAAACACCTGCAACTATTGATACTGCCATGTCTTTACATATTGGAAACAACATTGTTTTGCATACGTAAAAGTGCCATGGTAAGTAGCCCAGATATAGGCTACATCCGCACGAAACCCGATACAGGGATGACTACAGAACTGGAAGCCACAGGACGATAGTCTACGAACTCTTGCCGTTACACACTGGCGTTCGTTTAGTCTACAAATTACCGGACTCATTTAAGAATGTACCAACGCCCAAGGCGTTAAAAACTCGTCCGAAACGCTTTTTAGCGTCTCATGCATTTTATAGTGCTGACGGGTATATGGCATACAACTGGGAAACCACATATTAAAATAACAGACAACCGACGCCAGAAGTGGGAATTAGGCACGAAAGAATGTGTGACTGAAAATATGTATGTTTGAATGAGGTTTCAATGTGGTATGAATGGCTTAATTAAAATGTTGTCTATATATATATATATATATATATATATATATGACGATTGCTATAAATTTTTAGGATGTCTTTGCAAAATAAACTTGATTTGATCCTTGAGGTAGTCTTGTACTGCATTCAAGGTTTACTTTGGTGCAGGACAACGGAATCCACAATTACAAGACAAGAAGCAGGGGCAACTATTGTCTACAACGACACAGACAACAGCACACGCAAAGCTTCAAAAGAAGTTGGCGTGAGACTAACTAACAAGAGAGAATTCTCTCTCTCTCTCTCTCTCTCTCTCTCTCTCTCTCTCTCTCTCTCTCTCTCTCTCTCTCTCTCTCTCTCTCTCTCTCTCTCTCTCTCTCTCTCTCTCTCTCTCTCTCTCTCTCTCTCTCTCTCAAATTCTCTCATTATAAAACAACTATTACGTTTATAATAAGTAAACGAATTTGGCATTAATAGTACAGTTAATATATGTAAGTAATAATTCATACTAACTATTCTATATACAAGATGCAATAGCATTATTTGCAGTTTTTTGATTTTTACTTATAACAAAAGTACATAAATAGTAAAATCTGTTATGTATATTTATAAATCTTATAAAAAAAAGTGTTTGTATTGTAGATGTGCGATGGAGATTACTTCAACATTGTTAACTTTTGACACAGCTGGTGTTAAAAATTCTCAATATGGTTCTCAAGTATCACATTCACGTTATGCGATGACGTATTATTTTATCACGGGCGATTTGCTATAAGTAAATACATTGAATTTAACATTGTTATTTCATATATTATATGTTTGAATTTGTAATTTTTATGTACTTATGAATAGAGTCCTTGTTCGTATAAATATAACAAAGAGAATAACGTATGTTATAGACAGGCTGCTTAGAAGGTGACCTACTGAAAGCACCGGTGCGAGAGAGATGCTATGATTGATAAAGAGGACTACTCATCTCCCGCTGTTTCATTCCATTGCTACTGGGAAGACTGTAGGCCGCAGGTTGACAGCGCAGTACCAAGCCCCTCCCATTATGGCTTAAGCAGCATTTGGGTGGTTCGATTACCACTAACGATTTAATCTTAGAACGATTAAATTAAACCATTATTTAGTATTAAAATAAAATGATAGCTAATAGTAACACATTAAATGGGAAGTAAACAAATTATTTATTTGCCATCTAAAATTTTTTTTTTAAACTTAAAGCAGAAATTAGTTACACAAATGATGGACGGCAATGGAGCGTTGGGAACGGTTCCCTCTGCTGCTGAAACCCCTATATACGCTAAATATAAAACGAAGGTCGCTTACTTTTCGGCCCAATTATAGCACTTTTTCTATGTCTAATTTTTGGAAAGGCCAGTAATATATAAAAGTAATACTTTTTTATATATACACCACTATAATATTACACCGCTAATATATCTTAAAGAAATATTCGTTAATCTTGATAAACCGTCTATTATGAACTATAACCAAACTAAATTTATTTAATTAACTAACTTGCCAATAATATTTAGTTTATTTTAGAGAATATGTTTTTAAATTGTCATATCTGCAATATGGTATAAGGTTAGGGATTCAAATCCTAGTTTCAATCAAAAGCAAGTAATTTTATCAGCACACTTTAAGTATTCTAAACATCATAAATTTATACATAAAAAATCAAGTTAACATTTAAGTATGAATAAATTAAAGTTATTAATTCGTGCTAAATTAGCCTAGTAAGTAAACTAATTACAATTCCTGAAATCTAATAATTGAGTAACTTTATTTATTCATTCATTATTCATCTCTAAGAAGCCGATCGTAGAGATATGGGCGAATATGAGGCGTGAATGAGTTTGATGAGTGTAGATGAACGAGACTAGTCATTGTTACTACCTGAGTTCGACTAGCTCAGAAAGGACTATTTATTAATAGCCCAATAGCCAGGGCAACTATGGTACCTACACCTTTACGTGGAATCCGAACCACGTAGTGTTGGTCTGATTTTCAGCTAACTAACAAGTTTGACACTTAGTTCTCTTCCCTACACATTACCCGAACTTTGACTACCATTCAACATGGACACTCCAGACTTCTCTAGTAGTGTCTATATTGATGACAACCATTGAGCAGACGCCGTGTTGGTATTAAGAAAACCGAGCATGGAACCTATAGCCTACAATCTCCCAAACACTTTGTCCCCAAGAAGCTGAGTTACAGCACTGCGCCACCAGTGCCGACATAACAATCTCTTTTCAATCAAATTTCAGGTAGCTTTTTACAATTTTGATTGTTTTCTTTGCTACTTCTTGTTTCATTGACTAAACATTTTGGATTCTATATATTTAGAAAGCCAAGTAGCAGTTTATAATCTGTGAGAGTTCTTTCTGTGTTGATTCCTTCGTTAATAAAGTTTAGTTTTGTGATTCCTTAGGGATCCTAAAACTCCGACATAAATGATAATCGAGTAACAAAACAATAGAACAACTTAGTTTTAACTAGTAACAAGCCAAAGTAAAACAACTGAACACTACACAATACGCTTAATCACTTCCTTAGATCTGCAACAATGAGATTCCAGTTCCAGTTACTGGACAAGTACTTTACTCCAGTGACAGGAACCGGATACGTCTGTCTCCTGTCGGCGACCGGCTTTGTTACAGTAAGGTCTAACAAGGGAAGTTAATTGGAGTAAGGATGTCACTGTGGCAGCCACAAAGTCCGAGAAAATGTCGGACTGGCTACATGCGGGGGTGTTTCCAGCCAATCTGTACACTGCTGATTGTTCACGACCAAATTGCTAATATATCGAATGGTAACTCCACTTTTATACTCTCGTTCATATTAAGGACAATCATATTACATGCTAATTTAAAATTATTGTGTTGTGATTTTAAATGCATACTACTCACACAGTGGTATTGACCCACCCGCCCACCCATACACATACAGTGGTATTGACCCACCCGCACACCCATACACGTACAGTGGTATTGACCCACCCACCCACCCATACACATACAGTGGTATTGACCCACCCGCCCACCCATACACGTACAGTGGTATTGACCCACCCGCACACCCATACACACACAATTTCTGTTTGATAAATATATAGTGGAAAAATGTAAAAATATGTTACGTAAAAATAAATAGAAAATTATTGAAATAATCTTTACGAACACGATGATTGGGAACTTAGTTGCCTAGTTGATACTGCAAAGGAGTTTTATTGTTTGTAATATATAATAATGCTTTTTTTAAAAGAAACATTACAGACTATTAAATAGAAATTTATAACAACATTTTACGATTGACAATGCAAGGTAATACTGTATTTCACAGTAGTATTGTTTGGGTTATTATTATAATTCATTTTTAATACAATCAAATGAAAATATTAAGAAGATATTATCACTCAAATCATAAAAGTTTAAATGCCAAACACTTGTAAATTTATACATTTTTAAATCGTTAAATTGTGTAAGATTGTTGTGAAGAATAATGGGAAGGATGATATAATACATTAAGAAGAAAATTTATATTTTTTGTGTCTTCAATTGGTACCACAGTGGGTTTTAAATTAAAATAAACATCCCAGGAAAAAAAATCATGATTTAATGAAAAGCTATTAAAAGAATATTGTTTAATGATACGTAAAATTTATCATAACTTTTGTTCGTCAAACAAAAATGGCGATGAATTTGTCATGACATTACTTTCCAACAAAAGTATACATTTACTACGGAATTTGCAGTGTTTTATTATTGTTATTTTAAGTTAATTTCTTACCTTGATCTTGATTTATAGTGATAGCATACATTATTTAAATTTCTTGCATAATACTTATTACTATTTTTCTTACATTGAAAATGTAACTATTGCAAGTAAATAATAAAAACAATACCAAAATGAAAGAAAAAAGAAATCTCATTAACTGTCAGCCATTACGGTAGAAACTGCTGCATTTCTTTTCTGTAATTGTTGTTAAATATCTACCATAGTTTTATGCACCTTACATCATTAAATGTTAAAGTATTAAGTTAAACGTCTAAAGAAATAAACAAAACTGCTATTACTTCAAGCTGTCAACGGTTGTTCTATTACAATTATTATGGTTTATAACTTTGATGAATGTATTAAAGGTTTATTACCTGCAATCAGTCAGTGATACTGGAAATCTTTTATTCTTTTATCAGATCCTTAAACTTGAAATATTTTTTTGTTTTTAAAGGAGAGGCCGATCCTCCTCCTTCTTAACCTTACTCTGTCCATTCCTCGTAGACTTGTGATCTGTGTGATGAACTTTTTCAGATACTAAGAGGGCGAACCTGTATATAGAAGGTGATAATTACTGATAAATCTTTCAGTCTCTGCCGGATTCGAACCAGTGCTATCTCTAACCCAAACTAAAAGTCTTAGACCGCTCGGCCACCGGTTCACCCAGTTGTTATAGAAGACCATCATGAATAATTATTTAAGAAAATGTTTAATTAACTTTTAATTCATTAGAGAGTGAACAACATGTAGAGTTAGTAGCCACAAAGTGGAATCGCTTTATTATTCCAGGCCCTGTGCACCGTAGCATTGTAAAGCAAATGGCGGAAATACAAATATTTTGAAGTTAACTTAGCTCATTCAAATCATAAGTAGTAGTTATATATCCTGTATTTGTTAAAATATTTATTGAAATAGTTATATTACAATATGTGTTTACAGGTAAAGATTTTTCCTTGAATTCATTTAAGAAGTGGTTTTAGATATTATTTTAGTTTAAAGTTGTTGATATAACACATGACAAATAGTTTTTGGAACATACCAACCCTACATTATTTTTTATTGTTTATTCAAGTAAACACGAACAAGGCAACACGATTTTCCAGTTCGGTTAAAATGCATTATAAGAGAAAGGCTCGCCGCCTGCTTGTAGCATTACATTTCCATTTGGGGGATTTATCTAATGTGTTCCTTGAGTGAAAATAAAGCTCTAATGTACTAAAAAACTTTCCTATTGTTTATTTTCATTTTGAAAACTTTTATATGTATGGTCTTTTGATGATTCCAAACTTACACGTAAAAAATGTCAGCTATCATGTTTGGAAATAAAATATACGGCTTAGCTTATTTAATATAACTAATTAAAAAAAGATGGTTTCACACAATATTGCATTATTATCTGAATTTTAATAACTTCAATTACTCTATCCAACATTAATTTCGATAAATACTAAGTTACCAATTTATTAATTATATTTTTTTAGGTAAATTATTGTACCTTTTATTTGTTACATGATACATAAATTTCAAAATCTATTATGATTATATAATGCTGATTGGTAATTGGACTCTGTAAGTAACAGAACAACTTTATTTTATTGAGTTTACCTTTTTTTGTCAAACTATATTTACAACTTCTCATGATCCTTTAAATAAACCTATCGTACTGAACTGGAACTTTGTCACTGTTTTAAGTGCATTACAAGTACACCTTTAACTTGTTACTTTACTATTCTGTAAAATTAAACCAAACAAAATTTAAGCCAACATTTCAAACTTTATTTGGGAGGCCTTTTTACACTTATGCTATAATATTTGGATATATTACAATATTTAGCAAAACAATTTAAATACAAGTATTTTAAAATGATAAATAACGTATGTTTTTAAAAATCAATGTACATGAATCAATCTATATGCTCTTTTAAATTTTGAATTAATATGATTTTGAAAAATTGTGCCTTTAATTTAAAAATAATAATTGGGTTTGAGAGTAAAGTATAATTTTAATTTATTCCATATTTTAGTTTAAAAACTTTTCAGAG
Source organism: Stictocephala bisonia (assembly GCA_035578905.1). Lineage (NCBI taxonomy): Eukaryota > Metazoa > Arthropoda > Insecta > Hemiptera > Membracidae > Stictocephala > Stictocephala bisonia. The sequence continues at coordinate 3,960,892 of JAQJVL010000028.1, forward strand.
TTTTTTTTATTAATACACAAAAATTCCCATGTGCTTAAATGTGGTGCTGATACACGTTTTATAGTTTTTAGTTTGAAAAAATATGTATAATGTTAATACAGTGCTTGGAAATTGCAAATTGCTGTTAGTTGAACGATTTTTACGGAATTTTTCTCTAAACACAAATTGGAATACAAATTTTTTTCCAATGCTCTTTAAGAAACGTACTGTATATTTAAACAAACTTTATATGAGTAGAATCCTTAAATGTTAATCTAAAGAGACATTCTTTTTAGAAAAGTCCAATTAGTCAATTGATTTTTGTTATTACTCTGAATATTATTTATATTTGAAATGCCGTCACAGATTGTTCGTTATTTTAGGCGAATATTAATGATTACTTGCTTGTAGGATGAGTATGGATAACCTGTGTAGTCCTGTTACTAACTGAGTTTGACATAGCTCAGAAAGGACCTTTTTAATAGCCCTGTAGCCTGAGAGACTACGTGACCTACAGCTTTATGTGGAACGCACGCCATGTAGTATTGGTGATTTTAAACCGATTGAAAACCCTGATACTTAGTTCTAATTCATACACAACACGTGGACACTGAATACCACCCAACATGGACACCCTGACTTCTCTAGTAGTGAAAATGTCGATGGCAACCATTGAGGGGAGCCTTATATGATTATGTAAATTAATAGTATTTTTAAAGCCGTGTTTGTGACTTTAGTATAAAAGTTTGAAAATGTGCCTCAGATTTTTAAGTTTTATTCATAAAATATATTTAAAATTTATAGTGTAAAATGGTGTCTATGTAAATTAATCTCCAATACCCAGAAGGACTTTTTAATCACCCCGTCTGATGATTGATGGCAGGATGTCAATGGGTCCATCGAACTGTTTTCAACTTTACAGAGCTTAGGATCTGATGATAAAATATAAAAAGCTATAAAATTTTTTTGATAATTAGTTAATTTGTGTGGTTGAAGCATAATAAATGTACTATGCATATGATTACTTACACGAAAAATAAAAAAGTGCTTACAATATATGCCCCAAAAAGTTTAGATTTTAGTCTGTTTGCCTATATGTGTTTTTACATAATTTTCCATATCCTAATAATCCCTCAAGATAATATTTTCAAACCTGGTACATGTCTAAGAAATAATAAAAACTAATTTACTGTAGACAGTCAAGTTGCTCCTTTGCAACATTTTAAAATGGTGGCTATTTTTTATTTTCAAAGACTTACTATTTTAAAAAGTTTATTTAAAAAAAAAACTAAAAGATACACCAACATTTCTAAACTTGAATTCGTAAAAGATGGTACAAAAGATTTAAATATTGAATAATTAGTTGGTTGTTATTAATTAAAATATTTTAATATTTTAAATTTTATTCTTGAGATTTTAAACACTGACTAAAGAGTGGATATTTTGTATCTTTTTATTTACAGTTTAAATTATTATTATTAATTTTGGTGTCAAAAATTTAATATGTTAAAATATGAATCAATGTTAAAATTGGGACAAAAACTTCATTTTAACATTGTTTAATTTGTTGTTAGACGTCAAGTTTGCTATATACTTACAAATAAACGATTCCGATATGAGTGAGGAGAAATATATAATAAATTGTATGTCATAAGTGGTGACAATATGAAAAAAGAACCCCTTACCATGAGGTTGAAGTAAGCAAGGTTTTAGACCAGACAGAAAACGGTACACCGGCCATCTGTGAACCGATGGATTATAATTGAGAAACTTTTAAAACGACTCGACTCCCTCGCTTTGCCAACGGTAGCATAGTCAACTGTTCTAAACGTTGTAGGAAATTCCGCCAAAATAACTTAAGCGTAAATGACATATTTAAACCTATCATCATAAATGACACTTAAAGAGATTACTCTTAAATAATGTTTCGATTTATTTGACAAAAAAGCCACATTTTTTAATTAGTGAACAGAGACAATAGGATCCTTTTATGATTAATATAAATTTAACTTCAACTGTAATAATTAAATAAATATGTTTAAAATATCAGCATTATAAATTATGTTAAGTTTTGAAACACCGATGGTGCACACCCAAAAGAGACATACTATCATATTTATTGTGTAGACCCTGTTTATTTACAAAGCCAGTGGCCTGACGAGAGGGTTCCGATGTTATCACAACAATAACATATTTATATTCTTGAAAATTAGCGATAAATAAATATTGGTGAGGTTTAGTTTATTTATTAATTTGAAATCAATTTATTCTTATAAATTACAAGTTGAAAAAATATGTAAATATTAATAAATTATGCAGGGAGTAATTAATTTCCTTTTGAATCGGACAAAGTGTTTTGCTTTAAGCACTGCAGTTATTAATAACGACACTACATATTTCATAACTTATATGACAGGGTGAAACGTCCACAAATGTTTTGAAAGTTCGTTAAATGACAAACTTAAGTTAACAGACAGACAGGGTGAAGGCTTGGCAGGTAATATCCACTACTGTTGTCGCGTGACCCGCCAACGTATTGTTCAAACCTGAACCAGGTACTGCTCCATCGATTTGTTTCTATAAACTTACTACCATTGCATTTGTGTGACATTCGTGAGAATTCAGGAATAAGTAATTGATTAAGGACAAATAAACAAGAAAACTTTATAATTATTTATAATATTGATTATATTATTTGTAAGATGGTGTGGGTTTAAAAGGATATAATACAAGTTAGATCATAAATATATATAAGGTGGTTTGTTCCATATGTGGGTTTGTGACATCCATAAATTCTACAGTTTAGGTTAGTTGATATTACTAAAAGCTTGGATTTTGCAAATCCAAACATCATGTGCATCGTCCTTCCTTCAAGTTGGATATTTTGGACCCCATTTCCAACGCTCTTTTATATCCTTTTACCATCTTAAAATTTAGAAAATATATATAGAAACAACTTTGTTTGGAAATAGTTTACTAGCTATAATACTTTATATTAGTTTTTTATGTACGTTTGTCCCGTTTTAGTTTATAAAAGGAGTATATTTTAAGGAACTAGAATAATTAAAATTTAAGTTTTACTTTTATTAGTAGTATGAGTGTTTATCGTAACACTTGCAACCACTAATAGACCACTTTAAAACCAGTTGAGGATTATTTGTGAAATTTATCAATGACTTACTAGTGGCATCATAAATGACGTAAATAACTCCAATGTTTGACTTATATGTCAAATTTATCACCGTTCTTTTTCAAGAGATCCCACATATTTTGCAGTCAGATAACTCTAAAGTCAATTTAGTCTGGGGTAGAATGAGACTTATCTCGCTCCTAAATTGCGAAAGGATCGAAGTGAAGCCGACAAATGTCTTTCATGAATACATGGAACACCTTTAAGACGCAACGGTCCAGAAGAGAAAAAGGATCCAATCTCACAAATGTACCTTAACGCAACGTGAAACCTTCATACTTACGTCTTCTATGTAACTGTTGAGTACTTGAACATTTATCTCACTCTTTAAATCTATTCATACCAATACTGATTTGATCATTTGACGCGTGGTTTTTGTAGAGTCTGTTTCCTACTTAACGTTATAAATGTCTTTAATCCCCAAAATTTATATTAATAACATAATTTCTTTAATTATATTCATTTACGTAAAACATATTTGCTAAACATTTCATGATTACCTTATAGGTTTATTTTTTTTACAAATATTATTCCAAAACTATTACAAAAGAAATAATGATTCATTAAGAACAGAATTTGTTGATAGCCTGTAAAAGCATTTTTAACACATTCAGTACCGTATTGTCGTTTTCACCATGTGTGACTGTATACTATATAAATTAGAAACTTACCCCAATGGCTGAAATTCTTTTTTTCAAAAGCTCGTTTCTGTGATTGTATAATGCCAATTTATGACTGTCAGAAGTAGTCTGTATATGTGGAAGGCTAAAAAAAATTTTTTTTATGTATGGCCGTCTAGTCGGCCATCAGCTCCTGGTGAACGACTTTGCCGAAAAACTAATGTCCAATATTTTCTACACCACTTTATTTTGTAATAAACTAGTTCAAATATAAGGAATAAAGTAAATCAAAATAAAAATATTCAAAACTACTATTATTAGGTCCATTTATAAAATTTCTTCAACATTTTTCTAATCCAAGATAAGTATTTAAAAACATGCTATGGAACAAAATTCAGGTTGGTCAGGGTGTTTTTAAAACATAAATACAGTATTTTTAATTTTTCCTTCTTTGCAATACATTCTACGTCTTTTTGCTTAGTTTTATTCCTAATGTATCGAAAAAACAAACTAAAAACACTAATATAAATTCCACAAATAACCGTATCCAGAAACTGAAAACAACTTCCACTACCGCAGAAGTACGGAACCCTCTAGAAAGCGAACCCGGCAAAGCCTGGGCGATGACTGATTCAATAATATGAGTGGGGCATATGGCCAACTAGTTAGCCACGCAGCCATTAGCTGTAAGACGGCGTGACCGACTTTAGGTCCACGTAGAAGTGAATGTGTTAAAAGAAACAATATTATTATTACTACAGGTTAATTCATGGTTATTGAGGAGTTTCTTTTTAGAATTATAATTTAAAATCGATATAAGTAATCAAACATTCCAATAAAGTTTGAAGTTTAACCGTGATTCCTTTCAATTACGAAATAATCATTGTCAAACACTCGTATCAACAAATAGTTTATGAGAGTGCTCGTAATAGAAAGGCCTCACGAATAATTTTTAAAATTTATTGGAATGTTTGGTTACTTATATAGATTTTAAAATAGGTATATGAAACACTCATGATATATGAAGCAATGTACCATTATAAGGCTAAATTCAATCTTGTACTTTAATCATAAAGCACAAGAATGGGGTAAAGTACGCGTACTTCAAAATGTTGCCTGGATATATACATTTTAGTGGATGGATGTATTATTGTTGTTTCCATGGAAACAGTGATATTAAGTCACTCAATATGCCAAAATTAGTTGAAGAACACCTCGTTATCTTAACTTTATAGTTAGAACAGTTTGTATTATAGGCCTATTAATAAAAATATGTCGTTTGATAAAATAGAAAGGTAGTAAATGATTTATCGCAGCTGTCTATACATCACCTATGTTTTACATATCAAATTATTATTATTTTTGTTAGTTATACACAAACAAGTATTTGAAACCATTTATGCCAATATTTGATCATGAATGTATTAAAAATGTATGTATGTTTTTACGATCTCTTAAACTTTGATTTGTTTTATGAAAAATTATGATTCTTCTCATTCTCCGTAACATTATACATACACAAATTTTAGTCAAATATTTTTTCCTACAGTATGAAAAAAACGTATTAAGTACATTTTGTTTTGAATATTCGCTCATTTATATGAATTATTGTCAAACAATTATTGAATTTTCCTTTAGTGGTGTTATTTTAAAGAAAGTACGCTCATAAATCAATTGTTATTCTTACATGCCAAAATTGTAAATATGTTTCTCTTGTATACAATTTGTTAGTTATAATTTTTTTTATTTTAGTTGCTTAAACACTTCAACGGCCCTTTTATGGATATAAATGGTTTTTAACCATTTATGCACTGTTAGTAAAAAATAACCATCAAAACTTAACTAACTGTGCATTACTCTAGCAGTTCCTTTTAATGATGAAAATACATAGAATATGCTGTTATGTTTAAAATATAATTCAGTACAAGTTAACATCACACAACACAAATTTATTACAATATAAGCACAAAATGCACAAATATATTACAATACAAGTACAAAATGCACATATATTATGGTGATCGATTTCGGTGAACCACGCTCACCTTCCTCAGACCAGAGGGATTCACAAAAGAATTTCCACAATTAAGGCCACTGGAGTTGAGACTGCATGAATTTATAATTTTATACTTGGAAACTGCATTTTACCCCTTAATTTCGTTGCAATAGCTTAACTAAAACTGCATGATAAATGTAGACAAGCATCAAGAAAATAAACAGCATTATGGCAGTGTTTAATATCATAAATATTATCAATATAGTATAAACATCTTATACAAATCTTTAAAATATTACATGACACTTGTTTAAAATACATACACTTAAGCTTCATAGTCTTCTTGGAATTTAAATTAGTAACGATTTTACCAATTAAAATACTAAATATTGCTATTCAAAGAATAGTTAGTTTTTAATTATTTCAGTATAGACGTTTAAGCCATATTTATTTATGGAATCGCATATATTTACTTAAATTTTTACTAAAGAGCTGGTTGATTGATGATATACGCTATCAATAATCTCTCCACTCTAACATCAGCTGACCGGAACGTAAGTTTCAGAGAGATGGTTGGTCAATATCAACTCTAGTATTGATTAATGCTTGGTTATTATGATTTATAGCAGAGACATTTTACAAAAATGTATTTTTCTGAATTGAAGCTCATAAGGATCCTTCAGTGCTGATTGAATATAAATGTTCATTCTATAAAATATTATTTTTGGAAGAAAGGGTAAATTACTGCTGAAATATTGTTATTTAATATGTTTAAAACTGAAAATGACTTTAGCCTGAAACTAAGAAACAATAATACTGTAAAGTTGATTAGTATTGCTTATAATACTTAAAATTACAGTTAAGTACTTATATTCAATATAAGAAGACTATTATTTTATACAAGATAATTTGGTAAAGTAAGTTCACATTAGGTGTTCTTAAACTAAGAAACGTAGAGCAAATTAAAATTTTATCAACTTTAAAATCATTCATATGAAATCGACAGAATTATTTAGAACAGTTTTCGTCATTTCAACTATTATTATCAATAGTTTTGTGTTGTTTTCTTCGTCTTTCTTTTTTGTTATTTTATAAATTCTTGTATATAAGAATAGGTTAAAATGTTTATTATTGAATAGTTTGATAAAGTTAAGAATATTATAAAATAAACAATAGTTGTTTCTCATGTTTTACAAACATATGTTAAACGAATAAATAAATTCAACCGTAATACCTTGGTTATTTGTTATTTAGAAACCAATAAATAAATAAAGATATTTCAAAACGAATCACTTTTTAATACGTTGTAATATAAATATTTCAACGAAATGAAATTGGATACAATAATACTTTGTTCATTTAAGTTTAAAAACTTGAACATTGGTTTACTTCTAAGTTAAGTAAAGTGTGTGAACTCGTCATACCAAACTGGTGGGTAATTGCTTTCCATCAAATAGGCCAATTCTGACTATTAATTAGGAGTCCGACAAACTGTCATACCCAAATTAGTGGGTTGGCTAAGATAATTACTGAATTGCGGTTCTAGTTACTGTGGGTTGAGTAGAACTTCATTGGCAATCGTTAGAGAAAGCTAAATATTTAAATTTTTAGTTCGTTGCCTACAGCTTAAATTCATTTTGAAATCTTCTTATGATCAAAATATTGATTTTTTTCATTCACTTATAAAACATAAAAGTGTAGAAGAAGCACATTAAATGTACCTTTATATTTGGTTTTGTTATAGGAAATAATATATTCTTTTACCTGTCAGTTAAAAAAATGTAATATAATTAATAGTAAATGTTTTTACTTAGCAAGGTTACGTTATTTATCAAATTGTATTCATATAAACATATCAGATTAACAATTGATTAAATCTCATTACAAGTAATTTAATTATAAAAATGTTCAAATGAACTCACATAAGAAATCACAATATAGATGTAAAACTTGAAATCTCCTTTATGAATTAGAATATGGTTGAATGACGTAAGTTTAATTTTGCAAAATATAACGAGATTATAAAACAATGAAAACAATAACTCTATGGATATATTACACTCTAATTATAAAGAACAACAATTTAAACAAGACAGTTCAATGGAATTTGTTATGGAGAATTGTACACATCTGTAAATTATTTTTTATGAGCATAGTAGTTTTGGTACATCAAACAATTTTGCATACATAATTTTTCTCTGATTATAGACCAGTTTCTTGAAGAAAGATGAAATAATATTTTCTGTAAGCTCCAAATCCAGGTATAATGCTAATTTAAAAATGGTAAATAGATTATTAAATTGTGTAAAATAAAGAAAGGATATGTTTTAATATATGAAGATTTAATATCCTTTCAAAAATATAAGGAAAAGTAAACAAAATACAACGGTTTAACAAATTATTGGGTCATATGAAGAATGAAGACAATTTGTGAATAACCCAAACCCCAAAAAAGTGTGCATACCTATTTGAACTTAGCTAAACGAATTTGTCAACTTGAAAAATTGATAGTTATCTCCCTATGTTAAACTGATCAAATATACTCATTCATATTAACTGAATTTAATATACGGTATTCAATAAAAAAAACTGCGTAACGAATTTATATTGAGTGCTGAATATAAAACGGACGAGTGAAATAATTGAACTAAGGTAGCTTACATAGAAATGCTACCGTACAGTAAGATCTTATTAATTTGCTAGTGTAAATGTCATCTCTGTCTGTTCCAGAAAATGGAGTACCAGTACCATTGTATCTGTCTGTATGGTGAGCGGGTGGGTGAGTACCACTGCATAACTATGGGAGGGTAGTGTGTTACCACTTTACGTGTATGGGTGGGTGTGTCGGTCACTACATGTATAACTATGAATTCTGAAATATGTACAAGAATGGTATGAAAATGGGAGTAGATATACATTCAGATAACCACTACAACATACAAATATACTACTGAAACGGACTATCCTCTAATAAAATAGGAAATTATATATTCTATAATACATTTATTTAACTGCCCACTTCAGTGCAGCTATGTTTACAAACATCACCATTGTAGATCATTTATGTAATTTGCATAAAGTTTAAAATAATGTCTAACACGCTGTAATGTGTATGGGTGGGTCACTACTACACTTTACTTACATGGGTGGGTGGGTTTAAATAGATTTATTTGTTATAAAACTGGATATAAACCTGGCCCTGTCATTAGTAAATTCAAGTACATACTTAGGTATTTTAAAGTGTCTATTGTTAAACGCTAATTCTTCAATAAAAGAAGGTTTGCATAAGAATACATAATATTCTTGACAGTTGACTTAAACTTAGCCTTTCTGCTTCTTAACGATGTATAAATAAACATTGATTGCGTGATTTCAGAGTCGCTGTGCCTGGATCAGGCTGTGAAGCCGACAGGGTTAGTCACGCAACCGTTCCAGTTTGGTAACAGCTGTCATTTAGATAGACTGACAATTCGAATATATTATTACTCAGATTTGAAATGCAAACACAGGTTGTGTGTATTTTAGGGCAACTATTAATGATTACTCAAATATCGGATGAGTATGGATGATATATGTAGTCTTGTTACTAACTGAGTGTGACTTAGCTCAAAAACGGCCATTTATCAATAGAAAAATATTCAGGACCTACAGATTTGTTTAATTTTTAACTATTTAATGAAAACAGAATAACTCTTTGTAGTTTACATATGTTACTTAATTTGAGAATATTTATATCGTACTAAGTTAAGTAAACAGTTTTGTAACTTACTTTTGGGTTGTCTTATTTCTGCCGGTTGGTTAAGCTGAAAACATGATTCTTAGGATTTAAAGTGGAAGGTTTTAGTAAAAGTATAAACAAACTAAACAACAGCACACAATATACTTTTGTTGAAAGTAAGAGTTGATGAACTAGAGCGAGCTAGTGAATGTTTAAACATGTATAAACATAGTTGTTGACATTGAGCATCAAATATAATTTTGTTTGTTTAAGCTACACAGTGCGATTAAGGGATGTGTGGATGAATTATTTTAAATTGTTATACTATCTTAATTTAAATAATATGAGAAACATTGCACCATATCTGAATATTACCATCTTTATATGTTTTAAAACTTATTAAATATAATAAATAGTAGAGTCCAGGATATTGTAATATGAAAATACAAAAATCCTAAACTACACCAACATTGAAATAATTTGTGAAAAATAAGTTTTAAACACTTGTAGGTATAAAAATTCGTAACCATATTGTAGGAAATGTAAAACAGGTTATGGAAGTGATATTTTCGAATCAGATTTATTTTACAAAATCATTGAATAATGGATTTTTGCAAATTAAATATAGATTTGAATGCTAAGATACTTTGAAACTGAAGTATAATTACTTTCTACTTTTGAGTAAGTTATTATGTGAAAAGAGCCCCGGTTGAGGAAAGGTCTCGAAATAAAGAGTCACGTCGTGGTCATTCATCAGTTGCAAACTTTCTCAAAGAAGTGTGTTCGAAAACTTGGTAACTTGAGACAAATAGATATAAGCTCTTAGCTTAAAGTACTTGATGAATGTACCCACTCGAAAAATGCATTTACGTGACTTACAACAAAACTATTTGGGAGATAAATAACTTTTAAAATCAGTTAATTGTTCAAAAGTGTTATTTTCAAGCACAAGTAAAGCACATTTTTCTAACGTGACTCCCTCCACATTTTTTCTAATATGACTCCCTCCACATTTTTTAATCAATTTTAACGATTGAGGTTGTCAAACTATTCACCTCCATTGTTCTGCAATACGGTCTCCATTGTTTACCTTGTAGAGCTTGGGAAGCCGAATAACATGAAGAGAGATTTAAATTAACCGAAAATTAACAGCTGTTCAGACGTAAATAACAATCCCAATAAAATTTAAACGCTTTTGGAATGTCAAAAATGACGTTTATGGTATTCTGTATGTGTTACAGATCTTTCAAAATGTTAGAAAGTGTAAGTTTGTATTAAATGGATGTTTGATTTTTCACTATATACAAACGAATTTATGTCTATTCAGTTCAAACGAAGTTTGATGCATTCAGTGGAAAGTTTGACTTGTACATATATAAAAGCGAATGCACGACTCTCTGTGTCTCTATATATTTGGACTTTATGCATTACCACACACCATTTATCCAATCGTTATGAAACTTCGGGAAGTTATATATATTTTCCAGGGATGATTTTATTTCGAATTCATTAGCTTTAAATTATCAGCCCTACTAGCTTTTAAAGTTTTAACGGTAGTAAATTGGAGTTTTTTATTTAATTAATTTATTATCAGTTGTCAAATGAAACAAATAAAAGGAAAGCTTTTGAAACTTGATAAACAAGAGATATTTTTTCTTTAAAAAAAGAAGAGGCCAATCACCTCTTCAAACTTGCACTAACAATTCCCCATACACTACTGATCTGTGTGGGAACAGATCAGACAGAGTAAAGAGGATAACAGGTGCAGTACTGTATAACGTAAATTTTACCGATCAAAACTAACAGTCAACGTCAGGATTCGAACCTGTGCTATCTCTAGCTAAGGCCCTGATACCTGATACCACAAAGGCTCAACAAGCTGTCTTACTTATGTTTAAAAGGGTTTTATTAGGAAACTACCAACTGGCATACAAAATTCATATTGATCCCGAAATACAAATGTTTGTATGTCAATAATGTTGGGCTTATTAACTAAATTTTATTTAAAAACACTTTTAAAGATTATTTAATATCTTGTTTCTTACACTGGTTTGGAGTAAATTAGAAAAAAGTAACTTATTTCATATCTCCTTTGAAGTTACCATATATACCATTTTATAAGCCCTAATTAAAACATAAATGTATCCGCTAACTTTTAGATAAGCTTTAGCAGCTAATGATATTCACATCGGTTAGCAGCGGTAAGAAATTATACAAACATTTAAAATATACATATGTTTATGTCATATTTTATATGAATATAATATTACTTAGTAATAATTTGATTAAATATAGGTAAATAATAACAAAGAATAATCCTTTTCAAAAAACAAAGACAATATCTAGCTTTTATGCTCTTCTTGTGTTAAAACAGTTTGTCTACTGTAACATGTTCGCTTGTTAGTGATTTTCTTCTTGACTTAACTTTTTTCTATACTAAATATAATAGCAAGTACAGTACTAAGTATTTTTTGAATAAAAGTAAAATATATTATCTTTAATGAGTAGTCGAGGACCAATAAAAGGGTTGACTTCTAAATAAGATAAAAAAGAAATAAACAATTCTTAGCTTTGTAATGTTTTTTTTCATTTTTACTTTACTCTACCATACTTAGGGTTCGAACATTATTCGTGCACACAGAAAATCAATCATACATTTTACTATGGATTACTATGGATTTTCTCTTAGACATTCCAATATTGAAATGTTAATACGATTGCATATGAGTTTGCATGGCAGTTCTAAAAACCTTTTCAAGAACTTGATTTCTATTAGTTAGGCAAGGTTAAGCCATTCAGAGAGGATTTTAACTCCGAAACCTTTCCTACGGAACGATCTTGCAATTATACATATAATTTGTCTACTATTAATTAGGGAGGAGAAATGAGTTTCAGACTTGTCAGTTAGCTGAAAATCAGACCAACACTTCGTGGTTTGGATTCCACATAAAGCTGTATATTCCTTAGTTGGCTATTGGGCTATTTTAATAAATAGTCCTTTCTGACCTAAGTCAAACTCAGATAATAACAATGACTAAACTCGTTCATATAAACTCATTCACCCCTCATATTCACACATATTTCTACGAGCAGCGTTTTAGAAACGAACAATGAATATTAACGGTTTGACCTTTTCTATTCGATTTGTCATTTGTTAATGGAATACATTATTCTTATTATTAAGTTAAATTACGATATCGGTAGTTTAAGTGTTATTTTTTTAATAATATTAAAAGTTATTTTTGTGAGGATTAATTTCACTTATGCTCTTATGTGTGACACGTGACCCTGTCTGTAGGTTACAAGAGTCATCACTTTGGAAAATAACTAATGCATACATATACATACATACATGCATACATACATATGTAAGTCCAGTTTCTAAGGAGTTATAGATGGAAATTACAGATTTACGTAATATGTGGGTTACAGAAGAACGAATTAGATGGTTTTATATATTTATATCCTAAACAAAGTTTGCTTAAAAATTATCGTGAAACACCCAGTCCGAAAGGTTTTGGAGTAAAGGTATGGAAAAACCATACTTATCATACTACTGTCAATAATGAATTGTTGTCGAAATATAAAAATGTGTAGCTATATTCGTCATTGAGATAGATCTAAATAAAATCGAAACCGTGTTTTTGATTGGTCTAAACGATTTATTTGGCCATCATGTCCCGTTACCAACACGTTTTGGTTTATTAAAAGTAAAAATAAATAAAATTATAATAATAGTATAGAATTAGACTAATTCATCTCAGTTAAATTGCAATAAATATGCCTTTACTACATATAGAACATTAAGTTTTTTATGGTGTTGTTATTTTGTATCAATGTATTAGAAGAAAACAACTACAAACCAAATTTAATTGGTAAACAGTGATATAAATATGACTAGTATATTTTACTGTATATATATTGAAAGTGATCTTTATATATTGTACATACAGTGTTATATGCTAAACCAGCGTATAGCAGTCTTTTCTGTCTCATCCTTATGGAAAACAGCAATGTATTACATTTTAATATTTGGCAATTTCATGCAGTTATTAGAGGCTCAGCTGGTAAAGATAAACTGTAACACAACATTATAAACATAATTTAAGTAATATTAACGATTTTTACTGACACCTGTAAACCTTTAGTTTCAATTGTCTTGATACAAATATTATATTTGAGTAATTTTACGTATAAATATCTATTTTCAATATTTTAATAGATGGAACGAAATGGTTACTATATATATCTTATTGATTACTGCAGGAAGGGTTCCTGTCCAATTCACAAGATAATGAAGGGAGAGTTCTTGTTTGACATTTAGCCAATATAACAATCCTGATCCAATATTGACAGGGTTCTAACTCCATTACAGTCTTTCCCCCAAATCAACAAAGGTCCTAAACTTACGACGTTTAAAGTGTTGATAAAAACTGAAAGGGTATTGGACAAGGGACAAATCAAATGAGGCTATCGATTTATAAACATGAGACAGTAAACAAATCTGGAAAACATAGAAAAATGAGAAAATCCATTGTAGTACTCGTTGGCCAACTGTTTACACTCCTATTAGTGTAACCGACCATATTATTAGTAGTAAGCAATTAGGAAGTAACCAGAAGTGGTGAAACATTGAGAATTAAATTATCTTTAGTTATAAGATAACCTTAATTATATATGTATTAAATTATTCTCTGAGTAGGAAATTACAATCAAATACAACAATGTTTTACAGTTGAAAAATTTATAAAGGATTTACACTGTGAAGATCGTTAAACCTAAGTGATAGTAGTCAATATTATTGAAAATAACATTATATAAATATGTGTAACCTATCGTTATTTATTGGTACAAGTAGAATCATATACATTACAGTACTAAATGTGACAAGTGACGTCATAGAGTAAGGCAGTGTAAGTACGCGTGCTTCAACTGAAAAATTTAATTTAGTTGAAATTGTTTAGATAATTTATTAGGATGTAATGTTAGTATTATGTTTAAAACAATTACATAGAAAAATATTATTGAAGAACATTAAGGAAAACAATAAAATTTTTTTACAAATCTGATCTCTTATTAATCACGCTATTTACGCTGTTTTACTGATTAATACTTTTGCAAGTAATTACCCTCATAATTAGAACAGGAATTGTTGAAAAATACTCGATATAATTTTTTTTAAACTCGTTCTAACACGTATGTTTTAAAATATTTACACCCCACTTAGGCTATTGTTCAATATTTTTACACTTCATACTTAAACATTCAAGGATTCTCTCACAAGCTGCTGTACACAACGTGGCTAAGGGAACTGAAAAGTAATTGAGTATGGTATTAAACATGATTACAATCATGAATTTGATTTATTCATTTTATAAAACAAAACAGTAGGTCTAAAACTTCAAATATTTTATTAGAATTATTAATTTTCAAATAAACAATTAGTTGATTCCTTCTTAACACCTTCTTTGTATTGAATTCTACTATAAAAATGAATTAACATTCAAAATAAAAAAACCTGAGAAATCTATTTAAAGTATGTAGAATGTCACGAGCTTTGTAAAGGGATCGTGACAGGAAGAAAGTTACGGTATGTCCAAAGTCACATAGTCTTGTTAATTCAAGAGGCTTTGGTTTCACTATCCATTATTCACTAAAGGTTCTCTCATGGACACAATACTTTTTCAACAGATAGAGGCCAATTGATAATATTGCATTCCTTTTTTTATGTAATACATTATATTACCATGTATTGAATTGAATGTAAAATTAAAACGTCATTAAACTACGAACTATTTTAAAAGTAGTTTATAGTTTGAGTCAAATACTCGTAAATAATATTAACATATTATAAAATACTAAAATAATAAGTGTTATGTGGCCTAAAAATAATAATCAAGTATACCCGTCTATATTGGAAAAATTATTAAGACATAATATGAAAGGAAAATAAATAGTTCCAAAGAATTGACACAAACTTCCCTCCATATTAAATACAAACAAATAAAAACTTTGAAAATTACCAGATTCATTCCCAAAAGTGTTATCCTAAAACCCATTAATTATTGTTACAATCAGAACTTGCCCAAAAAATTGGCCTTTTAAAGTTGACAAATTGGAAGAATTTTCCCCCTGGGTTCTAGTCATTTGTCACAAACTTTGCTGTTATCAATGGTATGATATGTAATAAGTCTTGTTTTCTTTAATGAGTTTGCCATTAAAGTTTACATAAATGCAATTTACCAAGTAAGCAAAAACTCCAGTTTCAGTCAACAGCATTCTTCTTACCTATCCTTTTTACTTTCTCCCATATGCGTCAGCATAGAGAAAGTATTGTGATCGTCCAAACACTTTTTTTAACAAGTTGATCTAAAAATCCATTTTAGGGTCCTCTGAAACCAAAAAAATGGTTTTTCAAAAAATAAATGTTGGCGTATGTCCGTATGTTTGTCTGTCTGTGTGTATGTAGTTCACTGAAGACCAAACGGACGGATCAATGTTTGTGAAATTTGGTATGTACTGTAGATGTATTTAGCCTCCAGAACACTTGTTAACTTTTTATTTTAGTTTTTTTTATTTTTATGGGAAAATAATAAACAAAATTTGAATTTTCTTAAAAACGGCTCTGATGATTTTGATTACATTTTCAAAAAATATGTGAATTATAATTTTAAATATTTTACTAAAAAACGTATGTCCCCTAACTTAACCAGTTTTTGAGTTATGGCAAAAAAACACTTTTGGGAATGAATCTGGTAATTTTCAAAGTTTTTATTTGTTTGTATTTAATATGTGCCAACTTTAGTTATAGGGAACCCAAGATAAGGCTGTATGAATTTGTAACTAAAGTTCAATTGTATGAAACTCTAATTATTAAAAAAAAAGGAATAAAAACCGTTATGTGATTATTTTTGGTTGCTTTATTCTATAAATTATTATAAAAATTATATAATTTATCATATTTAAAGTTTTCAGCGTATAAATAAGTGTGGAGGTCATACTATTTTATTCAACATATATCAGACCATCTTGTTGATGCTTAGTGAATATCAACCATGGGTTAAGACTGATATAAATAACGTTTTAATTAAAATTCAAAATTCACTATAAACGCTATATGAAAAGTATGAATGAAAATTTATATGGAGCTTTATTGCATGTAAAAACAAAAAACAATATATATATTTTTTATGATTAAGATCAATATATTATTTCATACTAAGGAAAATCTGTGTTTTATTAATAGGTGGTTTAATTTTTTAATTTTTATTGATTTATGAATATAAATAAACCTTATCCATAACTATATAAATCTTAAATGTTACGTCATATTTACTGATTGTAATTTAAGCTGTAGGTTTAAACACTATAGAGTTCTGTTCAGTGTACCAATTGTTCCAAAGTAGTTAATATCTTTTATTTCCTCAGTTTTATTCATGTTTACCATTAATACAAACACAGAATATTCCAGGGGAAAGAAGATCTATTTCATCCCTCTGTTTGTGAGTAACACCATTCAATAAAGTGTAATATCCTCTAGCTCTTGTAGCATCACGAACATGTAAAAGGTAATGTACTGGACTGTTAAGGTGAACGATTTCCTTTTTCCACAACAGTGCTTTTAAAGTCATCCATAAATTCATGAAGGCAGTGTGTTTTCAGTGTAAATACAATCCAGTTAAGATTTATTTTAAAACTACTTGTATGAAAGAATTTTATTTTTACCATACAGTAATTATAGCTGTTTTATTATTTAAGCGATTTGATTGAAGACTTTAATGTTATGTAGAAATGGGAAAAGAATAGAAGAAATTAATATCGATACCTGTACTACTGCTTTACATGTCTACCTTACAAGTGGGTCAATACCACTGCAGTTTAGTAAAAAAATATTGTACAAAGTAAGATATATTGATTTATTTATTCTTAAGACACTGATCGTCAACATATGGGCGAATATAGCTTTCATGTATAAATAGTTGTACAAATTATGTTGTAAGCAAATCATCAACATGATACAATGTCCCATGTACTGAAACGTTTAAATAGTTACGTTGAACTCTTCCATTTTTTTGAGTAAATGTTCTTTATTTTTAAGACAAAACTTGCTATTTAAAGAAAAAAAAAATAGCAAGATAAGTTGCTGAAAATCCTATGACCAATGGTATGACGATATTAGCGATCCATAACCACAGCAACGCCTTAACTCCCAGTCACATTTCAGTTTTTATCTGCGCCTCTCTGATACCTACATTGTTAGAATATGTGTATTTTTGTGCAAGTAAACATATAACCGTAGATTTCAATATTGTACTTATTGTCCTATATGTATTTTTTAAATTGTTTGTATCCTGTTAAGGATTATGATAAGCAGTTTTCTTTTCAAAACTACACATTGGTTACACTCAAGATCCACCAGGCGTGCTAATGTACTGTCGGGGGTTCCATAAATTGAGTTTAGTTATTGTACTTGGGTGGCATTGTTACTTTAAAGTAACACGTACTCAAACCCTCCTCGTTGAATAACAACAATCTATAGTTTTCTGCAATAAGACTGATTAAGACATGGACCAGTCATATTCAAATTCAGTTTATATACCATAGTATTTGATATATAATACAGCTTTTTTTATGTAATTTTGTCCTTATTTGTAATAAATATTATGAAAGTCACCTTATTTAAGTTTTAATAAACTTAATTTAAATTTTACGTAGGCCTAAGTACTGTAGTTGATTTACGTAAACTATGGCGAAATTTAGTATATTCTTTAGCTTAATAACATATTTTTATTTAAAACATAACTTTTAACAATTGTCGGCTATATCATTTGTTTTAGAAAACTATATCAAAATAGTCTTACAATAACATTTAATTTTTGGATACAATATATGAAAAAAACAAAAACAACACATTAGGCTAAATACTCTTTAATATTTACTTAATAAATTCTTTTTGGCACAAAAACCCCTTATAGTTAATTTTTTTATAATAATTAAAAACAATTTAGTAGCCTTAAAAACAAAAGTTATGCTTTATGGTACATTTTGGGTTTACAAATTTTAATTGTAATTAATAATTCTTAAATGCCCATATATTTGTATTGTAGGAAATATACTATATAGAAAATAAGCTTAAAATCGTACCAATATAATTGTTTTGTAACTATACCTTTTTCCATACACTAAAAACGAAAAATTCATGGTATTGCTGATAATAAGAAACTATATGAATAAATAATATCAAAATATTAAATTGTGGTACACGTAACGTTTGTAATTGTCAAGAGCTGTCACAAAATCTATAAACACTTTATAGGCTACACCAGAACATTTCCCCAGAATTTATGTTAAATAAAAGTTCAAATTACAAATATCACCCAGCGACAAACGGAGGGGGCTGGAGTGTAACATCACCATTTGCATTCAGCAGGCAGATAAGTGGGTTTTGACTGTGTAAAAACCACCACAATCCCTTCCATCGACCCGAAAACCTTGTTAAATTTGAATATTAAGTTTACTATTGTAGGAGTTATCAGTTGAAATATCGATACCCTATAAAACCATGGGAACTAAAACCATGACAATTGTAAACCTTACTGTTTAAACGGCCTGTTTTAAAAACGTCTAGCTTATGTATTTACACTATTGAAACTATATTAATTCAATGAGTGTTAGGTAACCACTAACGTGGAGTTACGAGTTGAAATGTGTGATGTATCATAAGTATAATATATTTACTATAGTATAGCTGACCAGTATCGACAAGATTTACTAGGAATGTTTGATACGTTATTTGAACTGGTTACGGAATGAGTCTGGTTGGGTATTTCCAGATTTCTTTGCAGCCTAAATCAAGTTTAAAACTCTTCCAGATTACTAAGAAAAGTTACTTTTCTCCTCTATAGACTCAATTCGTCCAGCACTGATTATAAAAAAATTAGAAAGTTTTTGAATGTATAATATAAATTTGGTCACTCCCAAACTAATTATGCGCTCGTTTAATATAATTTAATGAAAATTACTAAATGGCATTAAATTCATTACTTATTTATTTTTTTAAATATAAATACCTATAAATTAAATACCTATAAAAGGCAAATACCACAGACTCATTCACTCATCGCTGCAACTAAAATGTACTAAGCCTATGAGGCTGAAATTTTGTAGAGTCAAATTTTTTATGTTGTAGATGTGCAATAAGAAGGGATTTTGAAAAATTATTAGTAAATGGAAGATAGCAGCCTTTTTAGTGCCAAAAAATGTTAAATTCCAAAAACAGAGTTTCTGTGATTGGACTGTAGCGGCTAAATGAACGATAATACAGAAAAACTAACACCATTTTCTGCGTCTGATTTGAGACGATCTACAACTTTGGCGCTATGAATTTTTGCTCTATCTCACCTGGTAGAGCTAGATTTTCAATTTGTGCGTGTAGATCTAATTAGTTAATTTAGGGCCTCTAAGAGTAGATTTAGAGATTTTTCTTTACTGCGAAACTTTGTTATCTACGATAACATACTGTATTCAATGAGAAAATATACAATTTAATCTGAACACATGTATAGCCAGGTCATAGGACGGCTAAACATGGCTAGAAACACGATATTTCATTGATTCAGAGTCAAATACTGTTATTTGCGCGCTCTAAAAGTAGTCTTACAGATTTTTCTAGACTATGAAACTTTGTTATCTAGGATATCAAACTGTTTTCAATTGGAAAATGAACAATTTATTTTTAAAGCATGCATAGCCAGATCATAGGAAACGGCTAAACATGGCAAAAAACCCGATATTTCACTGATTCAGAGAAAAACCATTTACTATATTCATCACTATTTCTCCAAAACTATACGTCCAATTGCCTTGAAAATCTTTACATAGGTTAATCTTGGCCTCTAGAGGCTCACTGAGAAAGGATTTTCTTCTCCGACCTCAGGACTCTGTCCCACTGGCCTCCAAACTGTTCATTGTATTCTTATGGAGGTATATTAATTTATTGATTTATTTTATTAACTGCTGTTAAATAAAAACAAATTGAATAACATTTTAGTAAGATACATTTTTAAAATTAAAATAATTGAGTAAAGTAGTAAATTATCTATAACATCAGCTGTTCTAAATTGGATGGTATAATTGTGGTAATAATTCTAAAAAATGGTAATAATTGCTTTTCAAAAACAAAGTGTTTAGTTTGATTTACTTTAAGTAATTTTTTAATGATCTTGAATTGTTGGAATTTTTACTTATATTTTGATTTTCCTCAAACTCAGTATTATGAACGGGTGGGTAGGCTCAGCTAGTTTATTATAAATAGAAAAAATATTTTAATAAATGCGTTAGGCAGTTATATTTATAACGTCTTTTCCATTTTCAAGTAAACAATACATTCAATCAAATATAAATATCGAAGGTAGTTAAAATTTAATAAAAACATTAATTTTGTACTTGATAAATCATAATAGATGACTTTACTAACTTTATATTTTTTTTTCTTGTTGTTGTTGTATAACTTTCTTTTTTAATTAGGTTAAAATATACTTTAGGCATATTGGATATAGATTTAACAAAAACGACTCAAAATAATTTTTTTGTATATAAGTAATAGTTATTTATCATATTGGAATTTATGAAATTCAACTTCATACAAACACACCACCGATACAGCAGTCCTTCTCCTGCTTAAGGTGGTACGACGACGTGCCTTACTCCTATCTGAGATCGGACTGTTCAAAATAAGGTTCAAAGAATATTTACTTAATTACTTTTACTTAATTGAACCAGCCACCCACCCATACATGTACAGTGGTATTGACTCACCGTCCACCCATACACGTACATTGGTATTGATCCACCCACCCACCCATACACTACAATTAATTGTCGGTGTTTTGTAGGGAGGACACATGGAACCGTATAGCACGCTCGGTTAAAACATCACCGTGCCTTTAGGTGGCGCAATTGGTTTTCGGCGAGCTGATTCATTACTTCCCAATTTTAGAAAACAAAAATAGTTAATGCACCTTACCGTGAGGCAGGAAAAATAAAAAAAAAGGACAAAAAAGAATGAATATTTTTACTTTAAAAAAACATATAAAACATGTTAATCCCTTGAGTTATGTGTCGCTAACGTCGTTATAAACTATGTGTACTTTGAACGGTTTTGTCTTGTTGTTGATTTACAATCAGGTAAATTCAACACTTCATAAGGCCACACGTTCTAATGTAGTACTTAAAAGTTCTTCTTTTTTGTATTTTTCCTGTCTCAAGAGAAGTTACATTACCTGATTTTGGGAAATAACTCACCGAAAACCGATTGCATCACCTTAAATGCCGACCAGATCTAGCCTTGATTATGTGATAAACCGTTTCAGGTAAGTTTCTTTAGAGAAGAGGAGGTAGTCTGTAAGACATTGCACCCACGGGAGTACGGAGTATGTGTAAATGCATTTTCCTCCTCTCCCAGAAAAAAATAATGGATTTGTAATTAAACAAAATTCAAACAAGAAAACGCAATTTTGCACTTAATATAGGGATCTTAAAAACGTGATGACTGACTAAAAAGCGAAAAATCTGTCATGCTCAAGGCATGTGTGTGATTTTCACATTTTAACGAGAGTGTATATTTACTAAATTTATACGGTACTCAAATAAAACTTGATTTAAAAAAAATTACATGGAAACTAGATTGGCTAAGTGAATCACTTGGAAGTTTATTAACTATTGTTTTTACTTTCTCAGTTTTATTATTTTAGGTTTAAAAATTTACTTTACCTGTAAAGGAACTTAAAAAAGTAATTATTTTCAATTAGTCACTAATTTTTACTTAGACGAATACAGACAGCTATTTACCAATATGTTTAAAGTAATACAAGTATTGTATAAATGCTGTTCAACACTGTGATACCTAATTTAAAAATTAAAAATATGTTTATGTTTAAAAATTGATTTAATTATTAAATAAAAACTATTCAATTTTTTAAATTATAAATGTAAAACCTGCGTGTAGTTTTAGATCTACATGTTGCAGTGTTTTTTAATATTACATTAAATTATCTTCAACAATCACTATACTCAAATTGTATTCTTTGTTTTTGTATAGAAATAATAGCTGTTTGTCAAATTGGGATTTATGACATTCAATTCCATACAATACTAATACATATACCTGTACACTGCCACCGACACAGCAGAGCATACGTCCTTTTCCTGCCTCATGTCTCACGCCTGAAGTGCCACACTTTTTTTATGTTTTAACTACCCTTAACTGTCCTTAATTTCACAATTATAATAACAGAAAATATAATTATATACACGTCTATAACTATTCATAACCTAAAAATTATGTACATTCA
This sequence comes from Stictocephala bisonia, assembly GCA_035578905.1. Classification (NCBI taxonomy): domain Eukaryota; kingdom Metazoa; phylum Arthropoda; class Insecta; order Hemiptera; family Membracidae; genus Stictocephala; species Stictocephala bisonia. The sequence continues at coordinate 3,983,747 of JAQJVL010000028.1, forward strand.
AAACCATTTCGTTGAATGTTAGTTAAATATACAGCAAATTGAAAATATTTTAAGTTGTTAGCTTGTTAATAGACAATAACGTATCGCAAGATGTTTCCAGACGTGTTTTTATGTTAGAAGCCTTGTGTTTGGTCAGTACAAACCATAGTCCTTCTATAATCACAACCATCATGCGGGGATTAGAGAGAGAGAGAGAGCCGCCATAAATCTGCGGTCTGGCCCAGAGACATCACGTCCCAAATGTATCGTTCCCAGTTTAACTGCAATTTTTTAGTGTCCAAGTGAAGCCAGAGATTGCATTTCTGTTTCCACATGTCATTATCTTCAAATCAAATATATTTCACCATTTAAGGAGGCCGTTTAACTTTCAGAAAAATGCTTAAAATGCCAGTTTCTATTTCTGTAATAATGATGATCTTATTATTAGGTTAAAGGATTACGTATTACAAGCCACATAGAGGACCATTTGGTAGGCGAAGATCTCTTCCATTGGATCGTAAGTTTTTTTTTAAAAAGATTTTCTTAAAATCAATTTTCACACAGTTAATTAAGTAAGATTTTAAATGTAATTCTTGAAAACCTGTAATTAAAAACTCATAATTGATATATTGTTTACTATACTGGTTTATTATTCAATTTCCAAGATAGCTCACTTGTTAATGCTAAGGAAAATAGTAAATAATGTTAAAAAAATATAGAATCAGCCAAAATCAGCAAAGAAAAAATGTTCAAAAGAAATAGGTTTAGAATAAGGTTTAAAAATAGGAGGTTAAACTAATAATGAACCGGATTTTAATGGAACGAAGAAAGAAAAACAAAATATTCTTGAAAAAGGAAAAACTGGTGAGCAAGTATAAACTACAAGATTTCCCAAAAATGAACCTGCCCTATTTAGTGTTGTCCTAATTAAGAGCCTTAAATTGAATAATAATAACAAATATGAATGATATCATCAAGATAGAAAGCTTTTTATGCTACTGATGGTAATATTGTATTATCTACCATACATATTATCTGTCAACTTTCCAGCAATAGCTTAACATTTTTGGAAAATGACATCTTAAACATAGTTCAAAATTAAAAAGTTAACATTCTTTTATATACGATAATTTATTTTTAGTCATATTTCTAGAAGGTATACTAAATATTTCCTATGTATATCTATTTTGTAATTTATAGTAGTGTGTGTGTGTGGGGCGCGCGTGGTAGAGGAAGTGAGAGAGAGAGAGAGAGAGAGAGAGAGAGAGAGAGAGAGAGAGAGAGAGAGAGAGAGAGAGAGAGAGAGAGAGAGAGAGAGAGAGAGAGAGAGAGAGAGAGAGAGAGAGAGAGAGAGAGAGAGAGAGAGAGAGAGAGAGAGAGAGAGAGAGAGAGAGAGAGAGAGAGAGAGAGAGAGAGAGAGAGAGAGAGAGAGAGAGAGAGAGAGAGAGAGAGAGAGAGAGAGAGAGAGAGAGAGAGAGAGAGAGAGAGAGAGAGAGAGAGAGAGAGAGAGAGAGAGAGAGAGAGAGAGAGAGAGAGAGAGAGAGAGAGAGAGAGAGAGAGAGAGAGAGAGAGAGAGAGAGAGAGAGAGAGAGAGAGAGAGAGAGAGAGAGAGAGAGAGAGAGAGAGAGAGAGAGAGAGAGAGAGAATTTAATATATATATATATATATATATATATATATATCCTTTACTTTTTTTTAATGTCTCAAAATAGTATCTTGGCTTATGCTAATGAATTTAAATGATATTTCAGACCATATTACTCAGGCCTCTTATTTTCAAATATTTTGGAAATATTAATGTAACAGGAGTTTTATAAAACTGACCTACTAAAGGATCAGTGAACAGTGGCCGAATGGTGAAAGGGTTCAGGACTTGGGACTTGAGTTAGAGAATCAACTAATGGCCTTGACCGTCAGTTTTTATCAGTAATAGTAATATCAGTATTAGTAATACCTTGTATTGTACTGGTCATTCCCCTTACCTTTACTTATACTGTTTGATAGTTTCCCGAATAAATCAAAATTCTAAGGGGAATGGGTTGAGTGAGGTTACAGAGGAAATCTGCCTCTCTAAAAGAAAATTAGATTTTCCTAACGAGTTTTTTTTACCGGGCATACAATCTTCTGAATTGTTTCTAACTATGTCTATCAGATAGTAATTTTATAATGTCAGCATGTTTTATAGGCAGAAACATGTTTTAGAGGCAAGTTTCATGAAAACACTGCTGAGCACTAGTAATACTCAGTAAAAATATCTCGCACAGTTCTTATTTTGCTGTTCATTGTGACCAAGTTATGTAGCAAAATGTCTGATTTTATAATAACAAATTCTAATATCTATAAATAAAAGAGAAAGCCCTCTCTCACTCATCACTAACTCTCCCACTTCCCGTAATCACACAGAGCTGCACTTTTGTAAAAATATTTATAGTAAGCTAAATAGAAAAACTAAAGTATTTACATCTTGATAAAATATTCCTAGGAGATAGAAACCGCCCCTAAAATATTGGTCCATAAGGATAACATTGGGTTGATTTTAGTAAATTAACCCTTAACTTCTATCCTAGGGTCATATTTGTCCCCAGAGTGTAATTATTTTTATTGCATATTTTATAGCTATTGAGATATATAGTGCATGTAGTGGTTTCTTGTTCGGTGACTCCATGTATGGCTAGGAAGCTTCTGGGGTCCCAACGATAGTAGTTACGTCAGACTTTCTTCCTTTTTTTTAACTCCATCTTGTAAAGATAATCCACCCAAAACAATAAGATGTGAACTACGTCCTATAGAAGTGATGGAAAATATTCAACTCTGTGGGTTATTTTCAAAGAGTTAGCGTGCATAACCCATAACAAAGTGAGTTTTACGTGTGACGAGTGCCAGTAAGGGGAATTGGACAAGTAGAAGTCACCAACTTTAGAGGAGGTCTGTTTTTACTTAAACAGTTATGTGGCTAAGTAATATAATTTATTATAATGTGGGTAAAGTAGTAAAAGAAAATATATAGTTTTGATTTGTATAATTTTACTAAGGGTAAACAATTATTTTGCTTGTTTGTGAATGTGTTTTTCATGAAAATGATTTGTAACATTAAAGGAAATTAAAAATAAAAACTCTTTTATTTATAAAATAACACCAAAAAATGATTCTATATGCAAGAAGATAAGATAGAAAAGGGCTATCATCATTCAAGTTATTAAAATAATATTTTTAAAACTTAGACTTTTTTTAAATGGGGTCAGATTCGGCACCACGATAGTACTTACGTTAGTCAAAATAAGATAGTAGTTAAGGGTTGATAAAATTTGTTTTGTAAATAAATAAATATGTTTATTTTGTGGGTTCGTATTTATCCTATTGATGCATTAAAAGTTTACAATTAATTATTACACTATTTCTTTACAGTTTTCTCTCAATAAAATTACGTCTAAAAATTTAAAATAGCTGTTACAATGTAAATAATGATTGTTTATATTATTGAGAAGGTTATAAATCTCAACATCGAGTTTTTAAATTTAGTTGAAAATAGGTTGGAAGCCGAGTGCAATGAATGAGCTAATGGAAGTTAAGTTACATTTTATAAATTTACTAAATTCAGTTTAACTGCTAAAATTTGTTATCAAAAGTTACATTCCGAGGCCGAATGCTTAGGTGTCACGCGAAGCGTGCAGGGCTGTCCCCTAGTTTGATATAATTGTGAAAAACATAATATAGGGTCTAGTGCGTTTGTTGGAAAAGCAATGACTTTTTTCTTCATACGTCGAAATATAATTTTCAAATACAAGCTACTTGTAACCAGACAACATTATTTAATTTCAATAGTATTTAATTTAATATATATTTGTATATAAACTAATGAAAGATAAATGTAAATGTTTATCGACAATAATGCTTCTATTATTGAAATACAATAATATTGCATATTTAAATATCACAGTTTTAAATTACATAAAACATTTATAAATTAATAAATTCAATAAATACAATATTTTAGAATCACAGATTTGAGTATACAGTACTCCTTACTGAAATATATATGTTGTATTAACTATATCAAGAAATAGCTTACATTTTTAACATTTAAATGGACTTTACCATTAAAAAAAGTTTATAATCTATTTTTTTATTGGGGTGTTTCAAACCATTTTGTTCGATAAATAAATATTCGAGAGTGTTACAGGATTTCAGAGGCACGTAAAACAAGTAAGGATAATGGTTTTACTTTGCGTTAAGGTACATTTGTGAGATTGGTTTCTTTTCTCTTCAGGGCTGTTGTGTCTTAAAAGTGTTCCATGTATTCATGAACTGAGTTCAGGCTGAGTTAAACGAGACCGGTTTTGTAATTTCTCTTAAAATAGCCTCTCATAGCTAAAAAGGCATCTTTTTGATTAGAACAAAATATAAATTTGATTTAATATCAATAAACAACCGCTTTCTTAATTTAAAGTTTAGTAAAATCATAATTAATTTTAAACGTAAATTTGTTGCCTGTTTTTTTAACATATTTAATTTTCCATGTTTAGAATCACGTAAATAGAACATATGGTAGTAACATAATGAGGCTGCTCAGTAGACCGTGACGTCACATGAACGAAATCAGCTGGTTTTATTATTAATATTCTGCTCGTAAAAATATACCAATCACGTGGATGTTTTCAGTTCAGTAGTATGCAAGTTACTCACCACCAATAAACTTAGACCGTAACAGTGAAAATTAAAACAAGCATTTTTATATTTGTTGTTTGCTGTTCCGACCAGCTGTCGCTTCACCCGTCTGACTCCATAGATATGCGTGTGATGCCTAACGTATTTTTTTTTTTAGTACCATGTTCTGAGTCACCCTTCAAATTTGTTGTCACTATAACATTTTCTGTTTAATTTTTGCAGTTCGGAACAGTTATTAGAACTGAATTAGTTCAGACTTTGTCATAGTACTACCTGATTAACGAAATTAGAAAATATCATTTTCCCTGCACCTAGAGAATGGTTTAGTGTTTCCCTCCGAGAATATAATATATAATAGCTTTTTAAATATAATTTAGTTTTTAACTATCATAATACGTGTTGGTACAAATGCAGTAAAAGTGAACGCAACACAAATATATTATAATATAAGCACAAATTGCAAACGTATTACTTTTGTGAATATTCATTATTTTGTGAATCCCTTTTGTCTGAGGAAGGTGAGCGTAGTTCACCGAAATCGATAACCATAATATTTGAGCGTTTTGTACTTGTATTGTAATATATTTGTGCATTTTGTGCTTATATTGTAATATATTTGTGTTGTGTGGCGTTCACGTGTACTGTAATATTATTTTGTAACTGATTTATAGTCAGTATAATATTATTATTTAAATATATTTGATTCACAAAAAATAAAGTAGATGTTGCTTTTATTAAATATCTGTATATATCGTTTGATTTTCTTTTCACGCTTTATTAGAGATGTTATGCATATAATTTGTAACGTTTTTTAGACATTTTATGATACGTACTACGCAACTTTTTACTATTTTCTGTTAAAGTATGGTAGTATTATATTTGAAACTGAAAATTGGCTAAATAAAACAAGTAGATATGATACCTTCAAACATGACATGCTATAACTTACAGAGCATTCTCTAATATTTTATGACAATATAAAATAAAATTCCAAAGAAACAATTAGTTATGTTTATATGCAAAATATTTACTAAATTTTTCACACAAGCATACGATATCTCTTATTAGAGTAAATTGGGCTAAGAGAAATAAGTGTGATAAAAGTACATTGCAATTTTGAAGACTGTATATTACTTCAAAGATTAAGACTAAGATGACTTCAAAAGATTCAAATGTCTGTTGTCAACTCACGCAGGTATAGAATAAACAGCCTATCAAAAATTGTATTCTTGATTTCCTATGCAAATAGACGAAGGGGTTGATGTACAAAACAAAAGAACTGCAATTAATATTAAATTGATTGGATTTTGAAGTTCGAAACGTAAATATGTTTATAATGTAAAATTGTATAAGTAATGTACATGTAACACTCTTATTTTACCTTCTTATGACTCATTGACTTATTAATTTATTCAAATTGTTTTATTACAATATAGTATTTTTCTTATCCTCTCCAGCTAATATATATTTGGAGGACAAATTAAAACTCATGCACTGTAAATTTTCAATAGCAAAATTTGAAGTGAACTTCCAATGTTGTATTAAATATAATTTAAAAATTACTACAGTTACTATTGAAACATTTTCAAGTGGAAATAAAATAGTGCTGTAAATATTTTTTGACATTAGGACGTTTTAATGTAATAAATAATATTTAGTTTTATATAAAATATACTGACGGGCTTTTACCACGAGTTCAATTGTGAAAATTAAAAAAAATCATAACTTTTTAAAACCCAATGAACAATACAATTATAATATATATACAATATTCTATTGCTTAATTGTTTAATACATACGTGCTGTTTAATAGTTACAGCATACGTGCTAACCTGAAAACAAAAACTTTATTAATACTACTTTTTTCTGTAAATGTATTTTTTTAGTATAAGTCAAACAATTGAATCTTAAATTAATTAATTGTAGTTTAGATTTTATATTTTTAAAAGACTTTGGTTAAGTAAATAAAACACTCCATCATAATTTAACATTACAAATCAAGTTGATTTTAATTTTTTAAAATATGCAAATCCTAAAGCAAAACGTTCATTGCATACTACAACGAGCATCATGGTGCTGTTATATAGTTTTAAAACTTTTGACAGTAAATAATATAAGATATACATTTTCCCCAGATTAACTTAGAAAAACATGAAGACACATCTGTCCTCATAATTTAAAGGACCTTAACTTTATAGAAAGCAATTTTACAAGAAACCACTTCGTTGCTTAAACTATCGTATATACTTATCATTACGTGTTTAACTTCAAGTTAGTCTTTTAATATGTTCATTATCCACTACAAAAAAAAAAAAAAAAAAAACATATTTGAACTATAAAATAACTAAAAACTTACTCTAATATCAGTTAATTTGAAAACAAAATGGACTTGAGATTTGTTGGTTTATTATTCTTTGGTCTTAAAAACACAACAATAGATCAAAATACCTTAACTCCAAATAATATCAGATTAAAGAATCTATCTTGATGAAGCTTAATATGTTGTGTTTAAAAGTAGTTAATTAGCTATTAAACAGTTAGTAGCTTTTGTCATTTCTGAAATATGAATTTAGGTCATTCACCTTACTAATGTTTATACCTCAACTCCTTCAGCAAACACCTAAAGTCCAGCTGTTCCACGGAGTACTAAATCAAAACACCTCATCTCCAAATACTAAAACAAAAAACCTTAACCCCACTAGAGTTGAGGTTATTTGCGCTATTGGGATTTAAGATTTTTTCTAATTGTTTTGTATGATTAGACATGGACTTCAGGCATTTTATGCCAATTTTTTTATAATTTGGAACTAAAACAAATTGTTGTACTTAAAAAGTGTTTGACTGTTGTGTAGTATAAGGTTCTTGACCAAAATATATTAAAACCTCAATTTAGGAAAAAATTGGAGTTAAGGTCTTTTCATTTATGAGGGCAGAAATATACAATATTCTATATGTTCAGCTTAACACAACACTATTATGTATTATTCACATTTAAGTACACTGGTTGTTGTGATTTTTAGCATAGTAAAACAATATTTTCTATAGGTTTTATTTTGTAATATTTTTGCCAAGTTCAGCTTTTTAGAAGAGTTTAAGATGGAGTAGAAATATATACTGAAGTAGCAGTACTAGTAGAAGACACGTCTTGGGGATTCTTTCGTCACGAACTTCCGCCGGAAGTGATTAAATGAACTTTCAGACTTGTAACCATTGACATTAATCTGAATTTTGTCTTCTTGGCTAGTTTAACTTGAAGACAATTATTTGACTATGAATGTAAATAAGAGTTAATGTAACTAGTAAACTGTATTTTGGAAAATTATGTTTAATTTTTTAACTAAATTTAAGCTGTGCATTATGATCGCGTATTAGTACCTCCAAAAGTTATAATTAATAAATAATATAACCCAAATTTCATTGCAATTTTTTTATATACTTCCATAAAACCATACATTTAATTGCAGCGATTAATGTTTTCAATATATATATATACATATATATATTTATAGCAAAAATGTTTTTTGCTATACTAAATATCTTGTAAAACCCATTATTGTTACTAATGTATAATTTACAAAATAACAAATAACATTAACTGTATAATTTTTAAACCATAAACGAACTATTTTATGTAAATTCATTAATAAAGGGCAGTAGTTATCACGTTGTGAGAACGATATATAGATTTTTATACATATGGTGGTAATGGACAACCCACCCACCCACATACTTTTGGGTCTTGAAAATATCAGTTCAAAAAAACAATAAAACAAACTATGCAAGCAAGATTTAAAAATATGAAAGTCAGAACCCTAAAGAACAAATCTGGTGAATGTTCTTTAGAAGAAGAAATCAGAGGGCACAGTACTAATGGTCTTTAGGAAGTTTTTCCGATAAAAAATTTATTTTTTATTGTTTTATACCAATCCATTAGTACATTTAACCAACATTTTAACCAACATCAGAACACATTTACAGAGTTATTCACAGTTAATACGGCTTTTAAATAAAATGTATCAAATTTGATACATACAAGAAACCTGGAAATTACATATTAATTAGTATATCTAATACAATAATTAATTTGCTTAGATTAATACGATACCCTGAACGACTGACAACGCACTTATATGTTAAACTACAAATAATAATCTTGTGTATTGTGACTAGGAATAAAATAACTAATGATATAAGAGAGTATTTTGGATACAATAAATTTATATTAAATGCACATAAATGCCTATTTTCAATAACCGGTATATAATATAATATACTTTCATATAAATAAGTATATTCCTTTATCTTCCAGTACTGATATATGGAACACGAATATGCATCACCTAGATAGAATCAATTGAATCAAGTTGTACATTTATGATAAAAAGTTTTTCGAATAGCGTGATTATAGATTATGTATAGTTTGTTTTGGCATACCATATCAGCATAATGGAACCACATGACAGTAAGGTAGGTTGTTAAATAATAACACCACTGACAAAAGATCTCAACTCATTGAAGTACAACGTAGACAGACTGTGTAAACAATCACTAGTGACATGACGAGAACTCTTTGTGTGAAACACAGTAAATATCGTTCAGCCATGTGTAACACCAACTTGCTTGTAGCTTTTGTACAGCAAAGACAAACTGTACACGCACTACCGATATATCGTGAACTCTTAGTGTGGGGCACAGTTAATACGTTTAGCTAGGAGTAACACCTAATTTATTAACAGAACAACTAGACACTTTCGTTCACCTCAATCGCTTGTAATATTATATAAGATGATTGTTCGTCCGGTGTTGGAGTATGGCTCCGTCATTTGGTCGCCTTATCAACTTGGTCATGTGGACTTGCTCAACAGGGCCCAGGTCCGTTTCGTGCGAATATTGGGCACCCGCCTTGGTCATACTTATCTTGGAACTCCCATTGAAGAACTTGAACAACTTTTCTGTCTGTATCCCCTTCAGCGACGTCGAATGGTCAGTGACCTGGTGTTTCTTTTCAAGCTGGTCAATGGTTTGGTTGACTGTCCGGGGCTCTTGCAGATGATAGATATACGCATTCCAAGAAATACCAGATCTATGACGATTTTTGGCCGTGGTTATCTGCCTACCAGCTATGCTTATCATTGTGGCTTGGCAAGACTACAGAGGACTGGAAGTATTGTGTCATCAAGTATAGACTTTTTTTCGGAGTCTCTAACTTCTTTCAAGAGGAAGGTGAACTTGATTAGTGCAACTGTGATTGCCGCTCAGAACACTCAGTGATGGTGTTTATTGTTATTTTGATACTCGTTATCTTGTTGTTGTTATTATTGTTAATTTATTTACTGTTAGGTTTTTTGTTTTATTTACTGTTCAGTTTTGTTTTTGTTAGGTTATTTACTGTCATGCACGTTGCCGCTTATTGGTCTGTAGTAATTTATTATTTTGTTATTGCTTTGTTACTTGTCTAATGATTTGAATTTACTATTTTTTGCATTGTTATTATGATTATGATCTTGTTGTATGTTTATTGTCTATGGTTTTCCGTTTTCATTTTCTATTAATTAATTTGTATTATTCTTGTTATTTAATTGTTATTTGTGTTCAAGTCATGAATATAATAGATAGGATTATTATTAATTTGTGTCATGGTGTGAGCTGCCATTGTTATTGTTATATTATTGTATGAAATTGGTTGTTACCGTTGGATGTCAAATAAATAAATAAATAAATAAATAAATAAACACCAACTTGCTTGCAGCTTTTGTACAACAAAGACATACTGTGCACTCACTACTGACATTACGTGAACTCTTAGTGTAGGACACAGTTAATATCGTTTAGCCATGTTTAACACCAACTTGTTTGCAGCTATTGAACTGTAGTGTAATGTTCAAAAAAATGGTTGACCTCTAGTTAGTATTTGAAATCAAAATACTCACTATCAAACAGATGGTTTAGGAGTTCAGACATGTCAATGTCATCAAGTAGGATTTGTTGTCATCGAAAATTCAACCTAAGAACATTATAGTGATATTATGCTTGCTATTATTATGCTATACTATTATGCTAGTAATATTATAGTAATTATATTCTCATCTATGTTGTCTAGTAACTTAGTTCTGTCTTTAACTTATTTTTTGTAGTTACAATTGGGCTGGATGGTAAATTACCTGCGTGTTGTATTTAGAATATTTGGAGGTTCAGCTGAGTAGTGGAATAGTTCAACTACTGAGCTGAAAAATAGCCACTACTGGTAAATACGTAGTGGGCGAGGCTCCGTACTACAATACCAGCCTGTAACCTACCATCTTCCAAGTTTCCATGACATAATTGAATGTAATAGTAGAGCCCAGGAAGAGTTTTCTCTTTCCCAATCACCCCTAAGTCCACCTTTCTTGCACAGTTGCATACGTAGGTGACTTTATAAATAGCCTATCTAAATACATAGATCTCTAAACAACTAACAAACATTAGAAAATTCATTTGTTGTGTAAATATGCATTAAATGTTTAATTCACAATAGAGTCCAAGCAAACATTTAATTCCCATATTTTCTTTTCAAGAGTGTCAATAAATAGTTTTAAATGAATAACTATTGGATTATGTACCCTACTGTTCTCTCTCAATTTCCATGTATTTAACGAGAAACGGAGAATCCCCAACTAATTTATAAGCAATAACAACCAGGACGTTTAAACAAGGTTAATCTGATATATCCATACTTCTAGGTAAGTGTATTTTAATGGATCTAGTACAAATAGAACAAACTTATGGTGACATTCAGCAGGTACTGTTTGGTTGAACAAAACCTTTATTGTCTGCAATATATCTTCATTTATTTAACTATTTTTTATTTACGAAGATGTTTTAATTATTCATCCTTGTTTTAAAATAAACTTAAAATATTTATCCTCTGTCCAAGCGAATGACATTTGCGAATAAAATTTATTCTTTGAATTTTTAATAAGAGTAAGAAGGCCAAACAGCAAATCAGAGAGACTCACTGCACTGGGTGGGGAAAGGGATCACACTCAGCCCACCCACAGAGTATTAGTCAAGTTGAGTCCCGTTTAATTGGGGATGGTTGTTATTGTAAAAAGTCTTGTGAGAATCTATTAGATAGGCTCACAAGACAGGGTGGGCAAGGAATCATACTCAGACCACCTATACTATGTTATTTATACATTTTAGCCCTAGTTAATTGGGGATGGTTGTTATTTTAGACAGTCTCTAAGCATCTATTAGATAGGCTCACAAGACAGGGTGGGCAAGGAATCATACTCAGACCATCTATAGTATGTTATTTATAAAGTTTAGCCCTAGTTAATTGGGGATGGTTGTTATTTTAGACAGTCTCTAAGCATCTATTAGATAGGCTCACAAGACAGGGTGGGCAAAGAATCATACTCAGACCACCTATATTACGTTATTTATACAGTTTAGCCCTAGTTAATTAGGGATGGTTGTTATTTTAGACAGTCTCTAAGCATCTATTAGATAGGCTCACAAGACAGGGTGGGCAAGGAATCATACTCAGACCACCTATATTATGTTATTTATACATTTTAGCCATAGTTATTTGGGGATGGTTGTTATTTTAGACAGTCTCTAAGCATCTATTAGATAGGCTCACAAGACAGGGTGGGCAAGGAATCATACTCAGACCATCTATAGTATGTTATTTATACAGTTTAGCCCTAGTTAATTGGGGATGGTTGTTATTTTAGACAGTCTCTAAGCATCTATTAGATAGGCTCACAAGACAGGTTGGGCAAGGAATCATACTCAGACCACCTATAATATGTTATTTATACAGTTTGGTCCCAGTTCATTGGGGATGGTTGTTATTGTAGACAGTCACTAAGCATCTATTAGATAGGCTCACAAGACAGGTTGGGCAAGGAATCATACTCAGACCATCTATATTATGTTATTTATACAGTTTAGTCATAGTTAATTGGGGATAGTTGTTATTGTAGACAGTCACTAAGCATCTATTAGATAGGCTCACAAGACAGGGTGGGCAAGGAATCATACTCAGACCATCTATAGTATGTTATTTATACAGTTTAGCCCTAGTTAATTGGGGATGGTTGTTATTGTAGACAGTCACTAAGCATCTATTAGATAGGCTCACAAGACAGGTTGGGCAAGGAATCATAGTCAAACCACCTATAGTATGTTATTTATACAGTTTAGTCATAGTTAATTGAGGATGGTTGTTATTTTAGACAGTCACTAAGCATCTATTAGATAGGCTCACAAGATGGATTGGGCAAGGAATCATACTCAGACCACCTATAGTATGTTATTTATACAGTTTAGTCATAGTTAACTGGGGATAGTTGTTATTGTAGACAGTCACTAAGCATCTATTAGATAGGCTCACAAGACAGGTTGGGCAAGACACAAGACAGGTTGGGCAAGGAATCATACTCTGACCACCTATAGTATGTTATTTATACAGTTTAGTCCCAGTTCATTGGGGATGGTTGTTATTGTAGACAGTCACTAAGCATCTATTAGATAGGCTCACAAGACAGGTTGGGCAAGGAATCATACTCAGACCACCTATATTATGTTATTTATACAGTTTAGTCCCAGTTCATTGGGGATGGTTTTTATTGTAGACAGTCACTAAGCATCTATTAGATAGGCTCACAAGACGGATTTGGCAAGGAATCATACTCAGACCACCTATAGTATGTTATTTATACAGTTTAGTCCTAGTTAATTGGAATTGGTTGTTATTCTGAGCAGTTTAAAGCCTTCATTAGGAGGTTCATCAGTTACGGTGGCAATGGATTATGCTTAGCCTACAAATAGCTTGTTATTGCTCAAGTTGAGTAGCTGTTAATTAGGGATTGTTTTCTCAGTAGAGAGATACAAAGCTTCTATCAAAACCTCTAAACCCTCCTTCATATTTATTCCTCCTCTTTAATATTACAACATAATAAAGTATAATGTTGTATTAAGATCGTTTATGTAAATGATCATACTATAACTAAACATATTATATTGTTATATGCGAGTATAAGCATCTTAATGACATTTGAAATTTAATATGTTATGTTGTCATTAAGGTCAAGAATAAACGTTAAGTCGAACTTATATTTCTTAATCAAACTCTACATTCAATTGATTTAAACCATTGCACTTTGTATGTAAAATAATTCTACAAAGAACCAGTCACTTTCATTTATTAATTTTCCTTTTTAATTCATGTTTAAATCACGGATATAAAAATTGTGAGCCTCTCTCTCACAATGTGCATATTTTCATATTCTGACAAGTAAACCAACCGTAATAATGTTTATTCTGGAAAAACCGTATGAAAAAAGTGATAAAATATGTAAGAAAAACTCATAGCATTTTTAAGTGTAAATCTTACTATTGTATACAAATTTAATGGCGTCTGTCTATGTGTATATTACTCAATCACAGAAAAACTACTGGACTCTTTCAGCTGAAATGTTGCATGGATATTCCTGGGTCTCTGGTTAACACATAGGTCTATCTTTATTTTGAAATTCAATGAGGGTATCGCTCTAAGAGCTATAAACACTATCGATGCAAGCTATAAGGCAATATCAATTTGACAGTTGTTTTTAATAGTTTCCACGTTAACTAGAATTGACGGTACGTATCACGATGGGCCTGCGCATTAGACATGTAACGTCACATTTGCGAAATCACCTGATTTTTAAAAATTCTAATAAATACTGGTAATTAAATATGCCAATTACATAGAAGCATTCAGTCAAATAGTAAACAATTTATTTTCCACTGTCAGCTGGAATCGTAATTATGGGAATAAGAACAGTATTTTTATGTTTATTTTTGCCATTTCACCCATTAGACGTCATGGGAGATGTGCGTGATATCTACCGTCTTCTTTTCCAGGTATAACTCATGAGGATTACCGAGGGCACTTGGTCTGTGCGTGAGGGGAATAACACAAGGAGTAGACGGGAGGGCGGTCCCAGTCCCTATCCCACCATAGTTATACCCCTCCACCATGTGACTGATCTTTTAGTTACCATGTTGCCGATTGAGCTTCGCTTGCAGCGCTTCTCTGCCCAGAAAAGAATTTATTTTCGATTTCACCTCCTTTCTTGTTTGTTTGCTTTTAATATAACGGGCAATCAGAAAGGTCTTTTACATTTTTAATTTGAATTAAAACCTCTTATTGCTACAGTAAAAATAACATATTATACTGTCTTTGCAAAGTCTGCTTTGGACATAGGGACATGAATTTACTTATAAATCAAATTATAATATAATCAATATACCTATAAACAAATACATACACACATTTGTATACGTGTCATTTATTAATTGATTTTTTTATTTTTTTATTTATTGATTCATGTGACATAAACAATGTATTGAATCTCGTCATTTTTAAAACATGCACATGCTATTAGCATATAGCACACAATTCAAAACATGCAATATAAATACAAACCATGCACATAATCAAGCTGTAGTTTGGCTAAAATTATAATACAAGACCAACCTAAAGTAAGAATTAAGTAGCCTTACTAATAGTAAACTTAGGAAAAATCAATATTTAAAGTGTCAGCCTCAAAGAATTCAGCTATTCTATAGAAAGGGTTCACAAGCAACCATGTATAAATAACCTGTTTGAATTTCTTTAAGCTAACATGCTGTGCATTCAAAGGCAATCTGTTAAAAAGTCTAATACTCACAGCCTCATAAGAGTTTGCTACTTTAGCTAGCCTAGTAATGATAGTCACAATTATTTGTTATTTATCCATTAACAATAACAAGGTTAAGTCAGGTTGTAAACAACCATTTATATTTCAGATAATTTTAGTTTCTATTTTTATTTACCATATGGCACACACTGGTTTGGCAACTCTCCCCTCTCCAATTAGTCTACTGCGCATCGCCTGTCGACGTGCCTCAGTAAACCTCGCGAGTTGTACTGTTTTCTGAAATAAATACCCTACAGAACCTAACAACAACCCATTTTTACATTATACAGATTCCATTAGGTACGTACCATATCTAAACTAGAGTTAACTTTATTCAAAATGTTTCGTTTCACTGATGACAATAAGCTCAATATAAATTAATGAAAAACAGGTACTGTACTAATATTAATCTAAACTTAAGTTATAAATGTATAATGCCTATTGGCTTGCCTCATATTGATAATATTAAATATATAAAATAACAACATTTTGGGGAAAAAAATTTCGTCCTACAATTTTCCGTTTTCTATTTATCATGCTTTTCCAGATATCTTTAAGTTTTCTGATCATAAAGACAATAAAAAACTACCAAACCAAGTTTCATTTGTTTGTAATTCCATAATGACAACAGGATGTGAGGGATTTAACCAATAGAGATTTTCAACACTGGAGATTTTGTGAAAATACGTTGATCACTTTTCTCATTTATTCTAAACGTTAATGTTTATATTATAGTAATCAGCCGAAAATTTACATACATAAACACATAATAATATTTATTAACTTAAGCAAAATTGATCTGGTGATAAAAATAACTTATCAACATTGGTTGGTTTAGGGCAGGCACCTATCTTGAAATATAAATATCGTAGCTTATTATTATTTTCTTATTACATTTACAAGTAATAAATATTATCATCATTCTGACAATCAAACATTATGTACGGAAGATTCAGCTACTAAATCAATCAGCAATTTTAATATGACAGAGCTGTGGTGTCATATCAGTAATATAACACTAGTCTATAAAAGTGAATGGATACCATTAGATACTGAATATTAAAACCTAACTTGACCAAAATAAACATATATTTAAAAACCATATCTCACAGCTGTTTCTCAAGTATCAAACTAATACGGAATCATTTTAGATTAGCTCCTGATGGTTACACTTGCTGAATTGGAAGTTAGATGGATGGTAGAACGGACTTTTTAATATTTTTAATTGTTTTTAAAATACTATTTTAAACGTCGAACCAAAATATATGCAACTATGCAGGTGCTATTATAATGGCCTTCTATACTAAGGAAAGTAGTATAATAAGACAATATAATAAATAATTATGAAATAATAATTTTATTAAGAAATGCTAAAAATATAGCATGATAAACAATAAACATAAATCAGCTTATTATAAACTAAGAAACGAGTGACAATATTTGTTTTCGTCAGAAAGACAAAAACACGCTAACGAGGTGCCAATGATAATTGGCTGGGTCTTTACATTTAAGCCCAGAGAATTTGAAGTGGTTATGTCAAAGAAGTAATTATCCTTTGAAGAAAGCGATCAGCTTATAAAGGACCACTTTCAAGAAAGGTAAATGAAAATTGAACATTTTACATTTTGAATTTACAATTAATCTTTTCTTTGTCTGTATTAGTACGGTGGCCAGCTATTTGTAGACAAACTGACGTGGAAATGGTATGTGATAGGTTATATAATCGGTCTTCCTAATACCGATTCACCCTTTTAATTGTTGTTATCGTTTTAGTCAATACTAAAGAAATCTTGAGTGTCCATGTTAAGTGGTAGTCAGTGTCTGTATATTACGTGGAAAGAGAACTGAGTAGGCTTGTCAGTTAGCTGAAAATTTGAACAACACTACGGGGTTCCGATTCCACGTAAATCTTTAGGTTCCTTAGCTGCCATGGCTATTTTTCTACTAATAATTGTATGTTTGTAAGTAATTGTGAGCCTTAGTTATAGTCGGCGAGTCACGAGAAGTCCTCTGAACTTCATCCTGAATGATATTGAAGGCGCTGATTTCCATTGAAATGGCTCAAGTCATGTAGTGTACATATCCTAATTAGCAATTATGACAGGTACACTACATGACTTGTGCTGTTTCAATGGAAATCGGCGCCTTTAATATCACAGATGTATGAAGTTCAGAGGACTTCTCATGACTCGCCGACTATAGTAATAATTACTACAGTCGTTCATCTACAATCATCACAATCATTTGCCCTTCACATTCACTCATACCCAACGATCGGCATCTTCTCATACCCAACGATCGGCATCTTCTCATACCCAACGATCGGCATCTTCTCATACCCAACGATCGGCATCTTAATGATAAATTATGAGTACAATATTGATTAAAATGTGATTGTGATTATGTTATGTACTTATAGTAAACGTCACACAACACAAATTTATAAAAATATAAGCACAAAATTCACAAATATATTACAATACAAGTACAAAATGCACAAATATTATGGTGATCGATTGCGGTGAACCACGCTCAACTTCCTCAGACCAGAGGGATTCACGAAAGAATGGAAAAAATGTTCAATAACTCAATTTATTGGCCTATGATCACGTGACCCCATTGGCTGGAAACGTCAAAATGGCGACTGCTGTGATATTATTGGTTAATCCCTATTGGCTGTTACTTCTGTTCTTTTAGTAGCTGAAAATACATTATTAAAAACTATGTATTTGTATTTTCATCGACTAAAAGAACAGAAGTAACAGCCAATAGGGATTAACCAATAATATCACAGCAGCCGCCATTTTGACGATTCCAGCCAATGGAGTCACATGATTCACATGACTGCATTCCTCCAGTTGTACTTCGTTATTGCAGCGACTTGATTTGCACCCCACTCTCGCGTTTTTTCAACTCAAGTTTGCAGGAGGGATTCTTCCCATCGTCTTTAAAAACAAGCTTTGTTGTCCCAATCTATAAGGATGGAAGAAGAGACTCAGCTACATGCTATAGGCCCATCACTATACAGTCCCCTATCACGAAGATGTTGGAGGCTATTGTCCTTGAAAGTCTAAAGCCCCTCATATCCACTATCTTGATACCAAGGCAGCACGGATTTACTAGCGGCTGGTCAACCGTCACAAACCTTGTCCAATATAAAGAATTCATTTTATCAGCCTTCTCAAGTTTCGCTCAAGTCGATGCCATCTACCTGGACTGCAGTAAGGCATTTGACAAGGTTTGTCACACTCTTTTGGTCTCCAAACTTGATTCATATGGCATATCAAAACCTACACCTGTAAAATTGCTTGGCTTTACTCTTGACCCTGCACTTTGCTGGAGTGATCACATTGATCATCTTTGTGTAAAGTTAAGTAGAGTTTTATTTCTCTTACGTAGATTAAAACAGGATATGCCAAATAGCTTTCTGAAGTTTGCCTACAATGCATTCTTTCAGTCTCACTTGATCTATGGAACGAGGCTTTGGGGCCACTCCAGCAAGGTCCAGAGTGTCCTTTTGGTACAGAAAAAGGCTGTACGCTTAATAAGTGATGCATATTATCTGGATCATTGCAAGCCTCTATTTGTATCTAATAGCATAATGTCAGTAATTAATGTATATATTTTGCAGTGTATCATTGCCATTAAGAAGCATGAGAGTGGGTACTTAACTAATCGTGAAATCCATTCTCATGTAACACGAAATTGCAATAACATTCATGTGACGGGATCTAGGTTGGGTAAAGTGTTAAATTGCTTTCCTGTTTCAGGTGTGAGGTTTTTTAATCACCTGCCATTGGCTGTAAGAACCTTAGCTAGGCCTAAGCTGGAACCATTGCTGAAAGCATGGCTCTTAGAGAACCCCTTCTATAGCTTAAGGGAATATTTTGAGGCTGATTTCTCAGATTTAATTGGGCATGTGAATGCTTAGTTCAGGTCTGTATTTGCTTGGTTTTCTTCTCCTTGCATGGAGTGCTGCATGCAGGCTTGCCTTGCTTTTGTTTTGTTTTTATTTATTTTAGCTGTGTGACTTGCTAGTTTTAGATAATCTATTGATATAACTTACTAGTTTTGCATGGTGTGATTTTGTGCTTTTTAGTTTGGTTTTATTTTTTAGCATGATTAGTATTTATTAAATACTTAGAATAATATCTTTTGACTTAGCCTATTGTATTGCAATGTACTGAATGGCCAAATAAATCTTTGAATCTTTGAATCTTTGAATCTTTGAATCTTTGAATCTTTGAATATCTGAACCTCTTTTATCCTGGTTTAAGAGTTACTTGACCGGAAGATAGTCTATAGTCAAGTTCGGTGGTGGTTATTCTAATCCCTTTCTAGTCAAGTCTGGAGTGCCTCAGGGTTCTCTACTGGGACCTTATCTTTTCAACATATTTATAAATGACATTGGGGAAGTCATCGAAAGCAATTTTCTTATGTTTGCTGACGATATCAAGCTGTTTGGTGTTTTGAATTCAATTGAGGATAGTGCTAGTCTCCAGAGATCCCTTGATGGGGTCTCTAGATGGTGTGATGAAAACTTCATGCAATTAAATGCTAAGAAAAGCATGGTGATGTCTTTTCACAGGGGTGAAGAATTTGTACATGCCAATTATTACATTCAGGGCGAGGGATTGCAGCGGGTGCAGGTTGTAAAGGATCTTGGCGTGCATCTCAATCACGCACTTTCTCCTGATCATCACATTGACATCATATGTGCCAAAGCTAATCGTTTGTTGGGTCTTCTGTCACGTACAGCTAGAAGTGGCCTATCTACACACTCCATCTCAATCTTATATAAGTCTCTTCTACGTCCGATCTTAGAATATGCTTCCGTTGTTTGGAACCCCTACTACCAACATCACATTATCAGGCTTGAAAGGATTCAAAGGACATTTGTTAGACTCGTTGGAACTACATTGGGCATGCCTTTCCATGAGGTCCCTGTCGATGACGTTATAAACAGTTCAACCTCTGCCCACTGGAAGTTCGCCGTGAGCTTGCTGATCTAGCTTTTCTCTCAAGGCTCATCAATGGATCCCTTGATTGTCCTGACCTTCTTGCCATGATCAACTTTCGAATTCCACGCACTACCAGGTCAACTGAACTCTTTGTTCGCAAATATTATCGGACAAACTACCTGAAGAACGGACCCATGGCCAGACTGCATCGTGTTGGAAACTGCGTTCCTGCCGAGCTAGACCTGTTCTGCACGAATCTGAAAACACTGAAAAAGAAATGGGTGTCCTTATCTGTGGATTAAGAGGAATGAAGATAACCTAGCTGTCTAAACTCTTTGCACATTATCCACCACCTTCTGCAGCTCAACAGAACTCTTCCCCATCCACTGACCAAACATCCTTTGCCTTAACTTTGACCCTTCCTGTCATTCTTCTCTCTCTGACCTACATTACCCAGTTCATGCTCTTTTACTTTACTCATAAATACTGTACTACACTTGCACTTTAGTTGTCGTAGTTTATACTTTTGTGATCCAATAAATTGATTTGTTGTTATGTCATATTATTATTGTTGTGTATATATTATTAATTATTTATATTTATACTTATATATTGCAATTTATTATTATTGATATAACAAATTGTATTATTATGTTATTACATTACCCGTATTTATTATTATCATTATTATATATTCTATTATTATGTTATTTAACTCGTTATTATATTATTGTCTGTAGTTATCTTAAGCATGCAATTTTGTTTCTTTGTATCCATGCATGTTTGTACCAATTATTCGCATGTCATCAAATCATTGTATTTTTAAAATGGCATTGCCGTTGGAATGTATAAATAAATAAATAAATGATCATAGGCCTATAAATTGAGTTGTTGAACACCATTTTCCATTGTTTTGTGAATCCCTCTGGTCTGAGAAAGGTGAGCGTGGTTCATCGAAATCAATCAAAATAATATTTGTGCATTTTGTACTTGTATTGTAATATTTATGCATTTTGTGTTTATATTATAGTAAATTTTTGCTTATATTGTAATACATTCATGTTGTGTGAAGTTTATTTATACTGTATTATGCTACCAATAGGTATTATGCTAATTAAAAAACTATTTGTACTTTTAGTTTAATTTTATTTCATTCATGTTGTTAAGAATCGAATTTAATCACTAGGCCCTACTCGATATTTACTTGCCTTATTTTTATTTCACTTTTTTTCTCAACACATTTTAAGATGTAACTTATATTGTTTAGTTTATATTGTAACAATTTAAGGATGCTGTTTATTTTACTTACAACGGAGCTTTAATAACTAAGTTCTAAGATTGCCAATTTATTATGATTTCAACATGAAATAGACACAGTATTGTGTGTTTAGAAAAATACGTACCTTTCTTGATATTGTTGGCCTCTAATGACATAACCCTCACGTTTGAAACTTGAGGCTAATCCACGCAGTCCACGTACAATAATTACAGTAGATTGGACACTATTATATTTACATTATTGGTACAGTAATAATGTAAATATAATATCGATAGTTCGACACTTTGTGGACTACAGGGGTGTCGAAGTATCGAAACGTCGAACTATAAGGATTGTATCGTAAACATAAAACAACAAAAATGATTTTTATAAAGAAATTGTAGAGAATTTTCTTTATGAATCGTTAACAAAAAGTAAAAACAAGCTATATATTTCTGTAACAGTGTATTTCTTACTGAATTGATAGTTACAATAGTAGTTATTTAAGTATGGACAGTAGAATACTTAAAATGTATAGTAACTAAATGTCCAAATATTCGTAATATTAACTGTTATTCACTTTGACGGTGCTATTTCAATCATCTGCAACGGGCTAACTCGCACACAACCTGCCATGGACAAAAGTTTTGCAGCACAGTGTCACCATTACCGGTGTCGAACTATAAGGACTGTCGAAGTATTGAGTGTCGAACTATCGAGGTTCTACTGTTGTTATTTTATGATTCACAGAACGCATTTTCTTGAGAGTGGTAAATTAAATGTTGTATATAATCATTTGATTTGGTCTAACATGTAAGAAATTGAGTAAAAATGTCAGGTTTAGTAATTATGTTTTATAAAATGAAATATTTTACTAAAATTATGCACAATTTTCACATAAATATTTTTGATTTGGATGGTTTAATAGAGTAATATCTTTAATAAGTTTAGTTTTCTGTAGTAATATCTTTAATAAGGATTGTTTTCAGCAGTAATAATTTTGATTTGGTTAATTTATTGTACTGATAACTTTGATAAAGTTAGTATTCTGCATTAACATCGTCAATCAAGGACGTATCCTACAATAATAACTTTGATAAAGTTAGTATTCTGCATTAACATCGTCAATCAAGGACGTCTCCTACAATAATAACTTTGATAAAGTTAGTATTCTGCATTAAAATCGTCAATCAAGGACGTATCCTACAATAATAACTTTGATAAAGTTAGTATTCTGCATTAACATCGTCAATCAAGGACGTCTCCTACAATAATAACTTTGATAAAGTTAGTATTCTGCATTAACATCGTCAATCAAGGACGTCTCCTACAATAATAACTTTGATAAAGTTAGTATTCTGCATTAACATCGTCAATCAAGGATGTCTCCTACAATAATAACTTTGATAAAGTTAGTATTCTGCATTAACATCGTCAATCAAGGACGTCTCCTACAATAATAACTTTGATAAAGTTAGTTTTCTGCATTAACATCGTCAATCAAGGACGTCTCCTACAATAATAACTTTGATAAAGTTAGTATTCTGCATTAACATCGTCAATCAAGGACGTCTCCTACAATAATAACTTTGATAAAGTTAGTTTTCTGCATTAACATCGTCAATCAAGGACGTCTCCTACAATAATAACTTTGATAAAGTTAGTTTTCTGCATTAATAACTTTGATTAGTTAAGTTTTCTGCATTAATAACTTTGATTAGTTAAGTTTTCTGCATTAATAACTTTGATAAAGTTAGTTTTCTGCATTAATAACTTTGATTAGTTAAGTTTTCTGCATTAATAACTTTGATAAAGTTAGTTTTCTGCATTAATAACTTTGATTAGTTAAGTTTTCTGAAGTAATAACTTGAATATGGTTAATGTGCTACAGTAAATAAAATTGTTGATAGTGTCAATCACTAAGAATTGCGAATCAAAGCAAGTGCTTTGAAATGCTAATATTAGTAGTCTAAGACACCTGCTTGACATAAAGTAGTTACTTTGACTTAACTGGAACTTTAAATCATCAAGATGAAGAACCACTATTTGAACTTAATTTTCCACAATAATGAAGTTTCTTTATGTCATATGGAAAAATCAATCAGTTAAGTCTTATCAGATTTGACTAAAAAAAGTTCTTTTAACAACTGCACAGTAATGTTTGATTCAACATAAGAGTAAATTTTAAAATTTTATCCTGCCTGATGTGATATGGCAAGTGTGTATTATCTGCGAAGAGACATATGTTACCCTTAAGACAACTTGATTTTAAGTAATTTATAAAAATATATATCAAATGAACATTAATGGTCCCAGAGTGGAACCTTGAGGGACTCCAGAGATGACAACATTCTCATCTGAATATGAATATGTCATACAGTCTTGATCTATAGAAGGTATCTTTACTATTTGCCTACGTCCAGTAAGAATCAGGGAGAACCATTTTAAAGCAGTGCCCCGTATTCCAACACTCATGTTTCTCAATAAGGAGACCATGATTCACCATGTCAAAGGATTTCCAGAGATCGAAGAAGACACTCGCTACATATTTATCTCGATCCAACTCTTTAACAATGTTATATATTGAGTAATATATTTTTCATAGACTCTATAGTAGCTACTATAAAATTCTTAAAACCTTGCTTTCACTGCCCTCTGTACTAAAATAAAACGTTTTAAGAAAAAGAAAGGTAAAGGTATATGAACTGTACACATTATCTAGTATTGGCACCTCCGTACACAATTCTGGAAGGCAACATGTTTCTAAAAGTAAAAAAAAAAACATACACAACAGCATGTATTGCTTCTTTCAACCACTAAAAAATAACGGATACGTCACCATAAAAAGTTAATTCAATATTGTGCATAAAATAATTTACTATTAAAACTAGAAAACTCTCCGCTCATATGCAACCCGAGCGTTGGAATTTTACTGTGCAGGAATTTAGTTTTGAATCATGCATTTTAGTTTTAATTATATTCTACAATAAAAGCAATATTTAAACTTTTATAAACACTTTAAATTAATATAACACTCTCCAATACTTATACATTGCACACACCACACTACTTCAATTAAATGAACTATCTTCAATATTATAACAGCTGCCATTTTTTAATTAGCTAACATTAATAATACATGCCTATTTTCGTAGAGTAAACAATGTTTTTAAATATACCATTAATAAACAGTTGTTTATAAAAATGTAAATTTATATATCTTAACACCGAGAAGCTGTCTTTCCTGTTCGACGAAATTGTTCATGTCCGATTTAGTCAGTCCTCTTTATATATCTTTATCCCTATCTCTTTCTCTCCCCAGCACACGATGAACTGACTAATATCTTAGCTAATTGTACGTGAATCATTCATCCAAACGCCTATCTTAAATAAATCAACATTAGAAATCAGCACATGCATGTGTTTACAGCATATTCATTGTCCTGGACAGTCAGTTTATTTTTATAGTCAATCATAAAACCCAAATATGGTAATTATATGAAGTCTGAATTTCATAACAAATGTAGCTTAAAGTTTTGATACTTCAACTACTTTTATTTAAGACATTAAGTTACTCAAACAAATCTTACATAACCAATAACACATTCGGATTAACCCATTGCATTTATCTCCTGTCATGTAACCCCTCAACATTTGCTCATCTCAAACACACTGCTGAGTTATGTGTCAGGCTCTGCTCTGTAGATACTCTGGGGCAACATTGGACACATGTCAGTTTGTCAAGTGTCTCCGTAGATTTTAGACATACATGTCTTGAATATCTCTTATCTGAATTTCAAGATATTGAGAGTGTATAGGTATATTATTCTTAAAAAAAGAATATTCAATTAACAAATATTTTTTATACTGTATGCATTTTTATTTTGTATGAGTTTATAAGAAGATAATAAAAATAGAACACACTTATTTTAAAGTACCACCACATAATGTTATATATTGCGTAGCTTAGTATATTCTGTCTCAGTGTTTCTGTAAAACGTAATTGTAACAATGTGTATATTTTTGGAGAAGTTGTGCTGTGCCACGCAGTGTGAGTGTTTGTTTGATTGAGCGTGACGTGTATGTGTCTGGAGGCCCCTTTGTATTAACTCGACTGTTCTCTGGAAGAAATGTAAGTTCGACTTTAGTTTTTAGCTTTTAGATTTTCGTTGTTAGTTTTGTTCATTGACCTTTTAGCTGTTCACACCAAAACCTAGTAAATGTTTCTTAGTTTTTCTAGTTCTTTTAAGTGCCAAACTTCTAGCGACATGTACGTAAAAGTTCTGTCATAAGTCAAATTATAGTAATAAAAAACTGATATTTTAAAAATCAAAATCACTATTGGTTATTTTGTTGCTGTACATATTCATGAGGCAGAATCATATAATCATAACGCATAAAATCATTAAGAATTACAGAATCATACATAGTTAAAGAATGATAGAAAAGAATTTAATCTGGGATATTAAGAATACATGTAATAAGTATTAATATATGAGTCCTTAAAAGTTAATTTTATTTTATTTCATTACTTGAGAAAAGTTTGTAAGTTATTTAAATTTTAAATACAGTATATTGAGAAGAAATTAATGTTTTTATTTGTTGCAGAAAGTTTATTTGTATTCACTTTCTTAATTACACAATATATTCGTTTCTAATAACTGATAGTCCCATTTTGAACGATTTTTGTGGCTCAACTGGAAAAGTACAAAGCCATAAAAGCCACACATAAAAATACAAATTCAGTGTACGATAAATATATGACTTATTTGTGTTCAACACCAAAATATTTGGTGGAAGACTTTTTGATATAAATACTGTCTGTAACTAATTTTTTATTTTCTTTTTAACCTTTTACTGTATGAAACGAAATAGTTACTCTACACATCTTTCTTGTCTTTTACTGCAAGAAGATTCCATTTCAAATTGACAAGATACTGAAGGGAGAGTTCTTGTTTGACATTTAGCCAGGCAATCTCGATCCAATATTGACAGGGTTCTAACTCCATTACAGCCTCTCCCCCAAGTCAACAAAGGTCCTAAACTACCACGTTTACAGTGTTGATAGAAACTGAAAGGGTATGTTAAAAGAAAAAAAAGGAACGAGGCTGTTGGATGATAATATTGTGACAGTGAAAAATATGGGGAAAAAGAAAATATGAAAATAAAAGATCTATTAAGGTACCTTTTAGGCCAACTGTCCACGCTTATATAATCACATCATAAAGTTTGTGAGCAATGAAGGAGTATTCAAACATTCATAAATCAGTTATATTCAGATATAAGACAATCGTAATTGTATGATTGAATAAATGATTATATTTGTGGGATTTTAACAGTCGAATAAATTGGTTGACGGTTGAACGTTTGTAATAGTACATTTTCTCTCCAATTAGACTATTTATCTGCATGTAGTAAATTGTGTAGTTTAATATACAAAAGGTACTAAAACATTACGATTTTAAAAATAATCTATTTAATTTTAAATAAACAAATTTATATAACTTAAAAAATTAATTAGTCACACAATTAAGTAACATGACTGAGAAGTATGTACTAATTAAGTGTTATGTTAATTAGGGCTATATAAAAATCCCTAATTTTTATTTATTTATAAATAATTTAATTTTAACAAATTAGAATTTAAGGCTGGTCTTTTAAGCAAATATCAAGTCAACCTTATGAAAAGTTACCTCATATTGGTGTATAAAATGTAATGTACTAAAGATCTCTATTGCCTAATAGATTTCAACTTTTGTCGAGCTATACTTTATTAATTATTTATTTATATGATTTGTAGATTTGTCAGTGTTTGTTAAAGTACGATAGGTCAGTGAAAATATTAGCCATTCGATCTTGTTTTGCCCATTATTACGGTTAATCTAGGAAAAAAAGTATTAGTTGTAAAAATGCTTGAATGTAGAATTATTAGGTAGTATTCTTTTAATACGAAATTTGAAAATATTTCTCTAAATAAATAAATATATATACATACATATATATATATATATATATATATATATGTAATTTTTATAATTTATATGTACGGTTATGCCCACAGAAAATATTTGTTTGTGCTTTTTATGTCAGGAGGAACTACACTTTTTAAAATAACTCATGCCTTAAATAAAAATTAAGAGATATTTTAATATCGATCAAAAAATAATCATGATTAAATCATATGAATGCTATTATTTTGTGCATTTATACTAAGAAAATAAATATCAATTGATAAAAATAGAAATATCAAATTATTGATTGTAATAAAAATGTTGTAAATAGTTAATAATAAACAATTTATTTTCCTTAGTCATTTTGTTATGGGCCAAATCCAGAGCGAGAGTCTGCCTTTCTCCCTTAAAGTTAAAAGCACTTGGGTGGATTGACAAGCCTTGGTGGTAATTTGCAGCGTTTTTGGCATTTTATTCCAATGAATTTGAAATGGAGATCAATCAAAGAAGTTGTTGAAGTGGAAGAAAGGACTAAATAGTCCTAACTTAACAAATTAAACACAGACTATTTTCATTTAATTTAATTTTATACTTTAGAATGACGATAAACATTAAACGAAATTTTGCATTTATAATAATTCTTCCATTTAGAATAAAATAAGATATTGTCTTTTTATAAAATTCTGTAGTGAGGACAATTTCTTTTTTAACCTACAAAAATTATTTTCGACAGATTTTGTCATTGAGTAATTTCCTTTGAATTGCGATCTACGAAGCCAGACATATAGAATAAATGTTTCTTTGTTTATTTATTTTTTAACTAATTTTATTTAAAGTATCCAATACAGGTATGTTATAAAATATTGAACTGTAACTAGTTTGAAAAGCGCAATATTATGATATGTTTAGACCATTGGATGTATTTCCTGTCATGTAACCCCTCGACATTTACTCACCTCAAACACACTGCTAAGTTACGTGTTGGCTCTGGTCTGTATATACTCTAGTAAAACATTGGATACATGTCCGTGTGTCAAGTGTCTCCGTAGATTGTACATTATGTCATGTAACCCCTTCACATTTGCTCAACTCAAACACACTGCTAAGTTATGAGTTGGGCTCTGCTCTGTACATACTCAGGGGCAACATTTACACATGTCAGTTTGTCAAGTGTCTCCGTAGATTGTACAATATGTCATGTAACCCCTAGAGATTTGCTCACTTCAAACACGCTGCTGAGTTATGTGTCAGGCTCTGCTCTGTACATACTCTTCGGTAATATTGTACACATCTCAGTTTGTCAAGTGTCTCCGTAGATTATGTCATGTAACCCCTCGACATCTGCTCACCTCAAACACACTGCTGAGTTTATGTGTCAGGCTCTGCTCTGTACATACTCTGAGGCAACATTGTATACATGTTAGTTTGTCAACTGATTCCTTAGATTGTACATTATGTCATGTAACCCCTAGACATTTGCTCACCTCAAACACACTGCTGAGTTATGTGTCAGGCTCTGCTCTGTACATACTCTGGGGCAACATTGTATACATCTCAGTTTGTCAAGTGTATCCGTAGATTGTTCATTATGTCATGTTACCCCTAGATATTTGCTCACCTCAAACACACTGCTGAGTTATGTGTCAGGCTCTGCTCTGTACATACACTTGGGCAACATTGTTCACATGTCAGTTTGTCAAGTGTCTCCGTAGATTGTATATTATGTCATGTAACCCCTAGAAAATTGCTCACCTCAAACATACTGCTGAGTAATGTGTCAGGCTCTGCCCTGTAAATACTCTGGGGCATCATTGTATACATCTCAGTTTGTCAAGTGACTCCTTAGATTTTACATTATGTCATGTAACCCCTAGACATTTGCTCACCTCAAACACACTGCTGAGTTATGTGTCAGGCTCTGCTCTGTACATACTCTGGGGCAACATTGTACACATCTTAGTTTGTCAAGTGTCTCCGTAGATTGTACATTATGTCATGTAACCCCTAGAGATTTGCTCACTTCAAACACACTACTAAGTTATGTGTCAGGCTCTGTTCTGTACATACTCTGGGGAAACATTGTACACATATCAGTTTGTCAAGTGTCTCCGCAGATTGTACATTATGTCATGTAACCCTTGACATTTGATAACCTCAAACACACTGTTGAGTTATGTGTCAGGCCCTGCTCTGTACATACTCTGGGGCAACATTGTACACATGTCAGTTTGTCAAGTGTCTTGGTAGATTATGTCATGTAACCACTAGACATTTGCTCAACTCAAACACACTGCTGAGTTATGTGTCAGGCTCTGCTCTGTACATACTCTGGGGCAACATTGAACACATCTCAGTTTGTCAAGTGTCTCTGTAGATTGTATATTATTTCATGTAACCACTAGACATTTGCTCACCTCAAACACACTGCTGAGTTATGTGTCAGGCCCTGCTCTGTACATTCTCTGGGGCAACATTGTACACATCTCAGTTTGTCAAGTGTCTCTGTAGATTGTACATTATGTCATGTAACCCCTTGAAATTTGATCACCTCAAACACACTGTTGAGTTATGTGTCAGGCCCTGCTCTGTACATACTCTGGGGCAACATTGGACACATATCAGTTTGTGATTCCGTAGATTGTACTTTATATCATAGAATGAACATTTGTACATTGTACAAGTATCATACTACGACTTAGTAGAAAAAAACTCCTAAGGAACGTCAAACATTATAAATGTATTACAATATAAGTATATAACGTGTGATGGTGATCGATTTCGGGAAACCATATTTACCTTCCTCAGACCAGAGTGATTCGCAATGGAATATTTAGAATGAATAATGAATGATAATAACAATGAATATTTTATATGTAGATATAATCTGTGTTCAAAAAACATTATAGTACTTATATATATATATATATATATATATATATATATATATATATATATATATATATATATATATATATATTGATATTACAAATGATAGTTTTATCAAATTGGAGGGACCAGGTAATCATAGTTCAGATACTATTAAATTGAAAAGAATAAAATTAATTATTTTTTTCTATTATTGAACAGGGTTTACCATATCGTGTTTAATTACTTACTAGTGCGTTTACCGCATATTTCGGAACTCAAGTAGAAGAAAGATACTAAACTCAGAAAAATGTTAGCCCTGAAGTTCTGAAAATGGCAATAAGAATAAGCAGTTTATTTTTCGAGTGAAAAAGTGCAATTGAAATAAATGATACAAAAAGTATTAAAATAGATTAAGATCAAAAAGATATTCAATAGGAAAATTAGTATAATTTTTGTAATATGTGTAATTAAAAAAAATATCCTATATTATTTATAAAGCTAAATCATAGTCAAGTAGTTGCGTTTTAGTTCAAGCTTGAATAGGTTTTGAAGCTTGAATGAACACCACTGAACTCAAAACGTACAAAATACCATGAACTTAATATTACAGTCTTTTTTCCTCTGAAGTCTTCAAGGGTTTTTCAGAGTGTTTTTAAAATAAAAAACGGTGTTGATGTCAATATGTATATATCAATTATTTTGTTTCCATACTTATTACAGAGTTAAATACAATTAAGTTACTAATAAATGGACAAATATTTTCTTTCAATTGCGAGAGAAATAAAACCTTGAGAGAACCTCACTGTAGAATAGTTTCATAGTCAACATACTCATTTTAGTCTATTTTGGGTATATTGTTATGTACAATTAACTATATAAGGGAGGTAATACAGTTTAGTATCTGTCTCATATGCTGAAATCATTTAACGTTGAGGAAGAGAGGAGAAAGAAACAGAGGTCGCATCCAATAGTGCACTGTATGTGTGTCGAGTAGTTATTTCTCCAGTTTGCCATGCGATTGTAGGGCCAGCACCTTGTCAGTCCCCCAAATCCTCAAGGATGAACGTAATAACTTCATTTCGTACAACAACCACGTACGTATTAAGTTGTACATCAGTTGTAACATATTTATGATTAACTGCTTCTGAGGTGTTTGCTGTGGCCATGAGAACTATATAAAAAGAAACAAGTAATAAAAACATAGCTAGTAGGTAAACAGGTGAGAACTTTTCAGTCTAATTAAAGCTTGTTTTAAGTAATATATTATGTAATCAGTTCAACATGTTTGAGACAACAAACACTACATCAGCTGTTCAGTTTACACCCCCCCGGCGCTGCCAACTTAATTTTCTAGTGTACACGACGTTAATTGGATATGTCTAATAGACGTATTATTTGTGTTTTTAAATTAAAAAGTTGGAGTGCGACAGTAAAACGAGTGCGGTAAAGTGTTTAAATGCAGGAATCACCTACTTTGCCACTTGCATTGAGGGAACAGCCACTTTGTTTGGAAATGTAGGAAAAAATAATTGTGTAAGGATTTTTAAATATAATTAAGTGCAATGAATAGATTATACCGTATATCAAAATGATTTATTATAAATAAATAACATTATATAACTATCTATGTATATATATATATACATATAAAGAAAAATAAAACCAAAAAGTAATGAGCCTATAACTATGTAATACATTTAAATACATTATTAAATTGTAAAAAACCAATTATAACGAACTTCCTTTTCCTATTTTTACTAGTAGGTTACAAAAATAATAAAACTTTGTTTTAAATTAATTACCAGTTAACTTATGGATTATTATAAATAAAGATACGGTGCATTATCAAGTTATACATTATTTTTGTCATGACTTAATTTGATATAGGTAAGGATTAAAAATTAATCAAAAATATATATTCAGTCAGGATAACAAACATTACTAATTAGGTTCAGTTCGAAGAGAATTGGCCCTCTGAGATCCACTTAGGTAGGTGTGTCAGTATCAAGATGGCGCCTAATGCCACAATCCACAGAGAGTTTCGGCTCCTTCCGCTGTGGCCTTGATTACATTTGCACTTGAACCTCCTTCTGAACTGAGCTTCATTCAACCTATCAACGACTTGGTGACATGTATACAAGTGAGAATACTAACAAGTAAACTGTATCAAATAAAACTTTAGTCAAGTGACGTTCTACAGTTTGTATATTTATGTATATTAACGATTATGTTCTTTGTGTCTAAATGATATAATACCAGTGACGTTCTACTAGTTTGTATATTTATGTCTATTAACGATTATGTTCTTTGTGTCTAAATGATATAATACCAGTGACGTTCTACTAGTTTGTATATTTATGTCTATTAACGATTATGTTTTTTGTGTATAAATGATATAATACCAGTGACGTTCTACTAGTTTATATATTTATGTCTATTAACGATTATGTTTTTTGTGTCTAAATGATATAATACCAGTATTTTGATACCGCATATAATTTAAGCTGAAAGAAATATTTCAATGCTGGTACACACAAAGCCAAACTTCTACAGACACGAATTTTATAATAATTAAGTCCCACCATTCAATATTGTGTTCTGTTGTATACACTTGATGGAATAACGTTAGTTTAAAAAAGAACACAATTTTTTAAAATTATTCCTTAATTTTTCAATTTGATTCCTTTTGTTCCATGATGATTCTTTAAATATAATACTGGATGAGTCAAATTTCATGTCATGATTTTCATTTAGAGCGTGTTCTACTAATTTTGATTTTTCTCTATTTTGTGTTTTGTAATTATATATGTGTTCTTAGACTCTTGTACTTATAGGTCTAGAGGTTTGGCCAGTGTAAGTTTTATTACATTCACAATCAATTTTGTAAATATATATATTTAGATTCTTGAATTTTGTTCTTAGGTTTTAATTTTGTTAAATGACTACGTAGGTTATTAGTTGAAATAAAAGAAGTACGGATGTACTTTCTTTCTACTAATCCAATTAAGTTTTAAATTCATAAAAAATCTATATTTTATCATATTTTAATTTATATTGTTTTAAACATATGTTTTTTCTGTTTACAAATACTGATGATGCCTTAACAGGTGAAAGCGCTATTTGAATACAAAATGTGGAATAATAAAAAAAAGAAACTGTTTTTTTTTCTTTCAATATTGCAGTAAGCCACTCACATACGTCCACCTTATCAATGTGGGGTTTTTCTTATCAATTTTATGATTTAAGTGGAGTTAATATTTTTTATAGAATTCATAAAAGTTTACAGAACAAAAATTAAGTATTTATAACTAATGTTAACGTTTTGAATAATATCTGAAAATAAATGATATTTTGTTAGATTTCACTTTCATAAATCTTAGCACTTTTTAAATTCAACTTAAAACTGTTTATGAATGTTCATATACTGTAAGTAGCACCATTATTGTTCACTACCAACCTTGAACAGCATGTTAATATAAGCGAACTGAAATATATTTCGAGTAGTGTAAATTGTTCCTTGTTTTTGACTGCCAACCAGAGTTCGCTCAGTCTACTTCTGTAATAATTAGATAAATTATATAAACTGTGAATTCAATTTACAAATTGCAAACATAAATAAGTGGTGTTCTGTAAAATAGTTGGAACAGTCAAAGCATTGACTTTAAAAATGCGTTGAAACTGCAAAGAGACTACCTGTAAATTAAATATTTTATAATAGTCAGAGTCCGTACTGATGTTTTTAAATTGTAACAATATTGTTTTATCACAAACTAAACACATTATATAATACCATGCCACACGTACTATAAGATTTTAAAAACTAAAACAATAATTACTATTGTTGGGTTGGACAGTAAACAAATATGAAAATCATGTCTTCATCGATAGAAAAATAAATACAAAAATAATAAAATGAAGAAAAGAAGGACTATCGGAATGTTACTACCTGAGACTAATAAATAAATATAACATTATTTGTTCCTCTGATAAGACAGTAACGGGTTTTAAATTTTAAGTTTGATTAGTATGTATTCATTAAAATGTGATAAGGGTTAGGTTGGTACGAGTGTATAATACTATATATTGATTGAGCCATCTCAAACATTAATGCATCATTATAATTTAATTTTGATATATGTAAAATCCAATTACTATATACTCACTGAAGTTTTCCTTCAAGTATATATCAACACAATAGTTATAAAATAAACGTTACGGGGCTGGAAACTCTTAATCCAATATTACCTGTGACATCAGTCAGCAACGAATGTTTAACAACAATGTGAGGTTAAAGGGTCCATTTTACCTGAGAGCAGACAGTAACTTCCCACAATGAGGTAAGCGTGACTACAAACTGCACGGGATTACCTTAAGGACCCTCGTAACTAGCAGTGAGATGAGGTTGGTGTTGGTTATGTCTTGAAACTTGATACAATGGATCTTAGTACATAAGATTTTAAAAGTTGTTTTAGAATATATTGAAAATCACATTTCATATTAAGGCGTGAAATGCTTTTCTCTACCGAACGATTACCTTATTTCAAAACATATATTAGTATTACTCCAAGATCGTATGAATGGAATATTACTCCAAGATCGGATGAATGGAATATTACTCCATTTAAAATTATCTTAAATTCCAGGAAACAGTAAAGAAGATTTTAAAAAAATTAATAATGGTCAGATGCATAAAATTTGGAAAGCTAGTAGCCTAGTAGGGACGTCAGGTCTGTGAAACTCAGAGATAGTGCAGGTCCGAATCCTGGCCTAGACTGGACGTTCTTTAGTAATATTCACCTTGATATGTACTGGCTCCCCCCTGATAATAATATATACTTGATCTGTTTGAGTAAATTCTCTGTACAGATCAAGAGTAAATTGTGATCGGACAGTGTTAAGGTTAAAAAGGAGACAAGCATCCACTTAATACATATTAATCGAATGAAATACAATTATTTTCATATGATTGTACATTACATTTACATGTAGGGAACTTACTCAGGTAGAGGGTGGGGATAACCATTACAATATAAATAATATGGAGGACATTACTGATAAATACTTGCAGTCCAAGACTACCCACCCATCCATGCACGTACAGTGGTATTGACCCACCTACCCTCCCTTAAACGGAAAATGCTACTATTAAATAGTTTATAAAAAACTATATATTTATCATTAAAACTGAAAGCTGAAATAAAAACTAAAAATAATCCAATGAAATCTACCTCTTTTCTATATTCGTATTTTAAGGAACATTGTCATGATTTACGTAGAGTGGAAAGTTTCTATGATTTTTTAGTAGTATATATTTACATATATTGATTACAATATTGTGATTAGTAAAACATATCCATATGTATTAATTTAATATTAAAATTCAAATAGGTTAACAGGTTTGTGATATGTCATATGGTCAGATCAATAATGACTGATGGATGCGATTAATGGACAAAGTATATAATTGTATCCCTCTAAAATCGAGTGATCAAGTAAAGTTTATCATTAATCATTTCTTTTCAAATAAAATAAGCTGTAAAAAAGGAAAAATCAAAAATAAAGTATAACTAATAGTAATAACTAACTATATATTATTGTAAATAACATCAAGTGAGAAATGTGTGAGGAAGGATTATGTCTGCATAAGACGTCACGATGACGAGTTTTCCAGACACGTGGGTTGACTGAGTACCCAACACTGTACGTGTGTGGGTGTGTGAGTGGGTCAACACCACTGTATGCGTGTGGGTGGGCGGATGGGTCAACACCACTGTATGCATGTGAGTGGGTCAACACCACTGTATGTGTATGTGGGTGGATCAACACCACTGTACGTATGTGGGTGGGCTAGTGGGTCATACCACAATACGTGTGTGGGTGTGTGAGTGGGTCAACACCACTGTATGTGTGTGTGGGTGGATCAACACCACTGTACGTATGTGGGTGGGCTAGTGGGTCATACCACAATACGTGTGTGGGTGTGCGGGTGGGTCAACACCACTGTATGCGTGTGGGTGGGCGGATGGGTCAACACCACTGTATGCGTGTGGGTGGGCGGATGGGTCAACACCACTGTATGTGTGTGGGTGGACGGATGGGTCAATAACACTGTATGTGTGTGAGTTCTTTATAGGCATAGCAGTTAAACTATAACCACTGTTGATAGGTTTTCTTTTTCTACTATTACTTAGTCAACCTCAAATCTTTTCATGCTTTGATAAAACATTTTTGAGATGTTACATTCACATCTGCTGGACAAATAATAAACAATATATTGTTGTAAAGATCCAGAATAGTGAAATGTATGAGGAAGGATTATGTCTACATATAACGTCACAATGACAAGTTTGCCAGACACGTGAGTAGACTGGGTATTGTTACATTCATATCTGGGGGAGAAATAATAAGCTATAAATTGTTTTTCTAGAATGGTAAAATGTGAGAGGAAGGATTATGCCTACATATGACGTCACAATGATAACTTGGCCGGACACGTGGGTTGACTGGGTATTGTTACATTCACATCTGCTTAACAAATCTTTTATATGCTTTAGAACAGCAAATACATTTTCTTTTGTTTATAGTATAGATAATGACATACAAAAAGATACTGTGATCAATTATTTTATAGAACTAAATTAATTCTCAAACATTTGAGAAAACTACTTTTAAAATAAGTAGCCAGGAAGAAGATGTATGGATTTCACTTATAAAGTTTTTACCTTAGTTACCACATTATTTTGACCTTTAGTGGCTTACTGCAATATTATATAATCAATGCACCTATTGTTTCGATCTGCAGGTATTGTTGATCTTACAGCAGCTTATGACACAGTATGGAACAAAGGTTTGTGGTTAAAGTTCTACAGCCTCCTTCCCCGTCCCCCCTTTTTTTTTTGTAAATTTTGAGTCAATGCTTAGTGCCAGGCTAATAAAAGATTATCTTGGTCGTGAGAAATGCTCTTTAGACATCTGCAAGATGGTCTGCCAAAGAGCTAGTTTTGTACATGCTCCAATTTTGTTCAACGTATACACCACAGACATCATAATCAAAAGGTCTAGAAAATTGATATTGCAGATGATATTGCTTTAGCTTACCAACAAAAGGACTTCTCAGCTACTGAAGAAACACTCACAAGTGACCTTGCAACCCTCGAACATATTTTAGAACATAGAAGCTAAATCCCATTAAGAGCCGAAGATAAGTTGATATCCAACTTAAAATAGGGTCATGAGAGCTATTAGTAGAACTCTCATGGCAAATCCACTTCCTTGGCTCCCAGTACTGTGCAATATAAGCTACTCCCGTATGAGATGTTATGAGGCACTACTTAAAGAATTAAATAAGATCTTGAATGTCTCGTAACTCCCCATTACACAGGACCTCCCATGTCAGAACGGTCACTTAAAATCTCGAAACCCACCTCTAAGTACTGCTTTCCAGTTGAGCAGATCAAAATTTTCCCCCAATTCTAGCTGGGCCGTAACGTGGAACATTTTTGATGAGCTAAATAGGTTCCTTATTAACGTCCGTCGATACCTGTAGGTGGGATGAACCTCACTCGTAGGGAGAGGACGCTGTTGCATCGGTTCCGAACTGGTTTTGGCAGATTCAATTTCCTGGAAGTGTAAATGGGGATCGACACTAGATTAGTCATGTGACTGTGGTGAGTCTATAAAATAATTGGAGCATATAGTTATAGAGTGCCCTCTATGTTAATTTACGGAGAGGTTAGCTAGCATGGTAGGTTAGCTAACGGTATTAAATGGCTCGATGGATTGGACTTAGCTTTGGGATATGAAATGACCTTACATTTTTGTTCAATTAAAATGTCATAATGATTTTTGGATCTTTATCCACATATACATAGCAACTTTTTAAAATTAACAAACAGTAGCTGAAAATAACCATACAATGTATAATTATATATAGTAGCAAATTTAAAATAAAATTACAATATATTGTTAGTTATGGTATTGAGTATACCAATAAAAAAGCCCGAACCAAAGAATTTTACATAATTGTTTATTTGAGGATCAAAGTAACAATTGTTGTAAAAGACATTTTAAGTTTTAAAAAGTTAAAACAAATTGAAATAATGAGTAAAAATAAAACTGAATTTCACAAACATATACAACTTAAGTTTAAACATTTTTTTTATAAAAAAGGGCTTTAATGACACGTGGACGGTATTTTTGAGTCCGTACACACAAATAATATTAAACTTAGTATACAGTACTAAGTTTAATATTAATGTGCAACCTAAAAATACTCAAGTTTATTTTCATAAATTTAAGACGAGAAAACCCGTTTTTACGATAGGGCCTAATTTTAAATGGCCTCAATGGAACGTCAGAATTTAACTTCTCAACTTTACAGAGTTGCTCTGTTCACTTTTCAAAGAATGTGAGAGACAAAGAATTTCCAGGACGTGCCTCCTGCTAGTGGAACCACTTCACACCAAACTTTAGTCTCTCTTTAGAAAATACTTTGCATCAATCTAAAAATTATGGGGGGGGGACAGTTAAAAATATAAATGATATCGTAAGGTACGACTATAACACAAGTTAAACTCATAAATTTTAATTAAATATAATGTATCATTATCTCTAGAAGAAAATGGAGATTAGAGACTTAGATCTCGATATTACACATTAAATATTAAAAGTTTGGTAAACCAAATGTTGTGGTAAACCACAACTTAACCCTTTTTTAATAAAAAAAAAAAAAAACAAATAAAAAAAATGTACACGACAAATAATTATCTTTATGTACACAAATAGAAGTACATAAAGTGTGCAATTGTTAAACATTGTATATTATTTATAGTTTTATTTTTACGTAAATTTTAATCTACAAGTTAATACTCTTACATTTTAAAGATATTCTCACTATAAAATAAATGAAACAATTCTTTATTTATATGGTGAATTAAAGCGTGTTTACTCACGTTCAACTTAACCCTAAGGCGTGTTATGTTACGTCCCTTTATGCCATTTATAACTGACCCTACAATTCAACGATCTTGTAATGTAAACAATTGTTAAACTGATATTTGCCAAATACTTCATAATATTTAATAAGATACGAAGTTAAAACATCTACGGGAAGGACACAAATGCATATATTGTGTTTATTAAATTTATTGTACTCTTTTATCCTGGATTTATCTTAAAAACTAAGTGTCCGTTTTCAAATAAAATTTGGTAAAATATCGTTTTAAAATTAGCACTAAGCACACGTAACTATCTTAATGGATTACAGTGAGTACACGTACATCTTAAGAGACAAGTGACGTGAGTTGAGATTTGGAACGGTTCCAACACAACTTCGCACTCAGGCTTCTTACTCTGTTGATTTATGTCTTTGTTTTATCAAAATATGCTACTCTAAACCATCCATCCAAGAAGTTAAGCAAACGTAACTTGTGTATTACAGTTAGTATGCATAGTATTATAGTTATCAGGGATTAAAATCAAAATATGGAACTCTAAGCCGTCTTGCCCAAAGAGCCAAGCAAACGCCCCTATCTTAACGGAGATATACGTATTATGTATTAAGAGAAAAGAGACTCTAGTTAGAATTTGGAATAACTTCCCACTCAAGCTCCATACTGTTATGATTTTTGTCTTTGTTTTATCAAAATGAATAAATGTAGTACTTTAAACTGTATTATCCCTGGAGCCAAGCAAATGTAGCTATGTAAACGGATTACAATTAGTATAAGTACCTCTTCAAGAGACAAGTGACGTGAATTAGGATTTGGAATAATTCCAACACAACTTCGTATTCAGACTCCTTAATGGGATAATTTATGTATTTGTTGTAATATAAAAAAAAAAAAACTAGTATCAAACTTGGATGAATTTTAAATGTTACCGGTCACCAATCGATAAAATGTGATCATTTAAGAACTTTATTTGCATTTGAGCACTTGTGTGCATT
This sequence comes from Stictocephala bisonia, assembly GCA_035578905.1. Lineage (NCBI taxonomy): Eukaryota > Metazoa > Arthropoda > Insecta > Hemiptera > Membracidae > Stictocephala > Stictocephala bisonia. The sequence goes on from JAQJVL010000028.1 coordinate 4,024,087, forward strand.
TGAGAAATAGTCCATTATTATGGCAGAATTTGTTGCTAAACGTATTAATTTTTACAACACGAATGCAACCCTGGAACCCCTTTTTAAATTAAATCCCTTTGGAATGTCTTGATTCCTAATTATTGCTACATAGATCACGCAATATATGTTTCTGATAGAAAATATTTGACGTTTTACATTTTTATTTTGCAAATCATATAAGTTTTAAATTATGACGTAAAAAATAAAACTGTAAAATATTAATAGTTTTATTTTGTCTAGCAATAAAACATTTAACAATTGCGTTCACTTATCACAAAGAGAAAATAAGTAAGACAAATAATCATAAACTAACAATAAATAATCATACACTCCCACAGTGAAGAGTGTGTGTAATAAAATAGCTTTTTATTTTTTGTGCGTACATTTTTTGTTTTGTTGTAAAAAAATAGCTATAGTACTCAATGCGAAAGACAATTTCGAAATATAATTAATATCAAAATTGTTAAGCAATATTAGGGTCTATCAAAGCTTCATAAAAAATATTTTATAAACTTAACAAACTATTTTAGTTTTTACATTTCATAAAGTAATCCAGTTCAACCACACGTTTATAAAATGCTGTAAAATCATTCAGGAGCCAATCTCAAGTTGGAATTGACAGTAATATAACTAAAGCTTACATCTCCCTCGTCTCACACTTAACTTTATCCCCCAAAATTACATCTAAAAATTCATGTTTATATTTATTTTAAACACGTTTTGATTGCTAAAATATAAAATGTAGTTTGTATTAAAGAAAAAAAAAAAGAAAAAAACACACTGTATATTAAAGAATATAATTTATAATAAATATTAAACATAAGATGAGGAAGACAAAGGTAGTTAGACATTTGCCATCATTACGTGAAAAATACAAATCACGACTTTTTAATTTGGTAAAACCCAAACCTTTTTCAAGTGCTAAAAACTAAATTACATCTACACAAAAAGGTTAGCACTTGAAAAAGGTTTGGGTTTTACCAAATCGAAACGTCGTGATTTGTATTTTTCACGTAATGATGGCAAATGTCCAACTACCTTTGTCTCCCTCATCTGATACTCCATCATTAACAAATTTCAAAAACAAAATTAAACATAAGTTGGCAATAGTTTTAAAATTAATATTTTAACGCGTACTCTTTAAAATATTTTTCTAAAGAAATAATATTAATATAAAGTAGATGAAACTATGCATGGTAAATGAAAGAAAATCTCATTCACCACCTACTCTGCTAGAGATAATCCCTACGTGCTAATTATGGACTAACAAACCGTTTTCCAAACATGAAAGAAAGCCTGTTGGAACTTGAACCAAAGCACTGCAACTGATGTTGACGCAGTGATGTATTGAGGACAGGCGTGTCTTGACTATAAGTAGCCACATGCACTCCTTACGGTATACCAAACACTATAAAGGGCACTGAACTTAAAGCTCAATGCTTCTTTTCATTAGGAAATACATTCATTTATTTAGCTGAGCAATATGTATTCGTACTGTATTATTATTTAACAACTGTATTTTGGGTGGAAAGAGATTCTTCTTATCATTTAATTTCAGATATATCTAAAAATTTATCTATCAATTAATTTTTAATGCCATGTGAAGGCTTAGGATTACATCTAAATATAATCTTACAATGTAGGGTAACTATTTAAAAATATCTCAGTAAAGTGTAGATGCTATAAGGACCTTATTTTTATGTTTTCAATTTTGTTTAGCTAAAAGAAATGTACTTTAGTGTTTATTGCAAAGGTTGGCTTCTCTGAAATTCCAGATAAACAGTTATTAAAGCGAATACTGGAAATTGGAAACTAACTACACACAGTACATATTTTCCCTTCTACAGCATTAATGTAAATTATAAACACTATACATACAAAAATAAGTAAATTATTAGTTCATAAAACCTTTACGATCAAGAAAGTCTCCGTAAATGGCTTGACTCATAAAATAACTGGTAAAATATGAGGCTCATTTTAGCTGTCAATACTAAAATAACGAGTCGACTAATGATGTCGAGTTTTAACATACGTCATCGCCAAAAAGTAGGGTAGTTGGGTGGAGCTATTGACGTCCGCTCTTCATCAATCATAAGGCCTGTGTTAATTAAACACACGCCCATGGCTGCTGGAACGTCCAGTGAGGACCGAAACTGTTGGGTTAAATGTGACTTGATATATGTAAAACTGATATCAAATTATCATAACACTTAGGGTTGAAAAATAACAGTGAATCTTATAAATGTTTAGACTATTATAAAATAATAAAAGCTCAGTTTAGTTGACTTAAATATTTATTTAAAATATTTTAAAGTATTCAGTAAAATTTACCAATGGAATTACTATTATTATCTTTCTCATGCAAGGTATTCCCTAATAATATTTTTAATTTCTCTTTATCACTTTATTATATTTCATTTTTATTTCCTAATATAAACAATAATATAGTTAAATGGATACAATAGTTTCTTTTAAAATAAATATTCATGTTTAATAAAACTCAACTAATGGACGTCGAATGTACTCGTATTAGGTCTTATATGTTCGGTAAATCACGATTTGTACGTTTCAATACTAACTTAATTTAGATATCAGACGTTAGATGATTGTAATACTATACTTTATAGGTAACGTAGTGGTAGACGTACAACATTCTCTCAAAAATATTGTTCATAAATTTAACAATATATCGTTTACATAGTAAACAATATGACACGTTTATTGTACTGCTTTATAAAATGTATAAGCTAATTTGTTTGTCGGTGTTAAACAGACTACAATCACCTTGTATATGCTTTGTTTTTTTCTCATTTTTCTACTATACAAACCAATATATTTGACATGTAGTTTGTTTAAAGTAATGTATGTTATCTCTTCCCACTCTGTTGGCCTCAAAGAACATAGAATGTAATGTATAACGCCCTTGAGGTAAATGGCTTCCCTTTATTTTTACCACCACAGTGCCTTCAAAAGTAGCCCATGCGTTCTTGACTATTCTTGAAACAGCTAAAACCATAATTGTGACCAGATCAATGGTTGTTATTAATAATAATTAAAATAACAGTTTTATATAAATATTGTTAATACTTTATAAACAATTATTTTCGCAAGATTAATCGTTTTTTTAATTCATAAAAGAAAACGTGCCTCGAATTTCCATTGTTACCTGATCGTTAAATGTCACTCTCAAACATTTATAGCGGAAATATTTGTATGGATTTAAAGATAACATCTATTAACACATACATTTAAAAAAAAAGGGCATTTTTCATTTGAAGAAGTCATGAAAATCTGGTATAGTCTCTTTTATATTCATAAAAACTCTTTATATTTGATAAGAATACCATTGATGTTGTGTAGTGCAGATAATTACCGGAAACCACACCCCTCCACACTAAAAAATCGATTTTTAAAAAATTTTATAAAATTTATTTTTTGGCTGATTTTGTTGGGGAACAGTTTCTGAACATTTTGGTATATAATACATGCATATAAAGTTATTATAAACATGTTTTATAATACTAAAAAGAAAGGTATAAAGGTCTAATTCTGCTGATTTCGAGGCTCAGTAGAGCATTGGCATTATACACTTTTATACGCCATGTAGTGTATAAGAAGGCCTAACCTATGGGGCAGGACAGTTTTAAATTCAGTAAATCTTCAATATATGTATTTTAGTTAAAATAGATAGGTAGTATATGTATTTTTGAGAGTAAATCGATCAGTTTATAAGAAAAATGCTATGTTTTTGTTTTATCTCGTTTACACATAGTTAATTTTTTCCATGTTTCAAAACACGGAAACAGATGTAACTCAAAAAGTACTATAGCTAGAACATTAATTTTTTTTATTTTAAAGGTATATAGATACTCTGCAACATAGAGTATGGGTTTTTAGAAATAATGTATAGAATTATTTAAAAAAATCACTTTTTATAACAAATTAAAAATTTTATAAGAAAAAAGTTTAAAAAAATATTGCACCAAAAGTAAGAGGACGATGAAAAAACCCATACTCTATGTTGCACAGGCTCATTACCTATAGCAAAAAATAAAATTTACTCTGATATCTTTTATGGTTGTGCAGTTCTATCTGCTGGGGCAAACGACTATTTTCCGATAAAAAATCCCCCCCCCCCCAAGGAGGGCGGGGATGAAAAATATTTTTTTTTAAAGTTTATCAGTGACCTTAGTAAAACAAGTAAAAAATACTTAAATTAATTTTTTTGCAAAAATAAAAAACTTTATTAAAGGTGGAGTTCCCCCTTAAAAAGGTTGATCCAATACAAAATGGCTGATGTTTAAATATTTAATTTAGTAAAGTATTTTTTTGTGGCTATGATTTTAGTGCACCAGTAACTTAAGTAAAAAAAGAAATGCTGTTATATGAATTATGCCTGTCATCCAAAAGTACATTATGAAGTCACTGTTGGCTGAAATTTATGTAACTTGAAGGTTGTTTTTTTAAAAGAACTAAGAGGCTTACGAAAAATCTAATCACACCATTGTTTTCCTCGTTTATTTTTACGCAATGATATAAGCATTTTTAAATTGAACTCATGAAAAAAATCGTTGTATTGACAAATGAACATTGATTTAAATTAATATAAACTCACTCCATTTATTAACACATATAAAAGTATTGAATCATAACTATATATATCATAGGGGTTTAAAACATGACCAAGTAATTAAATTTATGACCTCCAGAAGCCAAGAAAACAATACTTCAGGGAATCAATAAGAACTTTTCTTACGCAAAATTAAAAGTTCTTAAATTAATTAAACATATAGAAAACATTTATATCAACCAGCTATTACAATATAGATTTGATAAATTAACGAATTTTTAAGCAGTAACTGTGTAAATGTTATATACAGCAAAAACTTTTTGAAATTCCGACACTTTGTTTGTTCAAACTAGGATAAAAATTACTAAAATTGTAATAACATTTAAAACGTACGTACGCCATAACATATAAACAAACGAACAAAACGATGGTGGGATAAGATTTTTTGTAGGCCTCTTAGGTCCTTATAAAACAACCTTCAAATTTGGTTGCCCATAATATCTTCGAAATCTAGGGTTCTACGATCCGGGGTTAGCAATTCGAGCATTTTCTCTAAATACATTTGGAAAATTTAGATAAAAATTTTCCATTAATATCTTTGAACATCTACCATTTTGTAATCGATCAGCTCATGAGTGGAGGATACTCTTAAAGTCCCCGATGTATGAGAGAGGTAGTTAAAAAGCTGGAAAGATTTTAAACGCGTTCATTTAAGGTAGCCATTGTCTTTTTAAAGAAAGGGGTAAAAATTGGTGTTCTATTTAAAGGGAAGGGTTCATGATTACAGTTATTAAAGGCCTTATTTAGTAGTTCATAAAATCATATTATTAGTATTTTAGTCTAAAATCTTCAACAATTATGTTTATAGTTCAAAATATTTAATTACGAAATAAATAAATAAAATAATACTCAACCTGCTACGATAATCATCTTAAGGTCCTCTAGAACCCTTTCTTATCAATCAAATTACACTTCAATATATTAGATGTCATATTTATTTGACAAGATCCATGTAATACAGATCCATATTTTGGGCGTTTTCCGTGAAGCGGAATGGCCTCCTTTAATACCAATAGTACAATATTATAAATGTTGAATTTAATTAATTGTTATTCACAAAACAATAAATGTATAACGAAAAAAACTCCAAAATATATCACACATATGGATTTTAAAACAATATACCTTTATATCTCTATGAAAACTATCATTTAGAAGGAATAATATTTTAAAAAAAGTACAATTTATTTAACCATACAATGGTGATTTGGGATAAAACATGACCCCAAGGTTTTCTTTTCTTCGTATTTTTTAGAACTTAAAATTTTCAATGAATATTAATTTGTCACTTATACTATGTTTTACAGGTAAAAAGCTTAATCATTTATTCAATGGTCTGAGTACAATTTATAATTAATATCATAAACGCTTGGGGTCATATATGACCTCGAAGTGTAATAAAATTTTTGAACTTCATTTTATTTTAGACTTTTATGTTTAAATCCGTTGTTTATTCAATTTATTTAAATAAAACTTTATAAGGACATAATATACAATGTGTAATACAAATTGCATTCAAAGTTTTTTTTTTTATTCTATAGTAGAATCTATAGTTAGAATGAAATCAGGGAAGAACATAACCACCCACAACTTATCTATATCCATTGAAAGCTTTTGAGCTAAAACAAAGTAATCTGATTCTTGTTGGTACAATGAAACAAAATAGAAAGGATGTACCAAAAGATCTTAAGGCTAATAAAACAGGGAGGACAAAATCTCTGATTTTACATTTAATACAGATCTAACAATTGTTTCATTTGCTCCTAAAGCAAAAAGGCAGTTCTTCTTTTGACATATCACAATGAAAATATTGACAAAGAATAACTAAATAAGTTAAAAAGAAATAGTTTTATATTATAATGAGGCAAAATATGGCATAGATTAAATGTGTTTCCAGTACACAGTACAAAGGTAATCTTTCTGCTGGACTATGGAATATTCACTGATAGTACAGTCATTGAAGCAAAAAATAAGCTTTAACCTGGAAATTTGTTCGGATGGCATGGATTTTCCTAAAAATTTGCATACAAGCTAATCTGTTCCTATACTTCAAAAGTAAAAATGTCTCAGTGTGTGCTTTTTGATATTTGGGGGTAAAAACTACCCTTGTATGTAAAAAATTCGAGAATTCTAGATTTACGTATTTCATAGTTTTGATTCGTGTTCAAAAATGTTGAAAACAGTTACTTTTAAGTTTTCATAAAATAATTTATGAAATCAAATTATTTTGTACCCTTAAAATTCTCAAAAACTACCCCTTCATTCTCGAAAAAAAGGAACAAAGTTTTTAGCAGCTTAAAAGTAATGTATTAGTACATTGACTATGTATTATATTTATTATTATTCGTTAAAAATGAGCAACCCTAAAAAATAAACCACCCCTCACTATTATATAAAGAAAAATTTTATGAAAGGCTTGAGATATTTTATTGAAATGTATATATATATATATATATATATATATATATATATATATATATATACGATGATTTATGACTTCTTAAAAGTTTCCAATTTTTTTTATTGTATTCTATTTTTTAAATCCCAAAAAACCATTATAAAAGATCTACCTCTCATAAAAAATCTTACCTTTTATGGGAAAATTATATAAAAATTATATTTATGGAAAAAATAGCGTATGAATTATGCATTACATGATGAAAATTTTTTTCATTTTATTTAATTTATTTGTATTATTTTTTTAATTCAATTATAAAGAAGAAGAAAAAAATTATATATATTATGTATAATAAATATTTTATTTTCATCGCTTTCTTCAGCCTCGTCTTGATCCGCGAATGGAGGACAATTGTTGCAGTTGTCACCAGAACATGTACCACATATGGAGTTGCAAAAAAGTCCAACTTTTCTGCAACCACAAGTTGAGCCACATCCTTTTGTGCAGTTGCAAAATATGACTTGGAGAAGCTCATCTGGTGCAGGCTTCTTTTGCATTTTTATTGGTTGGAATGTAATTTTAATTGGGTGCGATTGTTCTTTAACTTTCTTCCATCCCCAATTGTTTGGATTAATATTTTTATTCCCGAGCCAAATTTGAGTTTGTAAATAAACTCTTTTTAAGTGTTCATTTAAAGAATCAACTGTAGGGACTAAGGAAGACAATTTAACAGCAGAATTTTCTAGTAATTAGAATTAATTACATTGATTTAATTTCTTAGTTCCTTTGAATCGATGATTTTTCAAAAAATATGAAACCAAAGTGGATTATAAAAAAAAACTTAATTTTGTTTAAACTTTTACGTATTTATAAACAAACAAAATAATAAAAAATTCTTGAAGTAACTCACATTGCTGCAATTGCACAATTCAATGAAACTATTTTTAAAAAGAAGTGAAGTACCAGAAAATATCCTGTAATTACACTAGTAACTACACGTATTCTAATCTTATAATCCAAAATCCATGACTATGTATATAAGAAACATGATTTCTAGAAATATAATATTATAATATAGTTGTTAATAAAATTCAGGAATATGATATTATAAATTAATAAATCTTTTTGTGACACACTACTTGAAAACACTTACATTATAAAGTATTCCATAAATTAATAGTTTTATTCAATTTATAAGTGAGAGACACGTGTTTATATATTCAGTTTTAGAAATATACTGGCTATATACCAATATGTATTCTCAACGAACTTTCACTTTGCCTGCCATGTGGTCTCTGCTCTCCCTCCAAATTCTCCTTGGTCTAACTATTGTGTTATTATATATAGCTCATAAATATACTCCTGTATATATATACGCGTAAACTAGTATAAGTATGTACACGTATGTTATAAAGATACTTATCCAATTCACAAATGCTTCAAAATACAGAAAGATGATGATAATTTACCTGCTCCAAACATTTTACCGAAACATGCTATTGGTTTTTTTACTATAACTTTTTTAATTTTTAAGTTATCAATTCGCTTAAAAACCATTTTGTAGGAAATTTGAAGCCCTGTAAAATATGTGAAATGCAATATTTTTCATCCCCTCAAAAGTTAGATTTGTAAGTATACAAAGCTTAGAAAAGGTAGTTTTCGTCTTCAGTTTTGAGCTTCTAATCGTCATAACTCAGTCAAATTTTGTCGTACAAAAATAAAAAAAGCAAATTTTTTTAGAAAAAAAAATCTAAAACTTTTGTCTTATTATAATGTTCATAGCTCGGTTAGTATTTGAAATATTTTGAAAAAACATGGATTTTTTTTTAAATTAAGTTTTTTTCTCAAAATTAAATCGGTCATTTTTTTAAATTTAAGCTTCTAAACCCGTTCAAACTCCCAGAAATTATTATTTGTGTATAAACAAAGTTAATTGGTGATGAATTATGCTTAATTTCAATGTTTGTCGTCAAATAACTAATTTTTAATGCCGATTTTTTTTCTCAAAATTCAAGTCGACCATTTTGTTTTGACTGTAACTCCGTTAATTTTCACTCTAATCACTTTTATCTGCAACCAAATGAAAGGCCTTTTTGAGTACTTTAAAAAATGTCTTTTGAGTTTTTTTCGAGAAACCTTTCATTTTCCCGCTACATAACATTAAAAGTTTCAATTTTAGCTATCTTCAAAATCTAGTCCAACTTCAAGGTGTCATAAGTCCGGTTCTATATCACCTATAAAATTTTAAAAAAAAAGTAATCTCTTTGTTATTTAATTACCTTTATTTTTGCTCTTTTACATTTTTTGTGTAAAACCTGTAGTTTTTTGGATATTTGCAAAAAATCGCACAAAAATATGCATTTTTGGAGCTAAAATCGACCACCTTTAGGCGCTAATATCTCAAAAAGTATTGATTGGAGTAAAATTTGTTATATAATGTTTTTGGTTTAGAATTAGTTCCTCTACTGAATGGTGAAGTTATTTTTCATAAAAATATTGCCAACCCCTAGAAGGGGTGACTTCCACCCTTAGTGAAAAAGCACACATCAACACTATTTTACTTTTGTTTTTTGGGCTACTCCCTAGCTACAGTTAAAATTTCAAGCGAATTCATCACATCCGAAAATATTTCTAGCCAAAATGCTTCAGTGACTGTACTATGAGCTAAACATTTGGGCGAGTGGTCTAAGACGTCAGGACTTTGATCTTAGGTTAGTGATAGCCCCGGATTGGTTCGAATCCAGCCTAGACTTGAAGACTTATCAGTAATATTCACCTTGTACTATACTGATTCACCACCCTCTTACTCTGCCTGAAAAAGTACCTAGCACAGATCAAGAGTTTATGGGGAATGGGCAAAAAAGAGGGAGTATCGGCTTCTCTGAAAAAAAAAACTTAATAAAAATTAAATAATACAAAATCTTGCAATGAGTTGCCAGAAGCCTTATAAGAGCACTGATTGTATTAGCATATGAAAAACTGCAAATCAGGAAAACAAAGACCAACAGAAAAAAAGGATGATGTCTCCTTTGTGATAGAAAATAGACACAACGACACCTTATTTGTGCAAGATGTGTAAACAATACGTTTGCTCCATACATATGTTATGTACAGCACATGTTGCCTCGTAGTTTTGGAAGAGTTAAAAATTTAAATAGGATGTTTTAATTAGTTTTATACCACAATTAATTAACAATTTTAATATTAGACCAATTTAAAAAGTAAATTGATCCAATATAGGCCTTTTGTTTTAAAATCTATAAGGAGTATGTTTGTATTTATTTTACTATACTTGTAGACACATTATGACACGGAAAAAGTATTTTATACCTCTGAAATGCGTATATTAAAAGGTTTGAAACTAAAACTATCTTTTTTTATTTACTAAAACAATAACTCAAATTTACTTTTGGGTCAAGTTTGAGCCCAGGGTGCCATTAATGCACAATGACATTGTAGAGTCATATTAAAAAAAAAACCTCACCTAAGTTAACCTCTAAAACTAATTTGTTCATTTTATCAGGGTTAATTTTGTTCTCAAAGATCAACCGAACAGCTAGAGGTGCTTGCAGTACTATTGGCAGAGCTTTGTGGCTGGTCGCTGAGACAACTATCCCCAATTAATTGAGGATCAACTTATACGATCACATTCCCCTGGGTAACCGGGGCATCTGTCTATCGCTCAGACTTGTTAACTAATTCTAACAGAGAAACATTCATCATTTTTTTAACAAACTATGTTGAAACTGAAACAGTTTCGAAATGTTAATATTACAGAGTTGTATAGTTCATAGTTTAAAAACTCTTAACTGATTTTTTACTAAGTTCCAAATTTATTAAGAACTTAACAAAAAGACTATTTAGTAACCTCTTAATTTCATGTTTAATGTAGTTAGGAATAATTACGACGATTTTAAATAAAAAGGAGGATAAAAGAGAAAAATATATTAAACTGAATTTATTGAACAACACTTTTTACTCAATAATACTAGTAATGAATCTTTCTTACTAGTAATAATAAGCATATTAATGATAATGTCATTAGCCTTGACCGGAGAGTTCTGAATTTATCACAAGATAACGGTGTCAGGAAATATCGAGCGTTACTTGGGTGACCGTCGAGCGGACCCATACGTGTACGAAGCCCACCACTACCACTGGGCGTGTATGAGTGGGTGGGTGGGTCATTACCACTGTACATGTTAGGTTGGGTGGGTGGGTCATTACTACTGAACGTATATGAGAGGGTTGGTAGGTCACTGTTAGTGGTACAGCTCTCACCCCTAAGTTGTTTATCCTCAGGTTAAGTGTTAGAGAGGGCTACTTACCCTTAACTTCACCTAGTAAAATAATACATCCTTTACCTTTAAACTTTTTAATGAACCATTCTAGTAAAAAATGAGTTTTGTGACCTTAGAAAAGAAATAAGTGATAAAGTGGTTTATACCGGACTTTCAAACACACTCCATGTGATATAGACTGATAAGTGTCCAGTGTATATGTTACCGGACAAACCCGATTTTTAGGACAAACTAGTTTGGACTAGGATGATCTAGTTTTTCCTGACCGCCCTAGGATAAACTAGTTTGGCCTTTTTTTCCCCAGGCTAAACTAGTTGGGCCTAATAGCGTTAGGATAAACTAGTTTAGCCTGGTTGAATTGTTAGGCCAAACTAGTTTTCGGTAGATCACGGCTGCTACCCATGTAGATCACGGAGGCTACCCAAGTAGATCATGGCTGCTACCCAAGTAAATCACGGATGCTACCCAAATAGATCACCGATGCTACCCAATTAGAACACGGATGCTACCCAAATAGATCATTATCTAACCTAACCTAACCTAACCTAATCTAACCTAACCTAACCTAACCTAACCTAACCTAACCTATCCTAACCTATCCTAACCTAACCTATCCTAACCTACCCTTGAACACACTAGTTTGGCCTGGTCTAAAGCAGGCAAATCTGGTTTATCCTAACGCCACCTGGCCAAACCAGTTCAGCCTGTAATCAATAAGGCCAAACTAGTTTATCCTAGGGCGGTCAGGAAAAACTAGATCTTCCTAGTCCAAACTAGTTTGTCCTAAAATCGGGTTTATCCGGTATCATATACGTCTAGCTCTCAGCTCTGCCACCCTCTTCACTCTCCTGCCACCAAGAGTTCAATTGAGCTGCTTTGACCTTATAGTCCTGAGTGACGCAAAGAGATGGACAGCATCTGATAAAATGTAAAAATAATCAACTTTAGATCTGAATAGTAAACATTTTTCTACCCTAAGAAAAATATTTGATAAATGAATGTTATGATTTATGAACCGATGTTATTTTATAGGGTGGACACGCAGACATGGTCAAAAGGTGATTTAAGAAATTGCTTAACTACCTATAATTATAGGTAGCAGAAATGAAATTTTAAAAATTATTAGTGAAAAATACCTGAAGAGTATAATAAAGACATGACTTTAAAGTACCTAACAAATACCACTGTACGTGGGTTGGGTTACTAACATACTGAATGGTAATTTTATTGTGGGTGATTGGGAGTTGGAAGATAACATATTTTCAAGGATAATTTATTAAATGTTTTGCAAATCTATAAGGTAACTGAATTTTTACTAAGTAACACAACAGAAATTTCGAAATTAGGATAGGGTTTTTAAAATGATATTTCAGTATGGTTTAAAATAAACATGGAATGTTTACCAATCAATAACTCTGCACGTGAATGTGTGAGTAGGTGGGTCAATACCATTATATATGTATGGATGGGAGGGTTGGTGGGTCAATACCACTCACTGTAGGCGGTCAATTTTGCTGGAAACCTTTTGAAATACTTTCACTATTTTGTATTTTTCACATATATGTAAGCCTTAAAAAATAAAAAAACTTATAAACTGAATATTTTAAATTGAGGTACAATAACATGACATGAAATTATTTAGTAATCTTAAATTATATAATATGAGAAATTATTTTTTTATTAATGTGTTATGAATACTTTATCAAATAAAATGCACTATTATCTCTAATATAAGTAGTTTTTAGCTTTAAGTTCAATGTCCTTTGTAATGTTAACTATAAGGAGTGCTTGTGGCAACTTAAAGTCAAGACATGCCTGTCCTCAATACATCACTGCGTCAACATCAGTTGCCGCGCTTTAGTTCAAGTTCCAGCAGGCTTGTCTTTTATCGATGGAAAACGTTGTACTGGTTCATAAAATGCATAGAGATTGATGAATTATATATTTCCTCTCATTAATTGCTTTAATAGAATGACAATAATACATATTATACATGAATTAACATAAACACATAAATTAAATCATTTAAACAAATTACATGCATAATTAATATTTAATAGAGTACTTAAAATTTATATTTATTTAAAATTGGTCATATACAACATTTTTACATATTTAAACTGTAATAAAAAAATTGTGTCTAACCTAACCTAACTATAATAACTATGGTAAATTTGTGTAGTTTCAACTCATATAGCTCCTGGCTGGCCTTGTGTATTCCTCCTCTCCTTTCTCCTAGTTCAAAGAGGATAGTTTATTTGCTTTGACCAATAAAAAAGACATCATAGAGATTTTATTTTTCAAACCGGATTATTTTAATTATCTAAAGTTATAACTTTATCTGACCAATCAAATAACACTTGTACCTAAGACAATTTGAAATTATATAAGGTATGTTAAACATTCTTAAAATATTTATCGGATACTTTAGGCATGTAAGAAATTTCTCAAACAGATGTGAATGTAGCAAAATTCAGTCAACTCACGTGTCTGGGCAATTCGTCTTTCTCACACATTTCACCATTGTGTCTCTTTATAACAATTTAAAAGTTATTATTTCTCCAGCAGATGTGAATTTGGCTATAACCAGTCAACTCACGTGTCTGGACAATTCGTCATGTGACGTCATATGTAGACATACTCTTTCGTCACGCAGTTTACCCTTGCATACCTATATAATAATATATAATTTTTTATTGGTAATTGTAATTTATCTTGCATTTTCTAAAGCTTAATGCATTCCGATAGTGTTAATAAACAAGAATAAACTATACTACAAACCATGTTAAATGACTACTCTTCATATTAGAGTGGTATATTGATACTAGAACCGACTATTTTGACATTAATATTATTAATCATTGATGGATTGACCTGATAGTAGAATGAATCTAAAACTTATCAGCCTGAGTGGAGTAGAACTATAAATTAAATCAATAGAATATTTTTTACTTAACTATCATACCATTTTGTAATCAATGATGGGACCAATAAAGTTCTCCATTGTACGGCAATCATGATAGTGATTCCTAGAGTACTTATACTACAGGAGGTAAATCTCCTTCGATTATTTAGTTTCTGTTACACCTTATATTTTGCAAAAAAATTAATTATAGTTTATGTGTGATTTAGGTGAAATTGTTAAATATTTTTTGGTAAATTCAATAATATATGTATTGAGTTCCGACTATAAACCCACTGAATATGTCATGTGACACCAATTATAAATCCTTCTAATTACCAAGAAATAAGGTAATAAGTTCCTGTGTTCCGGTTATACAGGAAGAACGATTCTTATTTTGTTTCGTTATTAATCGTACTTAGTTAAATGGTTTGAAATATAGAAGAATGTTTTATAAAAAAAAAAAAAAAAAAAAAAAAAAAAAAAAAAAAAAAACACCAGTAAATACGATTACTTTAAGCTCATGGTAGAAATTAGCAATTATAAAAATATAAAGGGAGTAAGAAATGTATTTTAAATAGATATTCGTGTAATCGATATATTAAAATAGTCATTGACTAATTAAAACAAGTCTACATATTGCTGTATAATTTGGAACGCACATATAGTCATTGGATTTATATATAGGAGCTGAAACGATATTGGAAAGTTTGGAATTCTTACCATTTCCATGTGTGATGAAATAAAAAGTGAGGGTAATGAACCAAAAATTGAGGGTCTTTACGCTAAATATAGACTCTCCTTATTTACAAACACTTTTTTCAGTAATATTCAACATATGTAATATATATTTCAATAAAAGAAATATCATAAACTTAAAAAATCTCTTTCTAAATATAAAAGGGACAGATTAAAAATATAATCGCTCACTCTTTGATCAAATGGTATTAGAAGTTTATTCAATTCGTAACTGAATTGACAATGCTTTTAAATGCATAAAATTAATACTTTTGGAAATTGTATTAACTTTTTGAAATTTTATTGTATCAAATGTATTAAATCATTTTTATAACCTCTTAGAACAAATAAATATCGTTATAAAGAGGAAATGAGAGTTATATAGATGTAGAAAGGTGTGTATTAGTATATGTGTAAATATTATGCATATAATTATATAAGGAATCATCTATTCAGAGTGTTTTCCTGGTAACTGTTGTAATAATATGTTGTCAGACAGGGTTGAAATATCTATCTCCTACAATGTTCTAATAGTGCATTATAAAACATTGTAAATATATATATAAATTTAAATCAATTTATTTATTAAAATCTGTTTATAGATAACATTTTAACGTATGTTCAACACACTTAGCACAAATTTTAATCGTTTCCTAAACGTATCACCTTGATTTCTGGTTAATTACGTCAGAGATCTTCAATCAATGTATTGATGAAGAGTACTGTCACGAGTTGAATTACCCCATTTTATTGTATAACGATATCACCAAATTATTGTATAGAAGTTTATTTTATCTTTTCTAGCTATATTAGTGTTAATGAGAAGCGACATTTTTCAAAGTGATCATCTTCAAAATGATGACAAAAAAATGTTAAAAAAAACAAAAAAAAAAACAAAAAATAAAAAAAAACTATTAATTTCTCCTTTTCCATTAATTTAGATAAATCTGAAACTACAAAACCCAAGCTGATACATTACTATATGGCAAGCAAATATATCAGATGTTTGAATAAATCTAACAAAATAATAATAATAAATAAATGAAAGATATGTTACTATCAACAAGCTTTGTACATATCTTTTAAAGAATAATTTTGACTAATTTTAATTTGAATATTATAATTTTGATAAGTGAATTGAGTTACACTAAAGTTGAATTTTACTCAACAAAATTAAAACAATATTGTCATAAGAAAAGACAAATTTCAATAATGATTGAACTTGGTGAGGCATGTTAACGATGCTCAAGATACTGCGATTGGCTAGCAGTTAATAAGATAATTAGTATTTAACATAACATTGCAGTTATTTGTAATGCCAGACGTCAAATTATGCTTGACTTTTATAACAAGGGCCATTGTTATAAATATGATCATTTTGAAACAATTTTATTGAAATATAAATTGTTATATTTAAAATTTTAGAACATGTAAAAGTATACATTTGCCCGTGATTTTTGTTTATAATTTTCAATCAATTGTTTTATTTACATTTACTTTTATTGTTATATTTAGTTAGTTTGCGAGTGATAAATTTAAGTTGATTTAAAGATTTCCGTTTGTTATTCCTTATTGTTATATTTATTTAGTAACATAATGATTTTCCTAATGATAAATAAAATCAATTCTCAAACGCAACGTACGATCGTCTTATAAGAATAAGGAGATATTGATATTGTCATTATTATTTACTCTCCCCATTCCACGTAGGCGTAAGACCTGTGCGGAAATTTTATTCTAACAGAGAAAGAGAGAGAACCAGAATACTAATAATAATATACGGAGAATATTAGTAATAAAAATTCAAGTCGGTGCTAGGATTCAAACGTGCGTGATCTCAGACTCAAAGTCCAGACTCGGCCACCGCCTCTCCTAAATATGCGGTCTTAACAGTGTCTCTTTAACCACAGATCTCATCAACTTTAAATAAAGCCACTGTATTTTTTTTTTTAGTGTTGCATGGATCTAAGTAAATAGAACTATATTTCAGTATGGTGTGGATGAATAAACCATACTAGTATGTGGCTGATACACATTATATTACTCTTGAAGATATATGGTAAATGTAAATAAGTTAAGAACAAAATTGTTACGTAGACACTAAAATTAATTAATCACGCCAAATCAAAATATCTTACAGTAATATTGTAAATGTATAAAAATATCATATCACGTAGACATGAAATAAAATCGTCACACCAAATCATAAAATATTACAGTAATATTGTGTTTTCAATTAAATTTATAAACAAGTCTTGTTATGTAGACATTAAAGTAATCAAGCAAATACATAATGTTTTACAGTAATAAAGTAAATGAAAAATAAAATGACGAAAACATTAAAATAAGTTCATCACGTCAATACCTAAAAGTGTATGTCAAGTAAAAAGTGAATGTAAATAAAATTATAAGACATTTTATTACGTCCACACTAAAATGAAGCCGTCATATCAACATCTCCCAGTAAAATAGTATTTGAAAATAAATTTAGAATTTGTTTTATCTAAAACACATTTCTAAACACAAGTACTTACATCCTCGATGACAGTTTTAAACTATGACCAACACCAACCTCATCTCACTGCCAGTTACGAGGGTCCTTAAGGTAATCCCGTGCAGTTTGTAGTCACGATATCTTGTTGGCGTTGTCATGACAACGAACATAACGCTTACCTCATTGTGGGAAGTTACTGTCTGTACTCGGGTTAATACACCTTTTAGTCTCATTTTGTTGTTAAATATTTGTTGATGAATTACATTACAGGCCAAATTAGATTAGTACTTTTCGTACTCGCTACGTTATGTTGATATACGATTACAAGAAATTCTCAAAGGTTATGTACTAGTCGCCTTCTACTCACATTAAATATTATTCTAAATTTATTTAGTATAATACATAAATTTAGAATACTATTTACGTATTATAATAAACAGTTATAATATAAATATAAATGCCATTAATATTTACTAAACAGTTTTTGAATAAATATATATGTTACAATAATTATTTTGCTGGACGGATCAATCAATATATTGTTCTGTTTTGAACTAGATCTTTGCATTTTTTCAAATTTTTAACTGGTTCCGTGAAATCTACGGTCTTGACTAGTCTCGTGGGGTCTTTTGAGACCACATATAAAGAAACATTATAATAAACTTGTTTATAAACATAATTTTACTATATACCACTATATGTTTTGTATCAAAATGAAGCAGACTTCTATAAAAAAAAAAAACTCATTAGGCCAAAACAGTCGTAAATGAGCTTGTTGTATTTTTTATACATTTAAAAATAGTTTCTTTTGTAAGGTGTTTAGTTGAAACACGTTTTATTAAATTTCTGGCTATTTATTTAAAATGTTGTTGATTTTGGTGTTTTATGAATGTATATAGCTATTTTAATAAAAAAGACCTCTGGTTTATCATTATTTACAAATTTATTATTATTACTGCCTATAAAATAAGTTTTAAATTTATTTTTTATAAAAAATGTAAAAATGTTTCATTTATATTACTCGTAAACTTATTTATTATAAATAAGTTCGCACTTAATTATAATAAATAATTAAGTGCGAACTTAAGTATTACTATAGTAATAGGACGCTTAATTATTCTAGGAGTTACTAGAATACTTAAAGTGGCAGTACAAAAAATATTATTAATCTCAAAAATAAAAAAAGGACTAGCTATTGTGGTCTCAAAAGACCCTACGTTACCAGTTGACCAGCTGACATAAGAAGGTATATCAATATTCAAACGAAAGTGACATTTTACATGATTTAAATTTTATTAATCAGTTTTATTTTTTATAATGTAACAGGCAGTACCAAAGAAATTATATAAATATACAAACAAGTGAAATGTCACAGACTGAAGTATTGTGGCTGACATTTTACTTGTTCGTAGTGTAACGCGTAGTTGTAAGTAGTTTTATGAACGTCACCAAGTTGTTGATAGGTTGAATGAAGTTCAGTTTCAGGAGGTTCAAGTACAAATGTAATCAAGGCCACAGCGGAAGGAGCCGAAACTCTCTGTGGCTTGTGGCATTAGGCGCCATCTTGATACTGACACTACTACCTAAGTGGATATCAGAGGGCCTATTGTCCTCAAACAAGGGCTGACTAGTAATGTTTGTTATCCTGGCTGAATATATACTTTATGTACATTGTTAAT
This sequence comes from Stictocephala bisonia, assembly GCA_035578905.1. Lineage (NCBI taxonomy): Eukaryota > Metazoa > Arthropoda > Insecta > Hemiptera > Membracidae > Stictocephala > Stictocephala bisonia. The sequence goes on from JAQJVL010000028.1 coordinate 4,043,250, forward strand.
CATACAAATATTTTGTACTTGATTTTACAGCATATCTTAATTTACAATAGTCCATAAGCTAACTGGTTATTATGTTACATAATATTTTTACAACTCTTATTATTTTAATCTATAATTGTTTACAAATATTAGTTAAGTTGAATAAACTCTACTAGTAAAGTAGGAAAAGTAAAATTATTATAATATTAGTTTGATCTTTTTTAGAACATAACTTTATTAGAGTTGTCGATTGTTTTTATTTTTTTTTTTTACATTTATATATGGATGACTATTAAAATGGTTGCTTATAATTAATCATGTTGATAAGCAATATAATCTATTTATTGCCCTTCACAATGTGCAAATTCTTTACACAGTAAATTATTTTTAATACCAAGTTCAAACTCGATGGTACAGTGGGGGTTCCTTTACAGCACACAATAATATGCCAGCTCTAACGGTTGGGTGTTGCCACCCTGCTACTTGGAAGAAAGATATTGTAGACATTGTAGGTTATAGGGGCTGATGCAGACCTCTTCTTTCCGTTATATCGTCCGCTCTTTGGTTGCTATCGGCGCGGAAATGACTAATGTTGAGTGGTGGTCAAGGTTTGGGTGTTATCTAGAGGAGATAACTGAGTATCAGGCTCGCCACTTAGCTGAAGAAACATGCCGAAAGGAGGTACTTCGGTCTCCACGATAAACTGTAGGTTCCTAAGCTTCCCAGTTATTGGGCTATTTATAAATGACAATTACAGGAATCAGTTGATATTAATAAAGAAAGATCACATTCATTACACTTACATTCATTCGTAAGTGTAAATTAAAAATTATAGTGTATGATAAAATAACTTTATAATCTAAAATGAAAAAAGTGACCAAAATCATAAAATCTACCCTTCAATCTGACCCTATTAATAAGGCTTTGTATCATACGCAATGACTACCATCCTCCAATTAGCACGGACTAGATCGGTCTGTAACAAGCTGTGGCTGACAGAAGATAGACGTATCTGATACTTGTCAACAGATTTAGGCCTACATCTGATCTGTATAAGAGTCTCGTTTAAGGATTTCCAGCAAGTAATTATATTATTGTTTAGATATAACATCTTACCAGTTTAATATTGGTTCAAACGACCTAGTTGAAAAAAGGTCCCTTTCCTATAAGCTTCCTTTGTGAATCTTTCTGGTCTGAGAAAGGTAAGCGTGGTTCACCGAAATCGATCAGCATAATATTTGTGCATTTTGTACTTGTATTGTGATATATTTGAGTATTTTGTGCTTATATTGTAATAAATTTGTGTTGTGTGACGTTTACTTGTACTGTATATGTACAAACACTATTATGCTAATTAAAAAAAAAAAAAAAACTATAATAAACATACAAATAATTATTCAGTTAGATAAAGTAATAGCTGAGTTAGGTTATTGTTTTAGTTAAAATTTTCAAGCAGATTATATGAGTAATATAAATCGTATAGTGTTGAAATAACAAATTTAATCAGTAAGATTTAGCCTATAGTAAAACAAAAACAAACTTTTTTTAGTGTTTTTTTTTATTTTTTATTCTGAACATGTTAAGTAAAAATGTTCATTCTTACGCCTATCAAAAGTCTTGCGAGTTGCTCTCTTACTGGCCATGGCCCGGCCCCTTAAGTACCTATCATTTTCAGGTTTAAACTAGTTTTTTTTTAGTTTTTTCAATGTCTCTTTCAAGGTCACTGTAGCATAATTCAACGTCACTATTCTCTTGAATTTCTGTTTTCTTCGAGCTTGTCAGCGTCTTCCACTCCCAGAACACTTTCTATATCATCTTCTGTTTCTATTACCCAACTATCTGACTATTCTCGGTAAAGTTCAAACATTTAAAACATTTAGCAAATAAGACGAAAACATAACACATTATATAACTAAAAATAACAACTTACAATGACAAATAAACAATAATAATGAATTCAGGATGTTAAAAACTTACCACACCTTTAGTCGCGTGGAGCACAATACTGCTCCAAACGTGTTTGTCTATAATAATCTGTTTGTAAACACCAGATATGTCAAGCGAAAGAGTAGAAACTGAGATGACGTGGAGACAAAGAGTTGAAGGAAAGGTAGACAGACGCTCAAGATCACAAGAATTACCAACTAAGAATGACTTAAGACAGAAATAAGAAACCCTGGAACACCATTGTGCTCCGCTCAACCAACGCAGTGTTAAATTCGCTAATGTACACTATCAAACTGATTCTAATCCATATTTTTAGACATTTTAATGATGATGCTTGAATGTCTTTTTTATTCATAACGATGCATGAATAAATATAAATAAATAAAATAAATATATATGTATACATAACAACTCCAATTATTTTTTTTATGATGATGATGTTGTTGTAGCTTTGAATAAAATCAATCATTAGCAGGTTATTATAAACGGCATAACATAAATATCAATCCGAATGAATATTCGTGATATTCATAAACAAAATTAAAGACTTCTAAATATAGGAAATTAATGAAGACAATATTTTCTTTTATCCTAGGTGGAAACATTTTTATAAATTCAGAACTTGGCCTGTTGTTTTTCGTCACTCCCAAAATAGCTTTCCTGTGACCTGGTTGCTTTCTTCTGCGGATAAAAGACGCTGCCAATTACCACCACGCCTTGTTAATTCATCCAAGTGCATTTAACTTTCTAAGGAGCATCGCAAGCACTTGCTCTGTATTTGGCTATAATAAACAAACTAAGAAAAATGAATTATTTATTTTGATCTGTTTACAACGCTTTTGGCAAGAAAAATCCTTTAATATATTTGTATCTATAATTGATTTACATTTGATTTCTTCAAAAAAATAAACAGGAATATCATATACAGTACTTATTTGTCAAATTAAATTAAAACATTTACTCAGGGTGTGTATGTTTTATGTTTCAAACATTGTTATGAAAGTGTTGTTTCTGCTCACATAACAATCTTACAAAACAATTTGCAGTAGGTAGCTTATTGACTGACGTAATCCTAGAATAATATATTTATTAACAATACTTGAATTTTTAAAACCAATCCTTCTTTTATTTTTGATGAACAGTTAGATTGGCTGGACAGTGAGAATGGTTTGGCCCAATAATTTTTTATTAACTTATCATACTTTAAGAAACATTGAAACCACTACATATAATATAAAAATATATTTAAAACACATTTTTCAAAAATCATCAGATTTTTTATCTAATACTTTTGGAATTAAATATTATTTCCAATACAAGAGGTACGTTAATGATTGTAATTTGACAATTAGATTAAATAAATTAAAGCAAAGATAGGTTCCAAAAGGGTCATAATTGCAAATACCCCCATCCCCAAAGTTTGATCAAATGATTATTAGTGATACTTTATTCTTATTGCAGACTCTCTTTGCGCATGATACACGACGCAATGATCAAGTTGGGTAACCTACTTGATTCTTTAAAATTGTGGAACTCTGAATATTTTATTGAAGATGTTACAACAGAAAACTAATCATATCGAAGTTGTAACAACGGAAAACTAATATTATTCTTACAAAATCAAAATAAATAGCAAATTCTATAACTGTTCAAATTATTATTCATGATTTTGAACATTAACGTAAAGTTAAAGCATTTTAATTTTAAATGCATTATTTTTATAGAAAGAATGTTTGGTTTCCGATACAATTACTCACTTAATATTACAAATTATGTTGTAATTCTTAAAAGACCCGTGCAAAAAGATTTAATTTCGTCAAAGAAATAAGGGCATGTCAAGCAGTTGTCATGGACTACTAATGTCAGCATGGCAAGGGCACTTACTTTGGCTCACTGTACTTTAACTTATGACTGTTATTGCTACAGAAAACTATCCTTGACTATAGCTGTAGAAAACTATCCTTGACTATAGCTACAGAAAATTATCCTTGACGTAGTTTTTAGTGCAGAAAATTATATTTATAAAATAATACTACAGAAAACTAACTTTTTATCAAGGTTATTATTAAACAAAAATAACCTTATTGTTACTGCAAACAAGTTACTTTATTGAAGTTGTTACTACAGAAAACTAACCTTATCGAAGTTTTTGCTACAAAAACTAATCTTATCAAAGTTGTAACAACAGAAAACTAATATTATTGAAGGTGTTACAACAGAAAACTAATCATATCGAAGTTGTAACAACGGAAAACTAATATTATCGAAGTTGTTACAGAAGAAAACTAATCCTATCGAAGCTACTAAAACAGAAAACTAGCCTTATGGAAGTTATTACAACAGAAAACTAACATTATTGAAGTTCTTGCTACAAAAACTAATCTTATCGAATTTGTTACAACAGAAAACTAATGTTATCGAAGTTCTTACTGCACAAACTAAACTTATCGAAGTTGTTAAAACAACAAACTATTGTTGTCGAAGTTCTTACTACAAAAACTAATCTTATCGAATTTGTTACAACAGAAAACTAATGTTATCGAAGTTATTACTACAAGAACTAAACTTAACGACGTTTTTGCAACAAAAACCCTCCTTTTTATTATTATTACTGCGATCAATTCCCTTAATTATGATGGATATTTTATTTGTTTTATCATAATTACTAAACACGATAGTGAATTATTGATTTATGAATTTCTAAAATTGAATACGACGATTCCTCTAACCATTTCGATAAAGTAACTAGATAAACCAACTTAATTATTATTTTTACATAGTTTGGAAGACGTGCGTACAAAATTTTATTCGAAACAATAATAAATGACACCCTTGAAGGTTAGTTATCGTTATGATCGATAATTTCCAATTTTTGCTATAAATAGTTATGCAATGACAACATTAAACGATACAATAAAATTTTTGGAATTTATTTATTGATATAATATAGGTCCACATATGTCTAAAACTAAATTTCATATTTAATGTATAAATATTTTTATATTTTTCCTATGTACGTTCTTTGATTACTTTTTGAAGCCAATGTTTTATTTACTTTGAACATTTGTAAAAAAATGTTATAGTAATTGGACATGTGATAGAAGGGTCAATATCAACATACGTATATGGGTGGGGCATTATATAATAGAGTTTTATTGCCGTTTTTTCTTCGTTTTAATAGCAACCTCATATTTGAGCAAACAAACAAAACTAATTATTTTTGCTTATGTTACAATTTGTTACATACTATGCTATAAAGTAGGGACAAAAACTGTTGTTTATATCAAAATGACTCTTTTGTTAGATACTTTTTCTGACATTGATGTTACATTTTAAAAATGTTTATTTTGGTAAATATGAAGTCATAATACAAAATAGTGTGCCATATGAGACCTGGTTTATGAAATAGACATGTCCAGCTGCTCCAGCCAAGGAAAAATGGAAACAAACCATTATAACATTGTAACTTGAAATCTTAGTCACATATAATTTTGATTATAGCATAAGAATGTTGGTAGGATCACATGAAAGTAAGTAAAATCATAGGATAAAAATAGTTTTGCAAAATGTATCTTTGAAAATAAATACGTAGGTATTCAAATAAATAGTAGAGTAAATCGACAAAATTATAACCTCTATTTGATCAGCTCTAGCAACATTTATACATTCATAAGAGAATCTAACTTTCCAGTAATTACCGTATATAATATTTATATATAACCTTTATTTTCTCCCCAACAGTGCACATTGTTCACCTTCAGGTATAATAGAAATAATAAATAGTGTACAATCTTGTATGCTTATCGTACACAGATTGTGTGGGTAAGTTTCATTTATGTCAGAAGATACTATAGCCGTATTAAAGCTACTATTTATTTTTGATATATTGAACAACTTAATAAAAATTCTTCAATGATAAAAATTTTTCTTTATTTTTCTTCTTATAAATAACTTCAACAAATTAGCTGGTTTCTTCTTAAAATAATAATAAAAACTAAAATAAAAAATCTCTTCTTTTTTTGACTCAATGGAACATAAATAAATTGACTCAAAATAACATAAATTAAAAATACTCTTCCAAAATAATAAATTAAATATCTTCAGACCAGAACCTTTTTTACTTATTTGACTTCTTTAACAAATTTCTTTAAAATTTTTAAATCAAAATTCAAAATAGTAATAAATTTTCTAAAATTCTTTCAAATTATATAAATTGCTTTAAATTTCTTTAAATTCTTTAAAATTGCAAAATTATTTAAAATTGTAATTTCTTTAAAATTATTAAATTCTTTAAATTGAAAATTGCCTTAAATTGCCTCCGGAAGATCTGGAACCAAAAGAAATAACCAGCTTTTAGTGACTTTAAACATTTTCATTTTTACTTGCAAAATTTTATACAGAAATCAAAGCACTCTAAAAACTGTCACTAGAAGAGTAACTACAAACCAGAAACAAGTTTAACCACGCATGCTTGGTGGATCTTACTCTATCTACTAAAACTCTACTGGAAAACCTAACTAAAGAAAACTTGTAAAAAAATTACTTACGTAGCTGTCCTGGAGGTTAAAATCCAACAGTGACCACAACAAAACACAACCGGCATACACCCTCTCACTCACACGCGAACCAAGAAAATTGCCGTACGGTAAAAGTAACACCGAACGGTTAAGTCGCCATGTAGATCGAACGTGGTCACTCACAAGAAGATATCGTCGAACTGCCGGAACGCTCGCAACCCTTCCACTAACGGACTTACCCCCACTTGATTCTAGAAGCTAAACCAACCAATTAGAACCCTCTAAACCAGGACATCTGAACAGGTAAGGCTCACCAAACATGTTGCCTTCAGAAAACATGTCGCATGAAATTGACAGGAAATTAACAGACGTGAATATACTGGTTATTTAGCTAATTTATATGGAAAAAACTACTTTTTTATGTGAAAGGGGAAGATTCTGAATTTTTCTCAAAACTTGGAGAATTTATATCGAAAACGTTTGGTAAACAAACCAAACTCCTAAACCTCTCAGTTCTTACAATATTTAACATTTTCTAAATACAATTTTCCAATTTAATTATAATGAAACAATCGTTACAATACCAATTGTATCAAGAAAAGTATGTATATATCCTTATAATCTATATACAATACTCTGACTATTTAATATTGGAATCCTAATTATACGGACTTATTAAAGGTACGTTTTCAGAAAACTAGGATAAAAATAAGTTTATCATAAAAACTAAGCAAATACAACTTAACACTAGAGGATATTGAGAGAAGATTTTAAACTAAAACAAAACAATCTAAGTTACTATTGAGTAGTAAATAAAATCCACTCTTAACAAAATTAATTAATTAAACGAAATAAAACTTAAACATCAGAACATATATACAATCAAGTTTGAATCATGATAGAAAAGCTTTTGTACAGTGAAAAGAATACTTGTAAGAGTCTTTAATAAAAGCGCTCCTTTCTGAGCTGATTGCTTTCTACTGAGGATGATTATTTCTTTGACATAACTACATCAAAAAGACTGGGGATAATATGTAAAGACTTGTCCAATTACATTTCGCACCTTGTCCGAGTTATTTTATCTTTTTGCGGAGAAAGAGATATTCACACTAGTTTCTTCATTCATAACAGACCAGTTTAGATTTATTGTTTATATTATTATATTTTGAGCATTTATTATGCGAATTTATCATTTTATAGTTATTTTAGTTGTTTCCAGTATACAGGGTGTCCCGTAAGTAACCAGCCAAACTTCTGGAGGTCATTCCTTGGGTTAAAACAAACAAAAAATTTCATGTGCACAAATCGTCTATCTCGCTCCATTATCCGGCTATCGGTCTGTATGTGTTTTTTACTAAAAACCTAATATCTCAAAAGTTATTTAAGATAAAACCATGAAAATTGGTATGAATGTTGATCTTTACAATATCCATGTACTATTTAAATTTCAATTTTTTAAAACAATCTGTTTCAAAATGGCGGCCATTTTAAAATTTTAAAACCAAATATCTTAATAACCTTAAACTTTACTAAAAACTTGTAAGTTACTAAAAAGTTTAAAATTTTATTTCTATAAATAATCATATAAAAATGTTTAAGATTGAACAACTATTAACTGAGAAATTACAATTTTTATCAAATTTGAACACTAAAGTTTTCAATTTTATTAATATCAAGCATATTTTTATTTGATAAAAATTGTAATTTCTCAGTTAATAGTTGGTCAATCTTAAAAATCTTTATATAATTATTTATAGAAATAAATTCTTAAACCTTTTTGTAAAGTAAAAGTTTTTAGTAAAATTTAAGGTTATTAAGATATTTAGCTTTAAAAATTTAAAATGGCCGCCATTTTGAAAAAGATTGTTGTAAAAAAATGAAATTTAAATAGTACATGGATACTGTACAAATCGACATTCATACCAATTTTCATGGTTTTATCTTAAATAACCTTTGAGATATTAAGTTTTTAGTAAAAAACACATACAGACAGAAAGCCGGATAATGGAGCGAGATAGACGATTTGTACACATGAAAATTTTTTTTTGTTTTAACCCAAGGAATGACCTCCAGAAGTTTGGCTGGTTACTTACGGGACACCCTGTATATTACGATAATAGTACCATATGTATAGTGGAATTTATTTTGGTTACACATATTTAAACAATATTTCCAAAATAATTTAGAATAATAAACAGTCTATAGGACTCTTCAACTCCAAGTAGTTAGACATTCTAACTACTGTGACCCCATATAAAATGGTCAATATTATAAAGTTGATACATAGGAAGCACGTTTTTGTGGAACGCTTTTCATTATTAATGTACATAGGCTAATTTTTATATTTTAAAACAGAGTTTTCAATGACATCTGTTTTATGTACATTTTTTATATATAGTGTTTTAATTAGCATAATTCGTGTTGGTATATACACAGTACAAGTAAACGTCACACAACACAAATTTATTACAATATAAGCACAAAATGCACAAATATATTACAATAAAAGTACAAAATGCACAAATATTATGGTGATCGATTTCGGTGAACCACGCCCACCTTCCTCAGACCAGAGGGATTCACACCATAATATTCGTGTATTTTGTACTTGTAATATATTTGTGCATTTTGTGCTTATATTTTAATAAATTTGTATTGTGTGACGTTTACTTGTACTGTAGTTTTTATATCATTGAGATGAAACTTTAATTTTACTATTTTAAAACTGCTAACTGGTTTAGTAAACATTCCAATACACTTTTGTATTGTCAGAATTATGATATCGTTTATAATTTGTTTAGTGTAAAATTGTATTTTGTACTTATCATAACGGATATTTGCATTTTCATTGATACTAAGAAATACACATTTTAAAATTAATACTTATATGTATATAAATAATATATTTGCGAACATTATTTTTATCAACAATTCAGTATTTTGTATAAAATAAGTGCATGTGTCCATTTTTATCACATTCTGTTGTCATAAAGAAATTAAAAACAAAAATGACACTTACAGGCATAACACATCATTTTTAGGGTATATTTTTTAACGTCTATACGAATCATATGAAATCCATATTTACAGTAAAATATATTCAGAAATGGCACAACAATTTTATAGATTTCTAACAATATTGATTGTAATCACATTCATATGAATCAGTCAAACAAAATTAGTTAATTTTACATAACGTAAAATACATCAAATGTATTTTTGTTTTTTCCATGATTTCAAAGAAAGAGCGTACAGACTTAAAAGGATTAGAAATAATTATGTGATAATTTTGTTACTGTCTTTACAATTGGAGAATTAAATGTATCTATAAAAAATGCTACTTAGAAAACGGAATATTATAAAAAGACATTTTTTTTCAATTTATAAAATTACCTTATCGTTATTAATCGTACCAATATGAGGCATATCACTAGGAATCATCAATATCTGAATATTTAAGTTTAATTCAAATACATCTGAAAAAGTGTTTAATCTCCCATAATTATTTTATTGATTTTTATAATTTCCTCATCCATATTGTTTGTTTACGTTAAGATTAGTTGACCTGTCAACATATAATACCACGCACATTTTGAGACGATTAAAAATAAATATACCAGTGATGTGAACGTCAAATGAAAAAGAAAATAAATTCATAAAAATTACGTTTGCTATGTATAGCTATTTACATAAAGATTATTTTAGATACTAAATGCATAGGGTTTCAATAATGTGTCGAAAAATCATGTGTGTGTGTGTGTGTGTGTGTGTGTGTGTGTGTGTGTGTGTGTGTGTGTGTGTGTGTGTGTGTGTGTGTGTGTGTGTGTGTGTGTGTGTATGTGTGTGTGTGTGTGTGTGTGTGTGTGTGTGTGTGTGTGTGTGTGTGTGTGTGTGTGTGTGTGTGTGTGTGTGTGTGTGTGTGTGTGTGTGTGTGTGTGTGTGTGTGTGTGTGTGTGTGTGTGTGTGTGTGTGTGTGTGTATGTGTGTGTGTGTGTATGTGTGTGTGTGTGTTGCAGTATACAATTTTAATTTCAAAATAATTATCTAAGAAGATTTTTGAAAGTATCGGATAAAATAATAAATTATACAGTGGTTCTAACTCACCCACCTACTTATAAACGTGCAGAGGTGGTGACAAAATCACCCACTCATTTACGCGCAGAGGTAGTGACAAAATCACCAACCCATACAAGTTAAGATATAGTTAAGTTTGCGTATCCAACGTCAAGTGATCAAACTTAGTTAACGTTGCATGATTTTTGTATCAACAAAAATAATATCGTACAATGTATTACGTTCAGATAATATATGATCATTAACATACGTGTTCTTGATAGAACTACCAACTAAAAGGGACTCAACTTGAGTAATAACAGTCTGTGGGTAGGCTGATCATGATCCCTTGGCCCTGTCTGGCAAATCTCCGTTGATTGAAGCTTTGGGGTTGTCTACTATGACAACTATCCCTAAATAATGAGGACTCATCTTAAGCTTCAACCTGATCTGGGTGTGCTCAGTATGATCCCTTGTCCCGCCAAGACTAGTAAGGCTCTCTGATTAACCGTTTCACTCTCATACCATTGTTACACGTCTAAAGAGCTATGGTTAGTAAACAGTCTGAAGACGGCTTCATATTAGTATTATTAATTGGGGTGGAGGATTAAAACTTTACAAATTAAATTGGGAAATAAAAGCCATTTTTTTACCTTTCTTACTGACTCTGTACCTCCAATTGGGTACGGCCCACAAGATTTTATAATTTGAAATCCAAGCATAGACTAATTTGTACATAAATTTCAAATTCTGGTTAAGATCAGAGAAGAATGCCTCAAACTGCACTTGGAAAGAATAATTCATTAAAAAATAACGGTTATGCAAAGATTTCTTAAATAACCCATAACATTCAACCATAATTAACTGTAATTAGTTAAATTTAACTATATTTAAAATTGTTCTAAGTGGCTTGTAGCATAATATCACTTATTAAGAATGTTATAGCGTTATCCTGCAATTGTTACAAGATGGAAAAACCAACGCCTAATTCTTACAGGAATATTTTTGGATCAAGGTACCCAAATACTTATATATTTGTTATTGCTTTGGTATTTGCTATAATTTGGGAACCTAAAAATTGGTCTGAGAACATTAAAAAAAGAGAACTCAAACAAATTTCAGAAACTTCCATAAGTTTTATTTAAATGTTATGGCGTATTTTTTAAAATCTTCACATAACCATATTTTTTTTAATATGAAGCCGTCTCCAGACTTTTTTACTAACCCTATACAAAGCAGTAACGTTTTTATATTTAAAACAAGGAATTATAACAAAAAGGTGTTATCCCCTTTATATTTCAAAACAGCACCATCACCGAATATATAGTATTACTATATAACGTTTTATAGCTTTTTTTCTATAACATGATTTATTATTTGTATCAATAAAATTGTGAAACAATAAGTTTAGATTCATCAGATGTTCTTACATCATATTATTAAAGAATAGTTTATAGGAAATCAAATGTATAGGTTAGTATTTATTGACATGATATACATTTTTCCTGATGAAGTAATTTTTAAGGATTTATTTTCCACCTCTCATTAATAAATTATTTTCATATTTACGAAATAAAAAGTGAGAATGGGACATTCATTTAACTTACTATTTCTTTGTTAAATAAGATTGTTCAAGAAAGGGGTTTTTCTAATCAAGTTGTGCCTTTCCAATAGTATCCATACTTTTGTTCCGTTACTGCGAGTTACACTAAAATAAATGTTACTAGATGAGTCAAGCAATTGAATTAAGTTGTTTAACATATCTGGTTATTAATTTTCTTAGTTTTTGATTATAAATCAGTTGGAAACGTCCCTGTTCTCCGTAAAAAATATGGGGTTTGAAACAAAACATCAGGGAACATTTACCTTTACAACAAGACTTAAAAAAAAAAAAAAAACCAAATACTAATACTCCAGTTACTCAATTAAAATACTGAATGCAGTTCAACCTTTGAAACATTTTGCCAAATACTACACAAGAGTTCAAGAGCTGCCTGCAAGTTTGTTTTACACATGGCTGAACGACATTAACTGTGTTTCACACAAAGAGATCACGTAATGTCAGTACTGAGTGTACAGTCTGTCTTTGTTGTACAATAGCTGCAAGTAAGTTGGTCTTACACATGGCTGAACGACATTAACTGTGTTTCACACAAAGAGATCACGTAATGTCAGTACTGAGTGTACAGTCTGTCTTTGTTGTACAATAGCTGCAAGTAAGTTAGTCTTACACATGGCTGAACGACATTAACTGTGTTTCACACATAGAGTTCACGGCATGTCGTTAGAGATTGTTTATCTATCTAGTACCTGAGGAAGTTAGTGTTACATATAGCTGAACATTGATGTAAAATTGCTATTAGTTACATCAATAATAATGTTTTATGTTCCCCATTGATTTCATCATTACAAACTGTCACTAAAACAACCTAACAAAACAGTGCAAATGTTGTCTTTCTATATATTATCTTAAAATATCCATTTATTATTAAAATCATAGGATTTTAATGATCTTTGATAACAACTTAACTTAATTCAAAGCATATATACTGTACTATAATATACAATAAATACTACGGTTTATTACGTTTTGTGAACAAATGATAACAATAAAAATATGAAACCACAATAATATGTACAAAATACAAAATTTACAAACTAATTCACTGTGTCGATAATGCTATAAATTGTGTCGATGGTGCTATAAACTGTGTCGATGATGATACACACTCTGCCGATGGTGCTGTAACCTGTGTCGATGGTGCTATAAACTGTGTCGATTGTGATATACACTGTTTTGATGGTGCTATAAACTATGTCGATGGTTATATAAACTGTGTCGATGGTGCTATAAACTGTGTCGATGGTGCTATGAACTGTGTTCATGGTGATATACACTGTGTCGATGGTGCTATGAACTGTGTCGATGATGTTCTGCACTGTGTCGATGGTGCTATAACCTATGTCGATGGTGCTATAAAATGTGTCGATGGTGCTATGAACTGTGTTCATGGTGATATACACAGTTTAGATGGTGCTAAAAACTGTGTCGATGGTGATATACATTGTGTCGATGGTGCTATAAACTGTGTCGATGGTTCTATAAACTGTGTTGATGATGATATACACTGTGTCGATGGTGCTATAAACTGTATCGATGGTGCTATAAACTATGTCGATGGTGCTATAAACTGTGTCGATGGTGCTATAAACTGTGTCGATGGTGCTATAACTATGTTTATGGTGCTATACACTTTCGATGGTGCTAATAAACTGTGGTTCTTGTATGGTTGTATAAACTGTGTCGATGGTGCTATAAACTGTGTCGATGGTGCTATAACTTGTCGATGTGCTATAAACTATGTCGATGGTGCTATAAACTTGTCGATGGTGCTATCAAACTGTGATCGATGGTGCTATAAACTTGTCGATGGTGCTATAAACTATGTCGATGGTGCTATAAACTTGTGTCGATGGTGCTATAAAACTTGTCGATGGTGCTATAAACTATGTCATGTTGCTATAAACTGTGTCGATGGTGCTATAAACTATGTCATGTGCTATAAACTATGTCGATGGTGCTATAAACTATGTCGATGGTGCTATGAACTATGTCGATTGTGCTATAAACTATGTCGATGGTGCTATAAACTATGTCAATGTTGCTATAAACTATGTCGATGGTGCTATAAACTATGTCGATGGTGCTATAAACTATGTCGATGGTGCTATAAACTATGTCGATGGTGCTATAAACTATGTCAATGTTGCTATAAACTATGTCGATGGTGCTATAAACTATGTCGATGGTGCTATAAACTATGTCAATGTTGCTATAAACTATGTCGATGGTGCTATAAACTATGTCGATGGTGCTATAAACTATGTCGATGGTGCTATAAACTATGTCGATGGTGCTATAAACTATGTCAATGTTGCTATAAACTATGTCGATGGTGCTATAAACTATGTCGATGGTGCTATAAACTATGTCGATTGTGCTATAAACTATGTCGATGGTGCTATAAACTATGTCAATGTTGCTATAAACTATGTCGATGGTGCTATAAACTATTTCGATGGTGCTATAAACTGTATCGATGGTGCTATAAACTATGTCGACGGTGCTACAAACTGTGTCGATGTTGCTATGAACTGTGTCGATGGTGCAATGAACTGTGTTCATGGTGCTATAAACTGTGTCGATGGTGCTATAAACTGTGCTGATGGTGCTATAAACTGTGTTGATGGTGCTTTAAACTGTGTCGATGGTGCTATGAACTGTGTTCATGGTGCTATAAACTATGTCGATGGTGCTATAAACTGTGTCGATGGTGCTATGATTTGTGTTCATGGTGATATACACTGTGTCGATGGTGCTATAAACTGTGTCGATGATGATAAACACTGTGTCGATGGTGCTATAAACTACAATTTAGTTATATTAGTAGACTCTAAATTTTGTTTTAAAATTAATTTAAAGATTAACTTTGTTTTTCCATTAACTATTTTAGTATTTGATAAATTGAAGGTAAAATGTTATTCTCCTTATGATTTTAATATTTTAACATTTTAAGATGTGTGTTCTAAACATGTTGGTTGATAAATAAGCTCAAGGTTTAGTATGAAAAAATAACATCAACGCATTTTATAAAATAAAAAATAATAATTCCCTGAAGGCCATTAGTACTGCACCACCCTTCTGATTAAAGCATTCTCTTCGTTCTCACAATTCTTTATACTTTTGATTCTTCAAAGAAGATTTAAATTCTTAAAAAATATAACCTTATTTTTTTTTTATATGGCTAGAGTTAGGTTTTATTAGCTTATTGCACAGTTAGTTTTCTTATGCATTTGAAATGACATGTATCCTTTGTAATATTTTTATATTTCACTCTTAACATTTTTGATAAAGATAGTGTTTTAATAATTTTTGGAGTAGGCTTATTAACTGAATAGTAAATATTATTTGTCAAACCTTTATACATTTTAGAAGTAATGTATTTATAATACATTAATATTAAGCATTTGCAACCGTTTTCGGAAAGTTTATAGTTGTTTCAATATAGCCAGCAAATTAAAATGAAAATATTATACGTGAAATGTAAACCAACAAACTTCCTACATACCTCACATCGATTATGAATTTCGGAGTTACCAAAAATCATTCATAATAATTAACAACAACACTTCATTTTAAAGTTTAAATAGACTTGGCTAAAATTTATTTCTCTCGTTACAATACATATTCTTTAAATCCCCAGTCTAAAGATCCTGCAGAATTGGTTATCTTCCAGTTAAACTAGCCAAGAAGACAAAAGTCAGATTCATGTCAACGGTTACAAGCCTGAGAGTTCATTTAATCACTTCCGGCGGAAGTTCGTGACGAAAGAATCCCCAAGACGTGTCTTCTACTAGTACTGCTACTTCACTTTATATTTCTGCTCCATCTTAAACTCTTCTAACAAGCTGAACTTGGCAAAAAACCATAAGCAGTATGTTAATAATGAGCTAAAAAAATAAAATAAAAAACCTCCGTCAAAAATAAAACTCTACCATATCTTATGTCCATTATTTTATTTAGGCAAACTATTTTTAAGACCTATAGTTGTATTAATTATATAACCAAGCCATTTTATGTAGCATTTAATATATTTTACTGGAAAATGACTTGAAAATCATGTTATGAATATGTATAAATTTTTTGTCTAAAAATACATATACATGTTAATTGAACTGAAGCTCAGGAAGCAAGAAATTCGATGCGTGAATGGACAAAACATGAAAAAAGAACATTGTGAATTGATGAAGAAGTTTTGGGAAGTATAGAGGAGGAAGAAGCAAATATTGTGTTGTTCTAGTTCTATGACTCTCGACAAGGGGAATAAACGGAACAAATAATAACATATATTTTAAGAGTAAATGAAGACTAAATTAACATGGGTGTTAGAACTGAGTTACTAAGAGCTAAGTTACTGAAATAAGGCCTAAGTAGCCTCAACTCATTAACGTAACACAGCGGTGTAATGTAAGTAGTTATGTTGTTATGACACCATACATAACACGTTGCCACCAAGGTGTAAGCTTACACCACAAAGTAGGTTAGAATGTTTATACACTCATTTTATAGTGGTGATTAAAACCTTTCTTTATACAGTGCCATATGCGCCAAAACCACAGTATTGCAGCATGATCAGCTGTTGTTGCCTTCTCGATCAGCTGTGTCAACTTTAAATTGTTTTCATGTGTTTTTGTTTACTACTTATATCTTGCTGGAGGTTTAGTTGTTGCTGATATAGTATTAAGTAAGGTAGAGAAACTTCTGAACATATTTAATTATTTTCGCTCATACGGAATTGGACTCGTGGGTGGACTATGTAATCAGGAATATTTTCACAGATATTATGTTTTCACCAGTTCAGTTAGTGTATGGACATATTGTAAGGTCTGTTTAAGTCACCCAACTACTTTCTGTACAAATGAAAAACACAAAGGAATGTTGAAGCAGGTGTTACAGTCACCGACTAAACCGAACATCTTTGAAACTGAATATGAGCAGTACGTTGTTGAGAAGGATACAAGCGGCTTTTCTTAAAGATCCAACTAGGAAATATTTGAAGTGCAGAAACAAAATATTTTAAGAGTTCAGTGCTGTTTACTGTAACACGTAAAATATTAAAAATTTAAACACGTAGCTGCAACTTAAAAAAACAACAACAAAAACTACTACTATTGAATAAGAAATGAATAAGCTATATGTAAACAATAAAATCGAATCCAGATAATTCTTAGAAGATTTATCATATAAGTTATTTCTCCTATTTATGACTACACTCATTAGCAAAGTAATTATGATGCTTGTTTGGAAAGACAAAGTTTACAATTAATTGGTAAAACATCTTGAATGATACCAAAGGTCATTATTACAATTATACTTCAAACCTTACATAATGAGCTGATTACGTCTAAACTTGGGGAATATCATGCATGAATCACATGCCAAACTACTTTCTTGCCTCACTCTTGTCACCTTACTCATATAATTTTTTTTTTTCTTCTTTACATCGTACATTTAAATTATTGTTAAAAAATAAAATATTGCATCGCCTTAATCTTAACTAGTCGTATGATAAATGGTAACAAAGACTCTGAAACGTATCAGGATATTTTTTAACTTACTTACTTTAGGTCTTTGAGAGGAAATATTTTGAAATTTCTTTCTCAGTACGACCCTAGAGTTATTAAAGAATAGTTGTGCCACGTATCATGCTCCAAGCCCTTACTTATAGTTTTTGATCAGTCAGTTCGTGGTACTGTATTTAGCTTTTAATATATTGTATGAAGTGAGAGGCCAAACATGTGAGAACTTTATTGCTTTGTTTCAATGCTGCAAGTACAGTGGAGAGCCTATCGATCTGACAAACTTACAGATACAGCCATACAGTCTGGTTTACTCTCAGTTTATAACAAACATCTTCTAGAATAAAAAAAATTTAGCCTTCAGGTCACCTTGACTTAGGTTTTACATTTTAAAACTTCAGAAAATGTTCAGGTGTAAACCCGTTCTACTTGAGTTTTCAAATTAAATCATCTTTGAATCATTAATTTTGTCTAACAATTTATAAAAATTATAAAATAGAGCTTACATCATTAATATTTAATTGATTTAATTGTGTAATATTTTAATGAAAGTAAGTATGACATTGAATAAATCAAATTAATGTAAATCTCTAGTTTTATAATTACTTTACGTTAAAAAGTCAAAAGAGATTTTGGGTTCAGAAGCTTTTAATACAAGGTAAATAAATAATTTACATTTACGAATTATATAATGAGGTCTTCGCAATTATTTGTAGATAAATCTGTTAAATATGTCTATTTCTTAAAATATTACTTTGTAATAAACTTTATTTAGTGATAAATATGTGAAGATTTTTCACTAAATAAAGTGTGCCTATTGTTTAGAATAATTACAGTCTAACAATTGTAATTATGTTAGAATTGTTAATTAATTACATGACTACTAATATAACGTAAAAAAATTTCATAATGATATGTAATAAATTGTCATTAAAATATTGTTGTAAAAGTGGCAGAGAAGTTTTATATAATTTTTTTCACGCAATAAGGTTGAAATAATTAAACATTTTTTAATGAAATTATTTGTTCCATTACAATAATGAAACAAAAATGCAATGAAATACAAACATAGATAGTTCTTTTTAGAACGAAACAGTTTTATGTATTTTAATTATCAGTTGTTTGACTATGTAGGGCTGAGTCTAATTACTGTTTTTATGTACTTTGCTTTTTAATGAAGAAAAAACAAAACAAAAAGAACCCGGATTTATTTTCTTGATTGCTAAAGCCAAAGCGCAATAATCTATAAATCTTTCCATAATTCACACCGGAGAGTTACGTCAATTGGTCAAAGCTATTGACACACTGAAATCATCAATCATAAAACTGACTGGCTGAAAAGTTAATAAAAATAATTTAGTGTGCAAAGATTGAAGTCACAAATTTATTAACGTCGTAAATTGACCCAACTTTATCCTTCGTTTTCCAGCAATATTTTGTTATAAGTGTTTGAATAACATTGAGCGGAGCGATGTAATTGAGTGTATTTGCATTTTGTTTCTCGTTGATCCTTTAAATAAAAATAACGATTCTATGATTTTATGCAACAGCAATGGCTGTATACTGGTGCAAAAGTCCACAAGTGTAATTTATTAAATAAGTTAAATTTTACTTAATTTTGTAAAACGTCCATAATTTTTATTGTAATTTTTAATCTATTAGAAATATTCAGCTGTAATTTATCTCCCGTTGTGTGTGTTTGGCAATATCTTATTCAATTGTAACTATAGATAATATAAATTGTAATATATACAACATGGAAAGGTTCCGTTACTGTATGCGATCGAAAACGTGTGGTAGATCAATTTTAGTTCTCACCTCAACCTATTAACTAGAGGGGATAAGAGTTAAACTGAATTGTAACAAAAGCATTTATTAATACAAAAAATAAATAAGTCGTTTCTGAAGGCAAAATAAGAGTTTGTTATGTAAATTGGTTATAAATTGTTGACTATAACGATTTTTACACTCTTTACTCCAGAAGTCCAAACCAAATCTTTTTACAGTTTGTTTGTTTTTGACATTTCCAACTAACATTTTTCTACGTGTACGAAATATTAAGAACACTATTTTTTATTTATCCTTTAATCTATGTCTACTTGTGAAGACAACTCAGCCTCAACTCTGTTCATGAATACATGGAACACTTTTGAGACACAACAGACAAAAGAAACCAATCTCACAAATGTGCATTAACGCAAAGTGAAGCCATTACCCTTAGTTCTTTTACGCGTCTCTGAAATCCAGGGTTTTATACGTCTCTGAACGTATACAATGGTTTTACCATATTTTATCTACAATATTTGTGTGTAAGTAAGCCTTTATACAAAAATCTTTTTATACAATATTTGATAGTTTGATCATTGAAGGAATGAAACGTAAATCTTTTAATTCAACATAATATTGGGGTTGAAATATAAAATAATTTATCTAAAGTAAGAACTATTGTAACGGAATACGTAAATTTATATTTCAACATTTATACATAAAAATATATATTAAGGATGGCTTAGAAACTAATGACATGTGGAAACAGTAATACTATCTCTGGCTTCACTCGGACACTAAAAAATTGCAGTTAAACTGGGAACGATACATTTGGGACGTGATGTCTCTAGGCCAGACCGCAGATTTATGGCGACTCTCTCTCTAATCCCCGCATGATGGTTGTGATGATAGCGGGACTGACCAAACACAAGGCTTCTAACATAAAAACACGTCTGAAAACATCTTGCGATTCGTTATTGTCTATTAACAAGTTAACAACATAAAATAATTTCCATTTGCTGTATATTTAACAAATAAATCCACGAAAACGACTATAAATTAAAATGACTTATCATTGTGAAAGGTTAAAATTACACTCATGTTATTATGTTCTCCAGTTGTATTAGTTTGTAATAAGGGAGAATCAATTATAAATTAGTCATAAAAAGAATTAAAAAAATGAAAATAAATTTGTAATCCTACCTAAATCAGGAGATCAAGTAACATTATAAATAATATATTGATTTACATGCTTTTATTGTTTTCAATTATACATCGATTAAGCTCGACAATATTATTTGCCATCGAATATAATAAATGTTGCAGTAAAGTATTATAGAATGATGGACAATAACATTTATCAGCAACTGGGTTTCAGTGATATATTAATTATATAAACCTATTGTGGATGTCGAAGGTAGTTATGTATCTACAGGAAAATAACTGCAATGAATAAATTCTTTCTTTTGTTGTCTACCTACAACAGCTTTTATAATGGTCGGATACATGTTTCACTTCAAAGTGAGGCAAAATATTTATAAGTGCCTTTATTTACATAAGTGAAAACTAGTGATGTATTGGAAAAAAAAACAAACTTGTAAGGTGTTTAAAACAGAACAAAACAGTACAAAACTTGTACAGTACAGTAAAAACAATAGTTAACAAGTTTTCAAATTTCTTACGAATACATTTTGCTATAATATATTTAGCTTAGTACAATTTTTATTTAATAAATAATAAACATTTTTATTTACTTGATATATGGAAAAGACGTTATCAATGTAACTAAATGCTACAATTATGTAATATAAATATGAACTTTATTAAAAGCTTTTCTGTCCAAAAAATATAGGTCTTGTAATTACATTTGGCACTTTATTTTAAAGTACATTCAAAGTTGACATAGTTTTATATACTTTTTCCTCATCAGTGATTGAACTACTGATGAACATTAACTTTTCCAAGTAAACTGAACGAGTTTTAAACTTGATTTGGGTCTCAAATACGTTTATGAAGTAACCAACCTGTTCCAAGTTACAAGTTTAAATAATGTATCAAAGTTTCCTATTTATATTTACTGATACTGATTCAATACAATCACTGGTGGTGCAGTGTTGTAACCTAGCTACTTCGGGACAAAGGGTTCGGGAGATTGTAGGCGATAGGTTGGATGCTCGGTACTCTGCTTGGACACTATTATCTGCGTGGACCCTACTAGAGAAGTCTGGGGTGTCCATGTTGGGTGATAATCATTGTACGGATGGGTGGGGGAGATAACTGAGTATCAGGCTTGTCAATTAGCTGAAAATCAGACCAGCACTACGTGGTTCGGATTCCACGTTAATCAGTAGGTCCCTTAGTTGCCCTGGCTTTTGGGCTATTAATAAATTGTCCTTTCTGAGAAAAAGTTGAACTCAGTTAGTAACCAGACTACACTCATCCACAATCATCCTACACTCGTATCATCATTCATATTCGCCTTAAAATACGCACAACGTTGTGTCAGCGTCTCATATGTAAGAATGTAAGAATACATAATACTTATATCACACACTGGGGTAAATATATCAGCTAGTTGATGTTATAATAGATTATTTGATAATATGTGGCTTACACTTTTATAGCTTTAGTCATGGTTTTAAAAGGTATCAGAATTTATATTAACAATTAATAATATAATATACGAACTATACAACTTTAACAAGGTTTTCGGGTCGATGGAGGGGATCGTGGTGGTTTTTACACAGTCAAAATCCACTTATCTGCCTGCTGAATGCAAATGGCAATGTTACACTCCAGCCCCCGCCGTTTGTCGCTGGGTGATATTTGTAATTTGGACTACTATTTAACATAAATACTGGACAATAATTGTCTATTGATTATAAGATTTTATAGATATATACAGTGATTTATAGTTATAAATGCTATGACAACTTAATTTGATATTCTGACATTATTTAATAATATATTTATCTTATTTTTAGCAATGGCATTCAATTTTGAATTTTTAGTGTGTAGGATACAACTTTTGTTAGACAACTAAAAAATATTTAATTGATCTAGTTTGAAAGTTATAAACTTATTTTCTAGATATCACATTAACAGCAAATCAAAATATGGTCATATATACGTATTTTCAATTACAATTAAAAAAATTAAAATCTATTTTGTGCCATAAAGCATAAATTTTGAATTTATTACTACTAGATAGTTTGTTTTAGGAACAACATTAATGAACAAAGTTTAAGACCAACTAGTTTTTGAGCCAGGCAGAATTATTTAAATTAATTATTAGAGGTCCTTTAACTACATTTTTTATTTTCATAGATAGTATCTAAAACTAAAATGTCAATGTACATTTAGTGTTTACGTACTCCATATTCTAAGCAAATAAATATTGGTTATAATTATAAGCAACATGGAATTTAAATAAATTTATTTATTAATACTTCTAACAATTAAGGAGAAGAAAATATTTAACAACAGCTGTACTGAAGGTAAATATAGAATACTTTTGAGAATAAATCGGATCTGAACACGATTTGTTCACGTTATTACCTTAACTGTAGGTTGTTATGTAGTTTGCCGATCCAGGTTCTAGGCTTTGTTATGTTAAGGTGATGGTACCTCTCTATGACAATGACTATACTCAATTTATGGAATCCCCGGCTTTAAATTAACGCACTTGGTGGCACTGCAGTGTAACACTGACCCACAGTGTTGCCAAGATTACACTGTGCAAGTATAAACAATAGCAAATAATAACTACACAGGACTATAAGAAAAATATTAAAATCTCTGATTATATGTTAAATTCCACACAAATTCACATATGAAGACATGTAGGTATCAAAAAGGTGCATATAACAACTGAAATAGCTGTTCGAGGTGGTTTAAGACATTGCTATGGTTATGGCTGGCTAATATCGTCACGTCATTGGTCGTTGAACTTTGGACTTACCCTTAGTTTCAGAACTTACTTGTCTTTTGTTAAGGTCATTTTTATAATTCGGTAATGTAAGTGGGTATTTAACTTTACCTATTAATTGTTCAAACCTAATTGGCACTAAAGAGATTCTTTTATTTTGAAACTTCAACTGTTCTTGACATTATTTGGATACTAAATAGTATTTAGTAGATACGTGTATGTCTGTATTAAGTGCTCGATACAAATTATTACAGTAAAAACTATTAAAATGATATAATTTAGATATATTTCTATTTATATAATTCTTCGTGTTTAAGCAAATATATCACTACCAATCGTAAATATATCCTGCACAAATATCTTAAATTATATAAATAATTTCAAAACAGTAAATAACAATAAAAACAATGTAATTTAAAAAATAAATCAACAAGTATATTGCTCCAAATAAATAAATATAAAATATTCTATGATTTATAAAATGGGTGTAAAGTGTTGAAAAAAACACATTCAGGATTATGTAATTATTAATACATTATTTTAGATCTGTATAAGTAGTGAAATTTATTGTTCATTATTACATTAAACTTTGAATGAATTTAATATTTCAAGTAGAATGTATGGTTTGTAATGAAACTTACTTGATTACATTTCTACAGTTTAAAATCAGTAGAAGTATTTGTTTTCTTCTCTAAAAAATACCGCCTGCTGTATTTGCATTTAAAATATTAGGAAGATGTGCCTTAAATTATTAATAAAACTAAAATTACGTTTGTAAAAGGACTAACTGTATTTTTTTAAATTAAACTTTATGGAGTTTGTTCCTCTGGAATTTATTCAATTTAAAAGTAACCTTGAAAGTGTTTGATCAAATCGCTTAATAAAACATCTATAGTTATATTGCAAATAAAACAAGTTCATATAAGTAACTTTAAAATAAGTGTAAAAGTCTTAACACTGAAAACACACTACCTTCATGAATTTACGGATGACTATTATAAGCACTGTTGTGGAAAAAGGAAACTGTTCACCTTAAGAGTCCAGTACATTACCTCTTATATGTTGGTGATGCTAAAAGAGCAAATTTTACACTTTATTACGTGGTGTTGCTCAAAACGGAGGGATAAAATATTATTCCCCCTGGAATATTCTGTGTTTATATTGAAGGTAAAAACAAATAAAAATTGGTCTGGTAATAAACGATAAAGCTATCTACTTTGGAGTAAATAATAGGTTAAACTAAATGCTATAGTTTGAACACACCCATCATGTAATGCAGTCAATAAAGATGATGTAACAATGAAGATTGAAATAGGTATGAATTAAGGTTTCTATTCCAAATAAATTAAAAATCTGAAAATAATTAATGCTTTTTTCAGATATGCTAAAATCAAATAAAACATAAATAAAAATCAGTTTTTCCCTTATGTAAAATACTACACATCGTCTTAAGTATGGAACAATAGACTAGGCATTTTTATATATAATAAATCACTATCGAAACAACTATTCGATTCCTAACATATACTGACATATATTTATCGAGTAACGTTTAAATTAAATGTAATACACTATAAATTAAAAATAAAACGTGATTTTGTATTTAAAAATGTAGTTACGTCAAATATTAACTACTGTTCACATCAACACGGCACGTTAATGGCATAGTTATTAAAATAATACGGTTTCCTTACAATCGATGAAGCTATCAAACACTCTTAATTAACTGATTAAGATAATATTCGTTTAGTAATCATTATAACTAGAAGTAAAAAGTCATATTATAATAACTCATGGTTGAATTTTGATTACATACTCTTACAACTAGTAATGATTTATCACCAATATCATGAAAGCTAGTTTCCGTTTTCAGAATCATTACCAGCCCCAGATATCTGTCCACAAAATGTTTTCAAATTAAGAAAATATCCCTCCATTTACATCCCTCCATTTCAAAAGGACAAGTCATTTGTTACAAACTTCGCCGTTATCAATGGTACGATTTCTACTTAGTATTTTTTTTTTCTTTAACGAGGCTTACCTAAAAGCACTTACCAAATTTAGAAAAACTTCATAATCTCAGGCAACAGCATTCTTCCTAAACATTTGTTTTTATCTTCCAGATTAATTCTTGGTAATTGTATCTAAATGGTTAAATATAATATTGTCGACACTAGTGGTGCAGTTCTGTAACCCAGTTACTCGAGGACTACGTTTTGTAGATTTTAGGTGGTAGGTTTTATGGAATTTATGACGGTTACCTTCTTATACAATCTCGAAACAGTATTATACTGCCTTTCAAAAAACCTTCCTCGAAATGTTATTCTCCATGAACATAACGCTAGACATGTTCATGATTTCCCACCAACTTCTCATTGAAAAGCTGTATTTGAGAAAAAAAACATCATATGCTGGATAGAAGCTCCATGATGCTCGGCTAGATGAAATTAATAAAAACCAATATAGTCATACAAAAGTGAAGACCTCACTGAAGAACATGCATGGTGTCATACAACTCTTCTTCTTCATGTGCCCATTACGCCCCATCCCTACTGTTACCCACTCGCTCACCATACACGTACCATAGTAGTTACCCACCTGCCCAACCATACACGTTCAGTAGAAGTTACCCACCCACCTATATACGTACATTAGTAGCTACCCAACCGCCCACCCATACATGTATGGCAGTAGTAACCCACCCGCCCACCCATACACGTTCAATAGAAGTTACCCACCCACTCATATACGTAATAAGTAGTATATTGGATTGTTCTTCTGCAGAGAACAATCTACACTGTAGAAGAATTTTAGTTATGGAGACAATTTAATCAGGACTAACATTACTACTTGTACATTACCTCACTCACTCTAACAGTCATAAACTATAATAAAAATTACAAATTTCTGTAACATATAATTTAGTAAAATTTATAAACTGACGCTATTCGTAACTTTAAAAATTAACATTGAAGATGGCTCTTTCTGAGCTAAGTACTGTAGCAACCAGAGTACACACGTCATCTTCACTCATGTCATTATGTATACTCAACTAGACATACACTCAGGACTTTATCGGCATCTAATATCTGAATAATAATCTAAATTATTTTTAATTGGCCTCAAAATAATAAGTTATTTTCAATGAAGTTTAAATTATTTGTTTGTATGTCACTCAAACCGAAACTGTTAAAATAGGCATTCCGTATATTAATTAATTGTAAAAGGTATTGAGATCATGTATTGCATAAAAAAGAACTGCAATATTGTGTTGACCTTAAAATACTCTATTTGATTAAGAAGTAGTGTGTCCCACGGGAGACACCTTAGTGAATAATGGATAGCGAAAGCAAAGCCTCTTGAATTAACAAGACTTTGGGACACCAGACGGGCCGTAACTTTCTCCCTGTCACCACCTCCTTTTGTCGTTGTATAAGTCTAACATTTTCTTTCCTATTTTATCTGACGATTTGAAACATATTGGCAGGTTTTTTAAACAGTATATTTCCATATATAATTCTAATTGTTCATTCATTTTTATGGCAGCATAGACCTAACTTCACCACTACATCAGTAAAGACTATTTCCATTTGATTAATTTCATTTCATTTAATTCAAAGACGCTTAATGTATGTGTGTAGAATACTTTTTTTAACTAAGGGGAAAACAAGTTATTTAACCTAAAATATTAACCAGTCAAACATTTATGTAACATGATTTATATGTTTTAAGAGTTGTATTATTTCTTAATAATCCTCAATAGTATTCTATGTATTTAAAAAAAAAGATACTATCCTTATATTATAAATACTATAATTATCCTTCAAATTATAAATAAATAAATAAATATACTAGTAAAATTAAATGAAGAATGATTATGTAAATTAACACATAGTTTATGTATACTTCTTAATAAAACTAGATATTATAACCGATAGATTGTGTTGCATATGTTTTTAACTGATAGATACTTTAAGTATTAGATATATGCTTTATGTATAAATTAAAATATTATTCTTATTTATAATTCATAAGTATGTTATGTGTGTTTTACATTTTTTTATTTTATAACAATCTTTATAACATGTGACAAGAAAAGTCACATGAATGACGGATACAAACAAATATGATATATATTTTTACATAAATATTATGGATAACATAATATGCTTTTTTCTTTTGAAAAACTTTATAAATGCCATGTAATGAATTAAAAAATCTCCTATATGATAACGAAATTGAATCAAAAATAAAATTGATGAGATAATGCTAAAGTATTTGGGATTTTATAAATAATTTGTCTCACATGTATAGGTCTGTTAGCACTTTGTTTCTTATGTTCATATTTTTCTCTGATATGAAAAATATAGTTTTATACTAAGAAAATCTAAGTAACATTTCTATGGTTTGAAACACGTCGATGGACGGAGTAGTTGACTTTCTATGATAAGTGCTTTGCATTTATTCCGTTATGTTTTTCATAGTGAAGCATCTGCTGGCAGTTTTCAGTCGAAACACGCGTCCTTTTACTGCCTTACTGTATGACCTCACCCACCACATATTAAGGTCAAATTTGTTGCTATTTATAAAACAAGGTGATTAAGTGGCTGAAACAAAGAGTCTTGAGAATGATGATACGCTCATTCAATCCCCGTGGGTATAAAAATATTAAGACGTTCACACATTAATTTGCCTTTTCACTATAAAACCTTATTGTTCCCAAATATATTTTCAATAATTAAAGTCGTTTTTCATTCAAAACTGATACTCCTTCAAGTAGATAAATTCAGTACATTTTTATAATTCTTTGATGTTTATTCGTTATTAGAAATTCATTTTGGACTTTGTTTTTTCATGAAACTGCTGTAGTAGTTATATTATAAAAATTAATAATTCATTATTAAAATTGCTAATTTTAGTTCTTCATATGTTTTCCTAACCAAATTTACTTGTAATGTGCCACCCCAAACGCGTACTCTTAAAATGTTCAATCGTAAACCATTTTCATTCCATTGTTAAAATAGAATCTTTTATTAAATATTCTATTACGATTATATTGTACCATAATATAACTGATTTCTGAATGTTTAATACTCCCTAATTACTCACAAATTGTATGATATAAGCATGGACAGTTGGCCAAAAGGTACAACAATGATTTTCTTATTTAATTTTTCCTCTTATTTTTCACTGTCTCATTTTTATCAACCTATAGCCTCGTTCACTTTCTTCCTTCTACAAAGCCCTTTCAGTTGTTATCAACACGTAAAAGTAGTAGTTTGGGACCTTTGTTGACTTGGGGGAAAGGCTGTAATGGAGTTAGGACCCTACCAATATTGGATCTTTATTGCCTGGCTAAATGTCAACAAGAACTCTTCTTGCAGAAACAGACATGTAATATGTATATAGTAACCATTTTGTTTCATACAATAAAATATTAAGTATGCTAAATTGGATATATCTATTACTGAAACTAGTCAAATATAAAATATGTAACAAAACAATTTTTATATTGTAAAAGTCTTAAATATATTTATATTGTATTTACAATTTCAAGTGTGGCTTATATTTGTCCTACTTAACAATATTTCAATACAGGATTGGTAGTTTAAAAAAAATTACATATTTAGTTTTACCAAAACATTGAGATATAACATACTGTATGTTGTTGATGTATATACATTTACGCAAAATATACCTCAAAGAGTGTTTCCACACGCATATATGTACAATAAGTAGTACTTATTACATATTATGTCTGTAGTCATTTTATTCTAATTCATAAATACAAAGTAAAAATACACATAATTAATTAGTAATCAATAATTATTGTTTTAAAACACAACATTGATTTTTAATATACCTAATCCCTCACACATAGAACAGGTTTATATTGTGTGACATTCTATGAGACTGTATATTTATCAAGACGTAGTATGCTAAATGTACAATCTACGGAGACACTTGACAAACAGACATGTGTCCAATGTTACCCCAGAGTATGTACAGAGCAGAGCCTAACACATAACCCAGCAGTGTGTTTGCGTTGACCAAACGTCGAGGGGTTACATGACATAATGTACAATCTACGGAGACATTTGACAAACTGACATGTGTCCAATGTTACCCCAGAGTATGTACAGAGCAGAGCCTAACACATAACTCAGCAGTGTGTTTGCGTTGAGCAAACGTCGAGGGGTTACATGACATAATGTACAATCTACGGAGACATTTGATAAACTGACATGTGTCCAATGTTACCCCAGAGTATGTACAGAGCAGAGTCTGACACATAACTCAGCAGTGTGTTTGCGTTGAGCAAACGTCGAGGGGTTACATGACATAATGTACAATCTACGGAGACATTTGACAAACTGACAACTGTCCAATGTTACCCCAGAGTATGTACAGAGTAGAGCCTAACACATAACTCAGCAGTGTGTTTGAGGTGAACAAACGCCGAGGGGTTACATGACATAATCTACAATTTAAAGAGACATTTGACAAACTGACATGTGTCCAATGTTGCACCCAGAGTATGTACAGAGCAGAGTCTGACACATAACTCAGCAGTGTGTTTGCGTTGAGCAAACGTATAGGGGTTACATGGCATAATGTACAATCTACGGAGACATTTGACAAACTGACAACTGTCCAATGTTACCCCAGAGTATGTACAGATTAGAGCCTAACACATAACTCAGCAGTGTGTTTGAGGTGAACAAACGCCGAGGGGTTACACGACATAATCTACAATTTACAGAGACATTTGACAAACTGACATGTGTCCAATGTTGCACCCAGAGTATGTACAGAGCAGAGTCTGACACATAACTCAGCAGTGTGTTTGCGTTGAGCAAACGTTGAGGGGTTACATGACATATTGTACAATCTACGGAGACATTTGACAAACTGACAACTGTCCAATGTTACCCCAGAGTATGTACAGAGTAGAGCCTAACACATAACTCAGCAGTGTGTTTTAGGTGAGCAAATTTCTAGGGGCTACATGACATAATCTACAATTTACAGACATTTGACAAACTGACATGTGTCCAATGTTGCACCCAGAGTGTGTACAGAACAGAGTCTGACACATAACTCAGCAGTGTGTTTGAGGTGAGCAAACGTTGAGGGGTTACATGACATAATGTACAATCTATGGAGACACTTGACAAACTGACATCTATCTAATGTTACCCCGAAGTATGTACAGAGCAGAGCCTGACACATAACAGCAGTGTGTTTGAGGTGAACAAACGCCGAGGGGTTACATGACATAGTCTACAATTTACAAAGACTTTTGACAAACTGACATGTGTCCAGTGTTGCCCCAGAGTATGTACAAAGCAGAGCCTGACACATAACTCAGCAGTGTTTTTTAGGTGAGCAAACGTCGAGGGGTTACATGACATAATGTACAATCTACAGAGACACTTGACAAACTGACATCTATCTAATGTTACCCCAAAGTATGTACAGAGCAGAGTCTGACACATAACAGCAGTGTGTTTGAGGTGAACAAACGCCGAGGGGTTACATGACATAATCTACAATTTACAAAGACTTTTGACAAACTGACATGTGTCCAGTGTTGCCCCAGAGTATGTACAAAGCAGAGCCTGACACATAACTCAGCAGTGTTTTTGAGGTGAGCAAATGTCGAGGGGTTACATGACATAATCTACAATTTACAGAGACATTTGACAAACTGACATGTGTCCAATGTTGCACCCAGAGTGTGTACAGAGCAGAGTCTGACACATAATTCAGCAGTGTGTTTGAGGTGAGCAAACGTCGAGGGGTTACATGACATAATATACAATCTACGGAGACACTTGACAAACTGACATCTATCTAATGTTACCCCAAAGTATGTACAGAGCAGAGCCTGACACATAACAGTAGTGTGTTTGAGGTGAACAAACGCCGAGGGGTTACATGAAATAATCTACAATTTACAAAGACTTTTGACAAATTGACATGTGTCCAGTGTTGCCCCAGAGTATGTACAAAGCAGAGCCTGACACATAACTTAGCAGTGTTTTTGAGGTGAGCAAACATAGAGGGGTTACATGACATAATGTACAATCTACAGAGACACTTGACAAACTGACATCTATCTAATGTTACCCCAAAGTATGTACAGAGCAGAGCCTGACACATAACAGCAGTGTGTTTGAGGTGAACAAACGCCGAGGGGTTACATGACATAATCTACAATTTACAAAGACTTTTGAGAAACTGACATGTGTCCAGTGTTGCCCCAGAGTATGTACAAAACAGAGCCTGACACATAACTCAGCAGTGTTTTTTAGGTGAGCAAACGTCGAGGGGTTACATGACATAATGTACAATCTACGGAGACACTTGACAAACAGACATTTTTCCAATGTTGCCCCAGAGTATGTACAGTGCATAGCCTAACATGCCTAAGCATAGCATAGCCTAAGCAGTGTGCATGAGGTGAGCAAATCTCTAGGGGTTACATGACATAATGTACAATCTATGGATACACTTGAAAAACTGACATGTGTCCAATGTTACCCCAGAGTATGTACAGAGCAGAGCCTGACACATAACTCAGCAGTGTGTTTTAAGTGAGCAAATCTCTAGTGGTTACATGACATAATGTACAATCTAAGGATACACTTGAAAAACTGACATGCGTCCAATGTTGACCCAGAGTATGTACAAAGCAGAGCCTGACACATAACTCAGCAGTGTGTTTTAAGTGAGCAAATCTCTAGTGGTTACATGACATAATGTACAATCTACGGAGATACTTGACAAATTGACATGTGTTCAACTTTACCCCAGAGTATATACAGAGCAGAGCCTGACACATAACTCAGCAGTGTGTTTGAGGTGAGCAAATGTCAAGGGGTTACATGACATAATGTACAATCTATGGAGACACTTGACAAACTGAGATGTGTACAATGTAGCCCCAGAGTATGTCCAGAGCAGAGCCTGACACAAAACTCAGCAGTGTGTTTGAGGTGAGCAAATGTCTAGGGGTTACATGACATAATCTACAATTTACAGAGACATTTGACAAACTGACATGTGTCCAATGTTGCACCCAGAGTGTGTACAGAGCAGAGTCTGACACATAACTCAGCAGTGTGTTTGAGGTTAGTAAATGTTCATGGATTCCATGACAGTAGATGTATTTAAGGTGTCAAACCAATCTATAGTATTATTGATATTTTTAATTTTCTGCTATTTCCAACATTTAAACTTAACATACTTCTCCTGAATGCCTTAAATAAAAGTGTATCGACAGGATATGAACAGAAGTACACGTGGTTATGTATGGAGATGGACATAATACTATAACATGTTTACTGTGTATAGTTATGAAACACTTTTACATATATATTTCTTAACATCCTCCATTTTAGTACTGAAGACAGCTCTAAAATGCAGTTTTTGCAAATTGCTTAATGGTCTTGTATTTATATTATGATACTTTAAAAAAGAAATCTAAATATAGTATCTTTATATTATATCTATTGCACTTTAGGATTTTCTTGTTCAATCCTTATCAGAGTCATAACAAATGTTGAAAGGGATTATCTGATAATCATTGGCTGATCATTTGTCGTTGGGATATTGATTAATCGATTTCTATGGAATAGTCAATATACATTAATTCTCAACAGTACTTTTATTCGTTAATAAATACACATCACGCTCATTAAAAATCCATATTCACCCATATCTTGAAGATTAGTGACTTTAAAAAAAATTATAAAACTAAAAAAAATCAAAATGTTCACTTATGAATATGTACACAAAAAATACAACTTTTTCTCTTATCCTAGGTGGAGAAATCATTATAAAAGCCAACAACACTTGGCTTGTTGTTTTTATCGTCGATCATAAACCTGATTTGTTCCGAGGACATCAATCTGGTTTCTTTAACATTTCCTTTCGAATTCATTGGGCTAAAACGTCTAAGACACTACCAATTATCACCACGCCTTGTCAATTCATCCAAGTGCTTTTAAATTTCTAAGTAGAAAGGCGGACTACCGCTCTGGATACAATCCGTGATAATCCAACGAAGGAAAACGAATTGTTTATTTGTTTAATGAACAACAATTTAATGAATTGTTTACAAGGTTTGTAGCATTATAGAATACATTTTCAAATTTTTGCCATGAATTGTTGTTTGCTTAGTATGAATTAAAAAAATAACAGCATAAACTTAATGATACCTATACTACTTTACTAATTTTCAATCTCTAAAAAGAATCGCATATTTTCGCTCTGGATCTGGTCCATAATAAACTAACTAAGGAAAATATTATATTTCTATGGGAAAATAATCATTTATTATTTGTATTATTAATACTTTGTTTTCTTAATGTAAATGCACTTATAATTTGTTTATAACAATTACATTGATTTGCTAAATTATAATTTAAATATTTATGTGAAACTGTAATGGCAGCAAACTGAAAAGAATTCACACAAAAATTAATTGTTGGTATATATAAAACAATATTTATAAATCAAAAATACGTTTTTGGACATATCTCATTGAAACAATAATATGCATTTAATAGTAATAATTCCGGTAATTTATTAGTGACCGCCG
The DNA here is from genome assembly GCA_035578905.1 of Stictocephala bisonia. Lineage (NCBI taxonomy): Eukaryota > Metazoa > Arthropoda > Insecta > Hemiptera > Membracidae > Stictocephala > Stictocephala bisonia. The sequence continues at coordinate 4,077,190 of JAQJVL010000028.1, forward strand.
GCTTGGTCAGCCATTCTGTCCACACCATAGGGGTATACTACTCTAACTAGATCGCGCTCTCCGTTCTGTGAATGCGAGCCGGCTCACCCCCACCACAGTTCAGTATGGGATCCGATTGCCTAGTCTTCAATGCAACGCTGGAACTGTTTCAGATGTAAAGTTGAACTGTTTTTCAATATGAATACGTCAGTATTAAATGTGTAGTTTAATAAACCTGTCTCAGAACAGTTTATGATTCATAAGCAATTACTTACAGAGGTCCAAAAAGAGGAACCTACAGTATATAATGTATGTTACTGATGTTTGCAACATAATTCTTTCATAAACGGTTTCACAAAATAACGTTCGTTAGTATTGTGAAATACATTTATCTGTACATATAAATAAATGTTAAATTAGTTATACAGCAATGAAAAATAAATTATCATGGCTTAAAAGTCTTCCTGTTTGTAACATTTATCCACAATTAATTATTGCCTTAGAATTTTGTGCAAACCTGAAAAATCGATCTGTTTAATGCGGTTTTAATAATACAATTAAATAATGTAATTTCATATTTTTTACTTATAAACTTTCAATTCCATCCGTTGTAACGAGCTATTAGTAATTTCAAAACTTACACGATTAGAAACTAAAATATTTGGAACAAAGCGTTTAACATTTTCGGATATGCTATTAACTCTAGGAATTTCTTATAACTCATGAAAAAAATATCAAATTATTAATAGAAAATACTGAAAATAAGTACTTTGCAAAGTTACAATCTTAATCTAAAATAATATACTTTGGGTTTAGGTTGAGTTTATACAGAACTAATTATTTACTCGTTCTTTGCTATGGGACAAACATATTTGAACAGTAATATTTAAAAATCGTTAAAAATATGTTAAATTAGGGGACTTCCCCACACTCTTCACGTTCCAATACATTTAAACAGTATAATTTCAACTTCGTTCTAAAATATGTTAAATTATAGGGCTCCTCTACACAACATAAATAACCTACTATCCTATATTGTTGACACTTTCATACTTCTTCAAGTATTTCACAGTGACGTCAGAGATGATTTATGTCGTAAGTAAAAGTACAAATGATAATAATTGTATTACATTAGATCAATTTAAATTACAAATTTATTCCATAAATTAACAATTTTATTTTTATTTTGTACACATTATTATATGAAACAATAAGAACACATAATAAGTGTTTCTAATATAATATAATAAATATACATGTACAGTAAATGCATAGTTTATTGTGATACGCAACGCTAACTATTAAATGTTAACGCCATAATAAAACGGAAGTTGGTTAATGAATATTTCACTCCCTAAAATGGTGGCTAACTGCGACATAGTGGTTAAGTGTAATGCCTGTTGCCATGACAACCAAACCACGTTATGTAACTACTAACTGTTAACAACCCTGTGAAGGGCTCAGGTCTGGGTAGAATTGGTATTTAAATAACGTGACCAGCTCCATATACTTACATTGAACTACACCAACTCTTAGCATGTTGATTGTTATGTAAGGTCCCATTTTATGCCTTACTTATATATTATGATGTAAGTACCATAATTTTATCATTATAAAAATGGTATTTCATAATTCTGTTTCACATTTTAATTTAAACTAGTAGTTTAAAATACTGATAGTACTTATACTATTTTTAAATAGTTAGTTCAAAAATATATTACAGTAGTTTGTTTTCTTCGATCAATTGTATTGACCTTAAACATAATATTTTTGTTTATTTACATTTATTCATGTCAAAAGTATTGAGCAGTTCAAGAATTCTTCAATAAAAACACATAAATATTTAGAAAAATACATTATTTTCCTTTAATATATGACTTCATATAGCATATAAAAAAGTGAAGCTATTAATAAGAATTTTTATAGAATAAGAGAAGTAATTTCTTGCAAGAAAGGCTAGTAGTCGTCCATGTGAAAATATACTTTGAAAACAGCAGAATTTTAAAAGACCCTCAAATATTTTCATAGACTTTTGCCAAATAATTGAATAAAAAACTGCTAGGACATAATAGGAGGATATGTCCTTAACAAAAATATAGATTAAAATTATCTAGATTTAACATACTTTATGAACCACTTGTTGTCTTTCTGACTCCCATTATGCCGTATGTAATTTAAAAATGTACGGCAATGCTAGACAATATGTATGTACCCGTTAACTCCAATCTCTGAGGCAAATAACCTATTTGTATGATTTATTATATTGTAATGCAATTTTTACAAAACTCTTTTTGTAATTAAAAAAGAAGTAAGATAGTTGCTTTCATAGACAAACTATTAATATTTTGGAGATTTTTTCCCTCAAACATTAGGTTAAACCCAGAAAACCAATAATTTATATCAATTAATGTAAACAACAATTGAATTATGTACCATTAGAAAACAATAAAGTTACATTAGGAATTCAACTAAAACTTTTCTAAATCCGAATGAAAGTATTTTAAACTTGATTTAGGTTTCTAAAAAATTAATCGTTTCCAGTCTCATTGCTTAGTTGACAAATCTTAATTCGTATGTAAAATATTTTTAATCCTACATTCGTCGGTATACAATCCTATAACGTTGGCTCACTGTTCATATATTCAATAAATAACTGTACAATAAGAATTTAAATATATTTAATATTTAAATTATAACATCGTTTAGATGATATAACTATTTCTAAACTAAAATAATATAACCAGGTTTTAAAAGGAATTTTGTTTAATTGCTGAACCCAAACCCTTTATATTGAATTAACTCTCAATATGGCGTTTTTGAAAAGAAAGAATCCGCTACATTGTAAAATCCTGCACAATGCTAAATGTGATAATGAACTGTAAGTTAAATGTTGAGGCTTAAATTGCAGCCCAAGTTTTACCTCAATATTAATAACAACATAAATAATAATTTTACTCGAGTGTTTCCATCTATAATTAATTATGAAAGGAGAGAAAAGAAGGGCTTAAAGAATTCCTGTTTAAATCTCACTAAATACAGTAGAACTGAGCATTTTTTTCGAGAAAACAATTGAATATACATGGCTCTTAATTGTATGCTTTCCAATAATTATTTATGTCATAGGAGCAATTAATGGATTTTTGAGATTTTTCCTCATTTAATCGTAGTAAATTATTTCCTCTATATAGTTTTGAAAATATTGTTTGTCACTTGAGTTCAAACTGATTAGGATACATTTTTATTTATCATTATTGAAAAGTGATTACAGTTACGTCACTATAGGTTTTGTATTGATCTAAATAAGTTTATATTTATTAATTTAAAGTTATTTCAAATCACTGCATTTTCTTACACATATGAAAGTGACATGTACTAATAATCACATGTGAATTACATCAAGACCAAGTATAATAAATGGTACGACCTCTAAAAGCTGAGAACAAAATGTTTCAGGGAATTAATAAGAACTTTTTTTGCTCAATTATTAAAAATTATCGGATTTGTGAACCTCATATAAAACTTTCCTACCAACCTACGCATTAAAATATGAATGCGATACATTAATGGGGTTTTGAAAATTTGATGTATAGTTAAAACTAGCTAAAATGTCGATACCTTTTTTGTTACAACTATGAAAAAAATAATTTCATCTTTTAATAAAATTTGAAAAATGCATATGTCACAATGTATAGTTAAACAAGGGAAAAATTGCATGATTAGATTTTTTCTAAATTTTCTTAATCTTTTAGAAAAAAAACCTTCAAACTCGATTGCAAATAATTTATACACCGACAGTAGGGGTCTGTTTGAGCAGTATAAATAAATTTAATATATCCGGTCAGGTGCTGCCTATAAGGCTCCAGGTCACGTGACTTGAATAACAGTTATAGACCAATAACCTCCTATTTATGTTATCCTTAACAGATTAATTTTATCTTAAAATATAATTTCACGTTATAATTTGAATGTATATCGTCAATTTGGAGTGTTACAATTATGCATTTAATTTAAAAATAATAATTCTCCAATAATTTATTATTTATTAAAATAAAAAATGATCTTTTCTAAGGACCGTATGACCAGTAACTGCCTCTCACCCTCTAAACCGTAGTTTGAAGTAATGTTTATTGGGATGCGGTTAGGTTGATCTGTATATCTAACTGAAACTTATCCTCTCAATTTAATAACTTCAAATTTGTCGTTTCTATCCGAATTTATCCAGGTAAAACATCTGAAATGTAACACGAATCAACAATTAGCTGTATAATTAAATTTTTTTACATTTTAGCTACTGTCTTTTTCCAGGAAGGTAATTGATTAACACTATAATATAGGTGGTATATTTACTATTTACATTAATTTTCAGGCAATAAATTACCAAATAGGTGTGATAATATATTACATACTGGAAATTCTAATTAACAGTAATTTTGAACCTTCTTTCTTAAAAAGTAAATAACAAATTATACTTTAAAAGTAAAAAAATGTATTAATTAATTTAAAATTATGTTAGGTTAGTTAAAAAAGAGTATAAAATGCTGTAAATGGTTTATTGTGAAGATAAATCCGTAATTAAGAAGTGGCCGTATCCAGACAGCTGAGGCAGAGGCTTGCCACGCAAACGGTCCGGATTCGATTCCCAGTTCCAGATTCGATGCCCAATTCCGGAATCGGTTCCCAGTTCCGGATTCGATTTCCATCTCCGGATTCGGTTCCCAAATCCAGATTCGATTCCCAGTTCCGGATTCGATTCCCAGTTCCGGATTTGATTCCCAGTTCCGGATTCGATTCCCAGTTCCGGATTTGATTCCCAGTTCCGTATTCAGTTCCCAGTTCCGGATTCCGTGACCATGAAGCAGTTACCCCTGTGCCAGCCCCGTTCTTTAAAAGTAAATTAAGCAGGGGGTCAAACAAGCCTACAAAACAAAAATGTGCTCTTCTAAGCAGGCGAGGCGAGCCTTTTTTGTAAAGGCTACAAAAAACTTATTTTTTGCTATCTGTAATAAAACTCTCCACCCACCATTACACGTGCGGGCAAAGTGGTGATGACCACCCAACCCCATTCCAGCCTCAGAGCTCAGCTAGCCTCTTATCAGTTGTGGGATGTTGGCCCTGCCTGTTCTGTATTTATCAGAGCTGGTGTATTAATTAATAAACGAAAATAAGTCTTAGAAAATTAATTTTATTTATATAAGTTCTTTGTTTTTGATGTTTGCATTAAAATTAAATTCCTACAAATTAAATGTAATATCGTTAACAATAAGCAATATACTAATTAAGAGTCTATCTAGATAATAATTTGGTGTCACGCCTTATACCATGTTAATTTTTAAGATGATTTACTTCGAAAAATGTTTAGCTACCAGCTTTTTTTATGGCTGAGAATCCATTTGTAGACTATTGTTAAGTTATTGCCAATATTCAGGTTTATTTAAATGTATTAGAAGACTAAATATCAATTTGGATGATACGACAACTACATAGGGAAATTATGCTTGTGTTTTTACTCTTGTCCTACTTACAAATTGTATTATTGTTACCACGAACTAATATTACGTATAAAAGCTACGTACTCCAATAAAAATATGTTCTTCATAGTACCGTAAAAAAAAAAAAAACATTATTTGGTTTGTATCCTTTATTCTAAAACTATATTTTCCATTTTTAAAGGAAAGAACTTAAGTCGTACCTTACTGTTTAGTAAGCCCAACGATACAATATTTATTCAACCAAACCCCGCAGTGCGTCACTCTCGAGTGAAACCAATAATCATTGTTAACCACGTGTTTACACTTCATAATCTTTATATATATTAGAATAATTTATATTTGTTCACCACTTAAAGTTCTTAGTTCCCTATAAACTAGTTTTGTGTAGAATACACAGTTTTACAATAACTATACATTTTGAAACAAATTGACGATATACTTAGATACTTTAGTTAACTATTGGAATACATAAAAAACACTTTTAAGTTACCTTTAATGATAAGAAAACTAGTTAACAACCAAACATAAATTTATTTTACTTCTATAATAAATAAATAAAAATACTTTTATTGCTAGCGAATGTCATTTTACAATGTTTTCACAATAACTTACTGTTCTTGAAACTAACCTCAATGATTCATGTAACTATCTAATCACAATATACAATTTTATTCAATTAATTATTACTTTTTTAGGCCTATACTATAATATCTATAAATTGTATATTGTAGTATTTTACTTCCATGTACAGTAATTTGTATTTAGCGTGTTTTAGAGTGCTTACAATTTAATGAATTATGGTTTAAAATTATGAAATATAAATGAGTTTTTCAAAACTTTAATTAGAATACGTTTCATGGACAAACTTTTAATGGAAATTTAAATTTCCTTTTATTTGATAATAAGGTATAAAATGTACATATGGGTAATTGATTTTGATAAACTAAGTAGTTCACCGTCCTCAGACCAGAGGTGTGAACAAAGGAATGACATTGGTGTTCAACTTAACTACTTTTTTCCAACACTTTTCACAGGGGAACTCATGATTGGTGGATAGAACTGTCAACATTGTGACTGTATATTAAAATTTAATATGTGTGTGTGTATCATACATGTATATATTTATTATAGAGTACATTTGTGTTGCGTGATGTTTGTTTGCTTTATATTTTTATAGCCACACGTGAGATGCTAACTAAGACACAATTGCTTAAAATTAATATAAAAAGAAGAATTTACTAATCAACCAGCCAAGTTATTGGTGTAGGAAATAACTAATATATAAATAAAAAAATAGTTATATTCTAGAATAACTTATACATGTGAACTGATATTGCTATAACTGATACTGCGTTTCTCTGAAACTGCTCTTTAGAGTGAGAAGTACAAGGAATATTTGCTTGTCACTGAAAATGCCCCTAAATAAATAGCAGTAAAACCTCTCTAAACTACACTCAGGACAAAATAAATACATTACTCAAGTGTGCACATTACACAGTGGACGTACTGAGTGTGTGAATCCCCTTTGTGTGTATCTGGTAGCCGAGAGATCCCCCACAACTACTATCTACCCTTAGTATCTGATAATACTATACTGTTTTATGGCATGAAACAAAATCAATTTACTTTTGAGCTCAAAATAAACAATTTTCCAAATAATTTATAGGTAATTTATAAATCTGTACTGTCGGCGCAGAAATTATTTGCAACCACGTTTCAAGATTGTTTTCCAAGGAACTAAGAGGCCTGCGAAAAATATAATCATACCATTGTTTTTTTCGTATAATTTTATGTTGTAACATGTATGTTCTAATGTTTTTAATCTCAATTTGAACAAAAATGTTCTGGTATTTTAACTAGTTTTCACTGTATATCAAGTTTACACTGTATTACTAAAAAATCTGTTAATCTATCGCATTTATATTTTAAGACATGATTGATAGGATTGTTCTTTATGGTTTTATAAATTGTAGAATTAAAAGAAAATCCCTTTGACATTCCAAATACTATAATTATCTTTGTTTAGTAACCAATAAAACTAAAGGAAACAAATAATAATTACTATTATTATTTCTATTATTTAAGATTTTAAACCAAGAGTAAAATAACACATTAGCTTCTACATACTATTCTAGGGAATTATATTGGCAAGTATAAAAACATTTTGGAAAGAGAATATAGGGCTGTCCAGACCCCCTAAAGTAATGCATTAAAAACCAAACAATATCCATACAAATATATATTATGTTTGTGAAGGCAATATACAGACGAAGATTCTGCTACGATTGCCGGCAATATCTACCAGGCGAGGTTTTAGCTATTTTGGCAAAAACCCAATATATTCGCAGTCTGAGCCAGAGTTCTCTGTGAAAAACGAAAATAACTAGATCTTAAACCTGCTCACTTGATTTTTTTTGTAAGATTTATGTACGCTATATTTTGCAAAGAAAAATGCAATGTGTATCACAAACGGTATAAAGGATAGTTTCTACTCACTATATTGAATTGCTGTGCCTTTGATCTCATAGTTATAATATTATATCCTGCCAAAAACTGTCTTAAGACAAATGTCATATCAAAACGATAATTACTAGTAGAAAATATCATCTACTAATAGTGAATTTGAATATTTTGACAAAGGTTTTATTTAATAATTAGTAAAATAGTCAATTATTATCACCAATATCCTATACTAGGGCCAATTGTATAAAAATATACCTCTTTGTGTTTAGTAATATTTTAATTTTGAATATTTAAGTTATTAGTATAAATTTGTAGTATATTTTTCTATTATTTCACAATATCTCTCGCAACTTACATCAAATCGTAATTTTATAACTAAATAAACTAGAAACTTGGATTTTTGGTTATCCGTTCATATCAAATTTAAATTCAAGTTGGTTTATTCTATAACCTTGTCACCGATTTTATATACGAGTGGATATATTTTTAAATTATATTTTTTAAGACATGATATATATTAATGTATACTATTATAATATAGTAAAGGGAATGTCAATAAGGCTCCTAACCCTGATCATATTAAGCCGGAGTTCAAAGGCATTCCAGAACTTGTCATTTGCATTCGTACTTCATATTGACATTCCCTCATAGGAATGGAAAAATTCTTTTAAGCATCAGCTCGATTCCTTTGAAATAATTGTCCTCTGAGTAAGGGTTTAAAACTGATCTGTAGATATTCTAGATTACTGAAAATTGATATTAAAGATCATACCTATATTTAATACATAAGTAAACATAGTTCTAGAAAACTATCTTTACTATAATAAATTTAAGAGATAAAATGGAAACTTTAATCTGGTTATTAATAAACATATTATTCTAGAATGTTAAGTTTAAGTTTAAATAGTAAAATTTAATATTTTAACTTAAACGTGTTGATAAGTTTAGATTGAAAAAATAATCTAAAAGTTTCATTTTCATAATTACAGGATGGCTACAGGATCTCTTCTGTAGATAAGAAAACCTATTATAATGATTCATTTCAAACATTTAACTTAAATTATAAACTTAAAGTAACTTAAAACTTAATCAAATTTAAAGTACTTATCGAATCGTACAGTATCTACTATTATTGTACTTATAATGCCTATTTTTCCATATCCTAGTAGTAACTTTATATTATAGTTACTACGGATTTGTAACTATAATATATAATTGTATTATATTTATATGGACAAGTAGTAACTTGTTAGCATATATGTCAAGTTGACTATCTTTGTTAATTTGTCACTGTATGGACGCTAATAAAAATTACATTTTATTGTTAAAACATCACATAAAACTTGAGTTCATATCTATTGAAGAGCTAAATATCAACAATGGAAATTGTTTTATTTACAGAAAATATTAAAACTAGTTTTGTATTATAAAGTGAAAAAAATACTAAATTTTCAAAATTTCTGTTATTTAAAGATTTTTTATGCTGAACCCAAATATATAGTTTTTTGCAATCAAATTATTTTTTTTTAGGCTCGTAATATACACATATTGTTTACCTCCCTAAACTCTTAGCCCGACAAAACATATTCCCAATGTCTATATTCTCAAAAAGTAGTCACAATTAGTTAGTTAATCTGATATTAACGCATTTAGCCCCAATTATTAAATTCAGGTTATTTTAGTTATTGTAACTTATACAATTGTTAATGTAAAATTCTATTAGTTATTAGCTGATATTGAAATTTTTATATTGGCATTGGATTGTTCATGACTGGTAAAATCATTGAAGATTTCCAACTCTTCAAGTGTTTTAAGAAACAAATAGAACGTTTCGACAAGTTTAAAACTATAGTCATTTTAAGATTTTACTTAATATTTAAGCTACATTTAAAACTGGCATACTTGTTTCAATTAAACTAATGTAAGTTATTTTAAGGTAGTAAAAAACACATGAAGACGAAAAGTGGCAAACATGAACCTTAGGAATATTCAATTTGGTTTTTTAACAGGTTGACTGCCATGAGACCCGACAATGGGTCTCACGAAGATGTCACCCCACGCCATGAGTCCCAGATGTGGGTCTCATGCAGACTGTCACAAAATATTATGTGGCCCCGTTTTGGGTCTCAATATCAATGCTTTTAAATGGTGGAATATGTAGTCGTGGCGCCACAAGACATCTCGCTATGCGTGGTTTGAATGTATCATGTCAGGTTTCAGACTTATGATTTTTCAAAGTTGTAAATTTGTAGATGATTAAATATTTGCTATAATTTTAATTTCTATAGTTTTTATAGTTACAAACTGTTCTAATTTACAACCTATTTATACGTGAATGTATTAGGCCTATATTTGTTGACATGTAACTTCTTGCAGTTTTTATTCAGTTTTTAAATGTTGGCTACACTGAAAAACAGCTGTTGAAAAAATATTTTGCTTTATGATGATTTCTAAGTTATAACCTACACTGAACTAACCTTACTGGATAGTTGATTGATCCTTCAGTATTCCTAATTTATAATTTTATTTTATAAACTCCAAAGCATTATTTACACTGGTATGTGTATATTTGTACATAATTTCTTTTCAAAGCCTAAACCTTGAGACCCAAAAATGGGTCTCAATGAGACCCAAAAATGGGACTCATGGCGCGTGGTTACAGGTACAATTTTATTAGTTATTCCACCAGGCCATGAGACCCACTTTTGGGTATTTGTTAAATATTGAGTTTTTTACACACATTTAGGCTAGAATTTGGCTAAGAAGCAAGAAAAACACAATATATAACAGGTATATGGGAAAAAGGTTCGTGACCTGGAGCTACGGTTCCTAAAAAATACTCTGGCAGTCAACCTGTTAAGTAAAATTACATTCTATAAACAAATTTCTCTTAACATTATATTATCAGGCACTACTTGTATTCTATTAGGTATTGTTTTGCGTGTTTTACATGTTTAATTACAGCCTAGGCATATGTTCTATAATAACATAATAAAGCAAACATTATAATGCTATTAATGTTTTGTATTCCACCTAACAAGTTTCACTGAAATGTCGATCCAGGCTTGAAGAACCCAGGACAATGGTGGTAGATATCGGCCTGAAAGTGGCTTCCACGGAAGCCGATGGTAAGAAAGGGTGATATTGAAGGAAATGACTCCTAGCCGAAAGAATGGTCTGCATCTTGTAGGAAATGGACCCATTACAAATAAATGATTCAGTCCACTCTCCAAGGGAAAATTGTAAGGAAAAATTGTCTCGGTGAATTTAGTTCCTATTCACTTAGTGTAATAGATAATAGGACAGAATGAGTAAATGCGTTAAATCTCAGGCATTAACTTGAACGTATAAAACAATCCTTATATACAGGATATATAAACAAATATAATTTGAAACAAAATTGATTTAAAATATGTAGGAGTCTATTTTTAAGTTCATAAGATAAATATTTATCCAATTAATCACGGAGATATCCAATTAATTCTTCGAAATTTAAATAAAGTTCCGAAATGATCAGATAATCATAAATGCTTATAGAAGTTATAATAAAATGTTGTTTATTTATTTATTCAATTTACTCATTATTAATTCAGTAATATTTAAGATATGTATGAATATGAAAGGTGAATGAGTGTGATGATAGTAGATTAATGAGTTTAGTCATTGTTACTAACTTGGGTAAATTGTTCCTTCGATAGAGGCATTTATTAGTAGCTCAATAGATAGTTTGTATAAGGAACCTATAGCTTTATTTGGATTTCGAACCTCTTATTATTGGCCTAATTCGCACATAATTCACAAGCTCGATACAACCTAGACTCCTAAAGTAGCATCCACGTTGGTGACAACTATTGTAATTATTAGGATATTCAGTAAATTTACATATTGTCTAACATCTCCTATACATTATCCAAGTAGCTGGGTTACAGCACTGTGCCACCAGAGATAACAACGTATTGACGTCAACCGGTAGTTAATTATTCTTTCAACAAAATGAGGTCATTGTGTAGAAAATGTATCTATAATTAGACCATGAACAGAATGTATACAAAGTACATGTATATTATAGTACTGAATAATGTAACTAGGTCTCAGCTAGTAACAAGACGCAGTTTACTGATACAAACCATAAACGAAGTCACAACATCAACAAAAGGTAAGTTGAAGTTTTCCCGACATCATTTTGTGAAGCTTTATGCAAACACTTGCCGTCTGTATTGTGTTTAAATAGCGAGACTTTGACTTCCTTAAAGTTGATTTACACTTTGTAAATTTGTTATTTATTTTTTTAGAAGGAAATTACAAATGTACAGATCAATTGCCAATTAGCAAATATTTATTCAAAATAATATACTTTCAGCATTACTGATTTTGCTACACTATCTACAGCTATATCGTTTTATGATTATTACTATGCCATAAATACGGAACTCAATTGTTTGTATCTATAAATAATTGAACATGATTAAAAAAAATACTTATTTTGTATATAATTGGAGAATATTATTTTTCAATACTTAAAAAATTTATAGCTTTGTATCCGTTTGAAGCAACACATGTAAATATAACTATTTACTATTTCAATATAATTTTATAACATTCTATAACTCAAGATTAATCTGCTCATAATTACATAAGTACCCTAGTATAAGTTTATTTAACCTATTATTTTATTTATTTGTAATATGCTTTGAAATGTGCCTAAATAAACAATTTATTGCCTGACTCCATGGGTACGTTAACTAGTTTTCACTTAATACAATGTAATCGATTTACTTATCATAATTCATATATAGATAATGCTGAGCCAGCTGATTTGAGATATTTAAATATTATTACAATTATTAGTAGCTTATTTTTTTATTAAAGTTGAGAAATTATCATCCTCTTCCGTTGACATCTTTACGGTCATCATTTACAGCCTACTCAATTTTTTTAATTCTCTTCAAGTTTCTTCTTCTTAAATTTGTCTTTTCTACCTTCCTTTTCCCTCCACATCCCTCCAACTTGGTTTTTTCGACTTCCCCTTGGGTTTCCTCTTATTCTTTTTCTTCTTTTTCTAGACCTCTCCTCGGAATTATCTCATTCACACCCCCCAGCCACTTAATCATTCTTAGTTCCATTACCTCTTGTAGCGCTATCACTTTCACATTTTCTCTGGTTATTCCGTTCCTTATAAAAAAGAAGAAAAAACAATAGAATAAAGATAATTTAATGATGATTGAAAATGGTTGTTTCTGTGGTTCTTCCAGACAAACAGTCATAAAAGAAAAAAATTCAACTGTACCTAATTGCATAAATCACTAAACATAGTAACATTTTCACTATCAATAAATCAATCTAAGTTTATAAATATGTATACAATTATGAAAATATGCAAATAATAACTCAATGATGGCTTATATTATATAATTCCTGTAAATAAAACCCACGGCTTAAAAAATATGAGGATAGTTGTAGTTTTCAGTACTAAAAGATCCAGCCAACTGATGATGTCCAGTTTTAACATACGTCATCACCAAAGTGTTCGGATTAAAAAGTAGGGTAGTTGGGTGGAGCTATTGACGTCCGCTCTTCATCAATCATAAGGCCTATTGTTAATTAAACACACGCCCATGGCTGCTGGAACGTCCAGTGAGGACCGAAACTGTTGGGTTAAATGTTAGCAATTTGAAAGTGAATAAAGAAATAATAGAAAATAGCCTAACGTACGTATATATGTTTATTTATTTAGTTAAATCCTTAGGATCTCAATAATAAAACATATTTTAAACGTATAGAGCCTGTAATTAATAGGTTATAATATTTACCAAGCTACCTTTGTATTTAAATATTTACGGTATGTGGATTCGTTCCAAGAAGAAAAAAACTCTTAAAATAGTTTTATTTTTACTATAGTTAATTCATTTTATTATAAATCGTAATAATGTTCACTTGTTGGATTTATTTTTCACTTGTAAATAGTGGAGTATTCCGTTTAATCACTTTAAACCTCTACGTTTCCTAAGTCCAAGCAAGGATTTAATTTTGTTTGTTTTGTTATCATATCTCATAAAGTAATAAAAAATATATTTCGTATTGCAAAAAGCTTATTCCGAATAAATGAAATAAATTATTAACATGGGCTGGATTGATTTCGGAACCTCAATTGTGATTTCAAAATATGTTTGCTATTGAAAATATAAATAATTATCTACCTAATTTTTCATACAAAATTAGAATATATTTAAAAAACAAGTAAAACCAACTTTATCACCCTTGAATAAGACAACAACCGATTATTTTGATAACGGAGGAGCATTCTAGTACTGTATACACAAGTGACATCTTTAAACGGATGTTTTATAACAATAAGAGACAATTTTGAATGTCTATAAAGTTTCATATGTTACTCAACGACTTACATCAGGTTTTAGTATCTGAGGTATATCTTGCCTCTCACAGTACATAAGAGAAACTGTCCTTTAAGTCTTAGCTATTCGGATTGTCACAATTTGTATGTTTGACTAATGTTGAATGTACTGCATTTCATTTAAGTTTCAGATTTTGGATGACTGTTAGACTCCAGTTTTGGGCTGCAGTAATAGTAAAGGTTCAATATTCTCTTAAACACGTTGTTCCTGGATCAGACTATACATTATTTACATAATTAGTAATATGCCATGTTAGGTAATAGATTTTTCTAAACCTCAAAGCAAACCAAGTTTAAATGTGATAAGACATTTTCTTTATTATAAATAAATATTCTGCGATAAAAACCGATATATTTGGCAAGTAGTTTGTATAAAGTAATGCACGTTATCTCTTCCCTCTCTGATGGCCTCACAGAACATAGGATGTATGTGTGACGTCCTAAAGGTAAATGGTTTGCCTTTATTTTTAACACCACGGTGCTTTCAAAAGTAGCCCCGCCATTCCTGAGTGTTCTGTCCTTTTAAATAGCTTTAAACATTGGTGTACTATGATGAGGGCATTTTAATTGCTAAAATTAAGTTACATTTCTACATTAATAGTGTTTATTAAAAAAAAAAACTATTTTCATCAGATAGTCTATGTTTTTTTTTAAAGGTTTACCAAATATATATTATGTTATGTACTCTGCGACACTCAAACTTTCATTGGAAAAAAGTTTTTAATGGATTCAAATAAAAAAAAATACATAAAAATGGAAATATTAAATTATTTATTTATTTTTATTGATACAAATTATTCACATGTCATTAGTTACAGGGTTATTCACACTTATAGACACAACAATTTGATATTTTCACACCCACAGAAAAGATATATTTACACCAGCGTATGCTGTCGTTTTGTTGTCATTAGAAGTATGAACATAAACAGCTGTTAGTTTAGTTAAAGAAATACAGTACAAGTAAACGTCACACAATATAAATTTATTATAATATAAGTACAAAATTTACATAGTATATTTCATAACAAGAGTGGAAAGTGGGGTTTTGCATGTTCGAGACCATATGTTTGAAGTGCGAGACTTGTCGAGCACTTCAATTGGTCGAGAACATGCAAAACACTTTTACTCGAGTTTTGAACGATAATTTTCACTACACTACGGAATAAAAACAGGTGTTGTTGACTGTGGAAAATTTTCGTTTGTAAACGATGTTACTTCGGTAGTAAACAATAGACAGCTGTTGAAAATATGATGTTTCGCAGGTTGTAAAACACATAACGAAAACAGCTAAACTCATAGTAGTGTAGTGAAAAATATATTACAATACAAGTACAAAATGCACAAATATTATAGTGATCGATATCGGTGAACCACGTTCATTTTCCTCAGTACAGAGGGATTCACAAATGAATTACACTTTTATGAATCCTTCTGGTTTGAGGAAGGTGAGCGTGGTTCACCGAAATCTATCACCATAATAATTTGTATTTTGTACTTGTATTGCAATATATTGGTGAATTTTGTGCTTATACTGTAATACATTTGTGTTGTGTGACGTTTAATTGTACTCTACATGTACCAACACGTATTACTCTAATTAAAAAAAACTATTTAACTAAACAACACACTTTAATGATGTAGATTCTTTAGACGTTTTAATCGATTGGGGTGGAATTTAAGAGAGTTTCTTCTCTTACATTCTTTCCACTAACCTTAGTTCTTAAGATTTATAGTTAATTTAACCAAGCTATTGTACCTTTTCCTATGTCAAGAAATTTCATGGGAACTGACATACTTACAATAGTAAATATATTTTATGGGGGTTTCATAATAAAATAACAAAATAACGCAAAATACAGTTGAAAATCGTTCTCAGTGACCCTCGAGGTAACGCTTGCAGTATCTGCAACAGCACTTGATCATCCCATAGCAACACTGTTTACATACAACTCTAAGTGCTCTCCAAATACGCTGTATTATCTATATTATATGTTGTTTATTTATACCCCAATAGTCTAGATTATGAATTTAAATTGATTTAATGGCCGTATTAGAACATTTTAACGGTGATAGTAAATATTAACTTTGATTTTATTCACCAGTAAGCTTCTTAAATTAATTATTATATTAGTACGAACTGTATTTATACAGTTTGAGTTATAAAGTGAAATATATTATTTAGAAAACACTAATTAGGATGTGTTGAATACTAATTAAAATTGTTAACAAATAATTCTTTTATTTATATATAACAAGTTTATTATTATAAATGTTGTCGTCAACTACAAGACATTAGGGAAAAAGCAAATGCGTAAAAATATCCTAAAAGTTCGTGGCCTTATTCCTCTCTAAATACTCAGTTTTTCGTTAGTTTATTGCAAAAACTTTTAATACAATATCTAAGAAAATATGTTGTAAATAAGGTGCTATTATGTGTACTATAGTCAATATCAATATAAATAATAATTGTCTATATTTACTTTTATGTATACTAATGGTTAGTACTTGAATCTGTTTTCAATTTTACAATACATAATTTTTCAAAAATCTTTGGAGGTCTATTTACAGGATTTATACATTGATTCCTTTAGTACTAAATATAGATTTTACGACATGTCTCATTATGTCTTAATTAAAATTATTAATTTTTTCAAATTTTTTTATCAAGCTAAAACGCTTTATATGGTGAATAAACCTTAAATATTTCGAGCAATTTATGTAGAAAATCATAAATATGTTCAAAATATATAACTTACTGATGAATGTTGTGTTTTACATGTCAGTGGAATACTTATAATCCATCCGTCAAACATTTAAGAATCGCCACCTAATATTATGGAGTTAAAAATAACAAACTCTAGTGTAGTGACTTTCTGAACTTGACTATACAATTAATTAAGGGAGAAAATTAATTAGTGAGAACAAAACTCGCAGAACTACCTTACTCCTATCGTTATATTAATTTTGTTTCTAAAAGATCAAACGAGGTGTTAGAGGAGCCTGCAGTAGTACTATTGGGGCAGCTTTGTGCCTGGCCACTAAGACACTAAGCGTGACCTCTACCTACTGCTCAGAGCTGTTAACTAGTTCTCTCCAGGAAACCCTCATTGGAGAGAACCATCCAAGAAACACAACAAACTATCTTGAAACTGAAACAGTAGTACAGAGTTTCCATTATATGATTACTGGTACAGTTTATTGCTCGTAAAGAAAGGTGTATTATATATGCTAAGGTGTATTGAACAACATGCAATGCCAAGACCCAAGCGTTACTGTTAACATACACGTACGGTGATATTGACCCGCCCACTATCCCATACACGTACGGTGATATAGACCCGCCCACCCATCCATACACGTACGGTGATATTGACCCGCCCACCCATCCATACACGTACGGTGATATTGACCCGCCCACCCATCCATACACGTACGGTGATATTGACCCGCCCACCCACCCATACACGTACGGTGATATTGACCCACCCACCCAACCATACACGTACGGTGATATTGACCCGCCCACCCACCCATACACGTACAGTGATATTGACTCGCCCACCCACCCATGGACATATGGTGATATTTACCTGCCCACCCACTCATACACGTACGGTGATATTGACCTGCCCACCCACTCATACACGTACGGAGATATTGACCCGCCCATCCACCCATACGCGTACGGTGATATTGACCTGCTCACCCATCCATACACGTACGTTGATATTGACCTGCCCACCCACTAATACACGTACGGAGATATTGACTATTCGTTTGACTAACTGCCCTTTTAATATGCTCCTATTATATTCAACCATCAAAATAATATTTAATAACCTCCTCACTTGATATATTATGCAGTTTAAAATAATTATGAGAGTTTTAAAATAAAAAAAGAAGAAGAAAAATAAAAATACAACCGACTGAATTTTGAACAAAACGATTCATTCAATAATACTATAAATAATCTAGTATTACTATTTTCAGTAAGAATATAAGCCAGGCTTTGTCTGGAAAATTCCGAAGATGACGCTGTCAAGCAACACCGAGCGTGGCTGTTTCTCGGATGGGTGTGATCATCTGAGCGATTACACCTTTGCACGCAACCCACCTGCCTGGTCAACTATATGGCTTTAGACCATGCAAATTGTTACAAATATTATTTATAGATATAGTGGTGTTGTTATTGATCTACCCATCCATCCATAAACGTACAATAATACTGACCCACCCAACATCCCATACACTTACAGTGGCATTTACCCACCCGCCCACCCATAAACGTACAGTAATACTGATCCACCCAACATCCCATACACTTACAGTGGTATTTACCCACCCGCCCACCCATAAACATACAGTAATACTGATACACCCAACATCCCATACACTTACAGTGGTATTTACCCACCCGCCCACCCATAAACATACAGTAATACTGATACACCCAACATCCCATACACTTACAGTGGTATTTACCCACCCGCCCACCCATAAACATACAGTAATACTGATACACCCAACATCCCATACACTTACAGTGGTATTTACCCACCCGCCCACCCATAAACATACAGTAATACTGATACACCCAACATCCCATACACTTACAGTGGTATTTACCCACCCGCCCACCCATAAACATACAGTAATACTGATACACCCAACATCCCATACACTTACAGTGGTATTTACCCACCCGCCCACCCATAAACATACAGTAATACTGATACACCCAACATCCCATACACTTACAGTGGTATTTACCCACCCGCCCACCCATAAACATACAGTAATACTGATACACCCAACATCCCATACACTTACAGTGGTATTTACCCACCCGCCCACCCATAAACATACAGTAATACTGATACACCCAACATCCCATACACTTACAGTGGTATTTACCCACCCGCCCACCCATAAACATACAGTAATACTGATACACCCAACATCCCATACACTTACAGTGGTATTTACCCACCCGCCCACCCATAAACATACAGTAATACTGATACACCCAACATCCCATACACTTACAGTGGTATTTACCCACCCGCCCACCCATAAACATACAGTAATACTGATACACCCAACATCCCATACACTTACAGTGGTATTTACCCACCCGCCCACCCATAAACATACAGTAATACTGATACACCCAACATCCCATACACTTACAGTGGTATTTACCCACCCGCCCACCCATAAACATACAGTAATACTGATACACCCAACATCCCATACACTTACAGTGGTATTTACCCACCCGCCCACCCATAAACATACAGTAATACTGATCCACCCTACATCCCATACACTTACAGTGGTATTTACCCACCCGCCCACCCATAAACATACAGTAATACTGATACACCCAACATCCCATACACTTACAGTGGTATTTACCCACCCGCCCACCCATAAACATACAGTAATACTGATACACCCAACATCCCATACACTTACAGTGGTATTTACCCACCCCCCCACCCATAAACATACAGTAATACTGATCCACCCAACATCCCATACACTTACAGTGGTATTTACCCACCCGCCCACCCATAAACATACAGTAATACTGATACACCCAACATCCCATACACTTACAGTTGTATTTACCCACCCGCCCACCCATAAACATACAGTAATACTGATCCACCCAACATCCCATACACTTACAGTGGTATTTACCCACCCGCCCACCCATAAACATACAGTAATACTGATACATCCAACATCCCATACACTTACAGTGGTATTTACCCACCCGCCCACCCATAAACATACAGTAATACTGATACACCCAACATCCCATACACTTACAGTGGTATTTACCCACCCGCCCACCCATAAACATACAGTAATACTGATCCACCCAACATCCCATACACTTACAGTGGTATTTACCCACCCGCCCACCCATAAACATACAGTAATACTGATACACCCAACATCCCATACACTTACAGTGGTATTTACCCACCCGCCCACCCATAAACGTACAGTAATACTGATACACCCAACCACCCATACACGTACAGTGGTGGTTAAGGAGCTGCCATTAACAAGGTGGTCCCAAGTTTAAGTTTCAGAGAGGACTTCTTAGCCTTGACTCACCTGTTGAAATAAGAACTTAATCTTTTAATTCAAACAGTTGGACAACGACCAACAAGATGGAATTACAAAAGGTTTTTCGTCTAATTTTGCAACTGAATAGTAAAAGTTTATCTATCTCAAGAAAAGTCTGTGATAAATAGATGTTTTAGTTACTTGTCATCGTAACTAAAAAAAAGAAAGTAAAAACTAGTGATCTTCGTGTAGTATTGAAGTATCTAAGACTATCTTGCCCGTTCTTAATAATACCTCTAATTTAATAATTCAATTAATAATATTGTAGTATTTCAGGCAGTGAAAACTATTTAACATACCCATGGACAATTAGGTGACAAAATACTGATTAATTTGTACTCAAAATTGCATTTAAATACGTAATTAAAATGATGAATTCAACTAAACATATAATGCAGTATCAATATTACTGTACTTAGCTTAAGTGTTGAAAAATAAACTTCTTAAATTATATACAAATTAAATACGTTTTTTTGAAAATCGTTTTCAATTATTTTACACGCAAACAACTTACTTCACTATGTATAGCATGAGAGATCATCACAAACACATATCGCTGTAAGTTTTTAAGTAAAATCAGTGAACTATTGGTGGCATTGTGTCATGTATAAATGTTACCTAATTCGTCATGGATAGTTAGAGTTGTGTGTGACTTCTTTATGAAAAAAGATACAACTACAAAAATAAAAACATAGGATTACAGGAGTGTAGAAAAACTTTGAAGAAGTATAAGTCTCACACAATACAGATGGCAAATGATTGTTTAAATCTTGACAAAATTATGTCAGGGAAACTTGAACTCACGTTTTGTTGATGTTGGAATTCGTTTATGGATTGTCAATAAACTACCTCTTGTTAACAATCTGAAAGACAGTTACATTATTTAGTACTATAATATACACGTACTTTGTGTACATATTGTTCATGCTCTAATTATAGACTGACTTTCTAGACAGTGACCTACTTTTGATCAAAACTAACAACAGGATGCCGTCTATACGTTGGCAGCACTGGTGGTGCATTGCTGTAACCCTGCTTCTTGGATATTGTTGAGGAGCTTATAAGTGGAAGGCTCTCCTAATTTATTTTTGCTCTTCGTATACTGACACGGTGTCCCCTCAATGGTTGTCATCCACGTTGACACCTCTACAGAGGTATGAGGTGTCTGTGTAATGTGGTTGTTAGGGCCTGGCTTTTATCTAGGAAAGAGAACCAAGTATAAAGCTTTCTGGCCAATCGGGCTAATTCTAAGTGGTTCGGATTCCAAGTAAATCTATAGGTACCTTAATGGCTTTAATAAATCACTCTGTCTATAGAACAGTTGTCATTAGTTAGTAAGAAATACTACACTTATTAATCTACACTCATCACACTAATTCACCTCTCATATTTGCCTATATCTTGATGATCACTAACTATCTTAACAATGAATTAATTAAAATGAAATATATCTTTAGTACTATTGTAAACAGTTATTAAAATCTGAACAATCAGGAGATTTATTTTAATATAGAATGAAGAATATCTTAGTAATAAACTTTATTTTATTGATTTATATGTACACTTATAATTACTTTTAGTAAAGTTTCCAATATGTTTTATTCCATAATGTACTTATTTTGGATAACATTGCATAAATATAACAGTCGTTAATCCATTTCCGCAGAACTATTTTTATCATTATATGCATACTGTAGCAGTTGAGTCTTTTAGTTTTGTATATCTGTGTTCTTTAAATGCAGATAACATTTTCAACTGAGCAAATTTTAAGTAGTTTTCCAAATACAGTATTTAAATTTTAAATCAATGCACGTGAATTCTGATTTGTTTTTCCCTACAACCATGTTTTTTATGAGCGTGGTAAATCTTTTCCGGCTCTTTACAGTTGAACTACCATTCTGTTTTCAAGTGAACCCTAACCTATGAGACCGTGACTTAATTGAGCTAATTATACTATCCAGCAGATGATGTTAAATAATATAATGAATATACGATTCTATGACCATTATACACTCTGGATAGTGCTACCTAGTGTAAACCATTTGTTAATTAACTGTGTCTTAAGCATACTGTCTGCACTGTAGCATAAAAACTGTAGTCACACTCGATTCACACAATGTCATACTAAACAGTTTTCAACTGACTGGGTGACTCGTAAAGTACACAATTATTGTAACTATATGGTACACATTTTGCTTAATCCGATGATGCAGATCCTGAAGGAAAACCAACCTAATGAATTAAATGTATACTATTTTATATTAACTGGTATTCTTACCTAATATTGTTCGATATAGTGATATGGTTTTTTTGATAAATTTGTATTTTCAATAATGTTGAAATTACCAAAGTTATTTATTGCAACCAACTACACAATAAACATATTTTCGTTCCGTTACATTTTACGTCTTAATTAAAATGACACAATTTCAAAGCATGGGTTTAAAAAAATTAATAAAATCAGACATAATTTAAAAACATAAACGAGATCATTTTATATTAATTATATTTCAAATACACACTGTTAAACTATTGATAGTGTTTCATTAGATGATTTGCATAATAAGCTATAGAATAAGTATAACTACTGACTAATGTATACCAAACTAACTGAATGACATTTTTACTTAAAAAATGTTATTTGATTTTGTTAAATTAAAATATATATCTTCTTCTTGTGAAGCCGCAATATAAATATACAATTATTGGAATAGTTTGGATGACATTGGAATATAATTTAATATTGATCAATTTGAACATGTAGCATTTCCATGAACCGGTAAATAAAATCACTTTGGAATAATAGTTTCCTGTAACATGATTCTATGATTCCAGAGTTTTCTCAGGATACTTTTGAACATTGTTCTCAATTATCAGGTTAAAAATGTAAGGGTGCTAGCTGCGACCGTTTTAGCTGCTTGTCATATTTCATTTACAAAATATTTATTTTTTATTAAATAGAGCATGTAATTAAATATCTACATTCAGGACTACGGTTGTATTAATAATAAAAGACAACCTTGATTTTGTTGATCTTTTATTTAATCTAATAAAAATATAAGGATTGTTTCATACGAGATTACGTTCAAGGTAATGTCTGAGATTTACCGCATTTTTCATTCTGTACAGGAAATTACACTAGGTGAATAGGAGCTGAATTCCCCGAGACAATTTTCCTTGAAGTATGAACCGAATCATTGATTTGTAATGGGTTGATTTCCTACAAGATGCAGACCATTGTAGATATAGAAAGGAGTAATTTCCTTCAATATCACCCTTTCCTACTATTGGCTCCGTAGAAGCCACTTAGACCAATATCCCCTGCTACTGACCTGAATCCTTCCACCCTGCATCGAGATTTTGGTTGTTAAGTAGCATATATAATATTAATATTAATGTTATAATATTAATAACATTTTTCACGCCTTTGTGTGAATATAGAATATAAGTGATGATATTAATATATAACAAGCAAAAAATAATTAAATAAAATTACTGCCTGAGATATGTTATTATACCAAAATAACCCCGAGTCTGTATGCTCATAGGATTTCGAAAATTCATTTCATATAGAAAACCGGAGCTAATTGTTCAATTTTGGTAAAATTGTTGGAGATTTTTAATGCTTCACTAAATTTAAGATATAGTTACAGTAAAAAAACCTCATGTCGTATTCAGGTGTTGCTTTCTAACTTGATCAATAGTATTTTAATAAGAGGGAAAATGCCTGTTTTAAACTTAGCTAAGGTACTAAGTAATATCTAAAGACGACTATAGTTTTTACCTTTCGAAACTTTGTGTTTGTTACTTAAACACCTGAAGAGTTGTAAATATCCATTATGTTTATCAATCATAAAGAATCCAATGCAAACAAATAACTTTAAACCTAGCTAATATTTAATAAAAAATGGTGTTAGGGATTTGGAAACAAATCACTGATGAGGAGTGTTGAGTATAGTATGAAAAGAGATTATCGGAATTCGGTACGCAGTGAATGCCTGGAGTTTACTGAACACAATAATGACGAAAAGACTTAATGGCACTTTTTGTGGATTATTGGTTGATAGCTCGGATATACTGTCGTAAGCATTTTGACAGCAAAAGCTATTGTTCAAGAATCGTTTACTAAGTAATTCTGTAGATACGTGCGCCTAGTTTCACCCTTAAATGGTAACTGAGTTAAAGTGGTAATATAGTGGATACAATTATAGAAATGGTTCCTTAAATATTAGTTACTCTGAGAATCTAAATAAATTTAAAAAAAACCTTCTTTAGAACAAGTTGTTGTAATAAGTGTTTATAAGGAATTTACACGTTTTAACTAAAGAACAATGAAACATTCAACATTTCATTAAAATATTGTTAAATGTTTTGCAGGAAAACATTACCTATTTTCCTGTCGAATAGGTAATTGCACAGTAATTGAAATAGTACATGTGACCGTTTCACAGCCAAGATTGATTACAATTTAGGTACATAATGCTTAAATATTACAGTGTGTGGCCCTCAGAACACAAAAGATATTTGTAAAAAATGTCTGTCGACTACAATATGATGCCTTTTTTTACTGTTACTCATTTACTATACAATAAGTTTAACCCACCCATTTAACAATTACAGTTGTGATAACCCAACAACCCAACCATAACCTTTAATGGTGATGATCCACCCACGAACCCATACAGGTACATTGGTGATGACTACTTCACGCACACATACCTACAATGGTGTTGAACCATCCCCACCACATGTACAAGAATATTGGTGATTACCCACCCACCAATACAGTTGTGTTTAATAACCCACACACCCTTAAACATACAATAGTCATAACTCACCCACCCACACACATACAGTGGTCATGACCAACCCACCACTAACCATACATATTTTGGTGGTATATAATTAAACGTATCATTAAATAGGGTCAACAGGTCTGCAGAACAAAAATCACCTGCATTAATTTTATTCCTCAGTTTTAAATAATAAGTTTACTGATTGTTTATACTTTGAATACAAATTATGTATTTCCATTTGTATTCATTTTGTTAGGAGCAAATTAAAACGATAATAATTTCATATTCAAAAATGTGTACGAATATTATATTCATATTGATATTTATGTACTATAATTTTCAGTAAGGTAGTTAGTTAAAGAACAGCTTCATAAGCTAACAGTTCTTAGATTCCAATTACATCCTTACCAATTTTGAAAGGGGTTACCACCGTCTGTTTATTTATCATTAGGATATTAATTGAGAACATTGGACACTTTCTAAGGAATATTTCGTTTTAATTTTAACGATTACTACTTACAATCATCTACACTCATCACATTCATTCGAACACGATATTCGCTTATATCTTCACAATCAGCGTCTTAAAGAGCAGCAGAGGCTGTCGGAGGCTGTCAGCCAAGTTGGTTTTATTCCAATAAGAACAATGTTACTGTCGGACATACTATCACACGTAGGCAAAGTAAATAGCTATTTTTAAACAGATTTTTCCAAAGAAATTGATTTTGATCAAGAATTAAATAGCGTGTGGGAATATTTTGTGAATTCCTAGATAGTTTTATGGAAAAATATTAAGTTTGAAGTTTTTATTTTCATATATTTTTCAAAAGTAGATGTATGTATTTAAAATATAACAAGCAAAACCAACGATCAATATGATAACGTTTAAGATGACACACCATACACAACGTTTGGTCAGTAAATAACGAAAAACTCACAAATATCATTATTATCATGGGATTAAAGTTAACATGGCTGACAGCCTCTGCAGACTCTTCAGAATAAAATTGAACAAAATCAATAATCACTTAGTCATCATTATATCATAAAATATAACTCGTAAAAATATAAGATTTGACTAGGTAACATTTCTTTAACGTTTTGTTCATAAATTTACCTAAAATCTACATCATTATAATTTAGAGTGTTTGAGGTTTGTTTTGACTCTTAACATAGCAAAGTGTATTAAACCTAACCACAAACTTTGAAACAGGTGTTTTCTTTTGAAGTTAAATATCCCGAGCCTCATTTTGTTAATGAAGTCAACTTTACCATGATATATGTATCGGCTGAAATTATTTTTCAAAGTTTATCTTCTTCTAGACACATGCACATTGTGGTTCAAGGTTAAGACATTTAATTACGGTTTCCTGTTGAAATGTAAATTTTATAAAGGATTATAAAAATGCTGTGATAAACAAATTAAGGTAGATAAATTATTATTATTTGATGTTTGTGAACTTCACTTATATTCTAGCAAGGTGACTAAGACTAAGGGAAGGTAGGCATTCTAAGTACACAATCTTTGTAGATACTTTATGATAAGATATTTTTTAGATTTATTTTAGTTTAGAGTAGGAAATTAAGTTATCTTATGCATATAAGCAATTTATAGTACCACAATTAATTGTCATCATAAAGTAAGTCTGTGTGTGAACAGTAAAAAGAGAAGAGGGGTGAATGAACTGAGGAGGTGTGGGTCGCGGAGGGTCCGAGAGAGGTGGTAGTAGGTACCGGGAGGGTCCGAAGCCAGGGTTTTAGGTAGTTTTGTACTTCTTTGTCCGGTTAGGGTTTTGCGGGTGGTTTACCCGGTCTAGTGTTGTCGTTTTGGCTTAGTTATTTTTCTTGGTGAGTGTCATGTCATTCCTACCCTCCCCCCCCCCCACTTCACATCCAAACAAGGCAGTTACCCTGGGAAAGGCGTAACAATATAAAAACAGGATATAAAGGATATCACAACTATCAACGTATTTAACTTAAGAAATGTTGGACCTTCACCAAAATATTCTGAAATATTTACTCGTACACAGTTGAGTTGTTCCATTTAAATTCCCTGTTCATATCTAAATTTGCTTGATTTACTATGTGTATTTTATAATTAATTTAATATATTGAGTGTCTGGTCTTGACAACGATTAACAATAACTACTTGGGGACAATGTGTTCGGAGATCGAAGGTGATACATTCTACGCTCGGTCCTCTTAATCCCAACATTGGATCCGTTCAACGGTTGACATTAGTGCGCTCATTACTATAGAAGCCTGGAGTGTCCATATTGGGCTGTAGTCTGTGCTCAGATGTTTTGTAAGGAAGTGAAGTGAGTATAAAGCTTGTGAACTAGCTAAAGAGCCAATCAATACTGCATGGTTTGTATTCCACGAAAAGCTGTAGGTCACTTTTCCCCTGGCTACTCAGGTAGTATTAAGAGATAGCTCTTTCTAAGGAACATTAACCTTAGCTAGTAAAAATGACTCCAATCGTTGTTCTATATTTACCACACTTACTCACCTCTAATATTCAACCTTATATAAACATTAGACTTCTTAGTATAGAATAATGAATAGTAAAATTATGTAAGAAACAATCAAACACTTAAGATAATTATTAGAGTATTTTCATTTTGTTTTTCCAAAAACGTGCTAATTTCCCCCAACTACAGTGCAGATAAACATCAAGTATTAATTTAGTTCATGGTGGTAGTTTAGGTTAATAAAAGCTAGATTAGAGTATGTATTTGTATTGTTAAAACCATTTGAGTGAAGGTCGTTTTTCCACCAATGTGTTTAATTATATAATAAATATTACTGGTAAACATGTATTATTAATTTTCAGTATTTATATGGGACATGTATTTTATTGGGAATGTTTATACATATCTTCAAATAAAAACTTGAACATTTTCAAAACCCAATTCACATGACAATATTATTTTAAAAGAACGAGCGGGCAGTTTGGAAGAGAATTCTTTTATTCCTAAGAGGGAATTCCAAATATGAAGTGCGAATGCAAATGGCCTGTGCTGGAATGCCTTTGAACTCCGGCTCAATATGATCACGAGGAGGGGGGGGGGTCTTATTGATCCTTCCTTTATTATATTGCAATATTATGCATTAATAAATATACTATTAATAAAATGCTTTGTAAGAAAAATATTTACTATGTATATTCAATTATTATGCTATGATACTATACAATAATCGTATTTATAATATTATATAGCTCATTATTTAAATGCATATAAATAAGTAACTATGTAACAAGCTACGATATTGTTTTTTTTCAACAGCTAACGATAAAGTCAGCATTCTATCGTAGCTACTATATATATAGTAGCTTATTATATATATGGTAGTGTAGTGCTGTAAGCCAGCTACTTCGGGAATAGAAGTTGTGAAGAATGTAGATGATGGCTTGGTCCTCTTAATACCAGCTTACCATCAGCTCAAAAGTTACCATTAGTGTAGACACTTCTAGGGAGGTATGGATTATCCATGTTAGGTATGGATAAAGCTGTTGGACTTTTAGTTGTCTTGGCAATTCAAATATTAATAAATAGCTCTTTTTATAGAACAAACAACTCTAGTGATAATGATGACTACACTAGTTAATCTACCTTCATTCTCCCCTCATAAAGCATATATATATATCTACGTTCGGCGTCTTTGTAATTATTATTATAGATAAGAAATAATATTGTTAATAACTATTATAAATAATGCCAAGAGTGCTACTTTTATACCACTGATACCAGCATCGATTTTTTATTATATTGTCACATATAAATAATTAAAAATATAATCAATTTATTAGTTGACCTTATATAAAATTTATTTTTCTATTTATTGTGTATATTTACGCAAATTACTCTGACCCAGTTTAAAATGTTACTCTGCATTTGCAAAACTATTATTTACACACAGTCGATAATATTTTATCATTAAAAATATTGTTTTCATACAACTTCATTCTTGTTGATAAGTAATTAGGAAGTGAAGAGTTTGAATAATATCACAATTATGAGGCCAAAGGGATTAGAAGGAAATGTATAGAGTAGAACATGTATTTTTAGCCAATATTGATACACGCACCATAGTAAATTTTAATTGTTAAAAGTACATGAATATCACAAGCTAAAATCAAGTTTGCAGATTTAATCTCTTCCTATTTAATTTTTATCACAGAGCACTCTGGCTCAGACTGCGATTATATTGGAGGTTTGCCAAAATACTTAAAACCTCGCCTGGTAGATAGTGCCAGCAATCTTTGCAAAATTATCGTCTGTACATTGCCTTTACAAAAATAATAGTTACTTATGGATATTAATTGGTTTTAAATATAATAACTGCACTTGATGATTTTGGTTTATGATATAGCCTATTAATAATATAATATATATGACTTATGTAGAATTCATGCGTATATCATGAAACTCATATATAACAATTTAAACCCTTTTTAGTCAAATAAAAAGTAAATTATAAACTTGGTTGATGATCCTAAATCAATATAATATTTTTGACTTTTATCAGTAATTTATAAAATATATATATATATATATATATATATATATATATATATATATATATACAATTTGGATTATCAAAAGGACTGGTGTTTGTTTACACATTGTAACAAATCTAACGTGTAGTTATGTTATTCTTATATAATTCGTAGATAAAATATTCCCAAGGAGTGTCATAAGACAGTATTTACGATAATGCTGGCAGTTCTTAATATGACCTGGTTAGTGGCTCGGACTGTGTCCACTGTAGCTTGAACACAGCGATATAAACCGGCACGTGTTATGAAGTTACAAACTTCTTTATAACCTTATTTTACAGACAAAGTATCCACGTGACTATGTTTTTGCTGTTCTATATATGTATATTATGCTTCATTATTGGGTCACCATTTACAAGTTTACCTTCCGTTCCAACTACTGGCACGTGTTATGAAGTTAAACATTTCTCTGTAACCTCATTTTACAGACAAAGTATCCACGTGACATTGGTTTTGCTGTTCTATATACGAATATTATACTTCATTATTGGGTCACCATTTATAAGTTTACCTTCCGTTCCAACTACTGGCACGTGTTATGAAGTTAAAAACATATTTATAACCTCATTTTACAGACAAAGTATCCGCATGACTATGTTTTTGCTCTTCTATATACGTATATTATACTTCATTTTTTATTCACCATTTACAGATGAACCATTCCAACTACTGGCAATACAGATTCTAATACTATATTACTCTTAAAGAAGTAATACAATATGGTTTCATTTGATTTTAACAATAAAAATAATTGTAAAAAGTGCACTTGTCTACTGTCAGGTGTTAGTAGGGTAATATGATCTCTACAAAGTATCAACATTTCTAACTGAGAAAGAGTTTTAAATTCAGTCCCATTTAAAAATAAATAAAAACTATCAAAGGATTACATAACAATTTTTTACACTAAACCAGTTAATGAAATTTGTAAGCCTTATCACTATCCGCTGTGTGTGTGTACGGTTGGGTGGAGGGGATATCATTAGTTCTTCTCCTGCAATACGACCATAATTTTAAATCTATAATCTTTTGAAAGTAAGTGCCATTAAAAAGAATGCAAACATATTTACATCTTTTTAATAAATCTATACATGTTAGCGTAATTTGTAGTTGTATGTGTATTTATGTACATATAATTATTATTACTAACGTGGACAGTATTATTATATTGTACACAAGTTATTGATGTAAGATTAAATCTGACATGTTCAGTGAAAAACTGATTTCTGAATATATATTTAATGTTAAACTTTAAATAAAAAATGTCATAGACATAAAAATGGCTACAACCGTTATTAATTTGGTAAATCATTAAAAAATAATAATATAACTACTAAACAACAAACATTGTTTTATTTAGAGGCCTACCTTTAAAAAATAATTTCTAACCACATTTATTTTTGTTCTGTTTAGTAATTACTCTAAATATTAATGTCAGGGACCAAATAAACCTTTATTTTACTTCATAACTACAGAACAATTTTATATCACGTAGCCAAGATTTATTTATAATATAAGTACACATTGTACAACATCTTACGAGATTAACATAATAGTTTGTACATTATGTTATGACAAATTTGTGTTTTGTGACTTTCACTTGTTTTTTATTTCTACCAATACGTAATATGCTAAGTAAGAAAATATTTGTTAAGTTTGCTGTAAATAACTAATAAAATGCCACTATAAACTTTCTGTCATTTAATAAAGAAGAATTGTCCTAACTTTACGACATTTTTTTTTTTTTTTGTTGATAAAACATTACCGCTTGGCTGTGGATCGTCAGGTGATAATATATTGAGAGTACTGGGTTGGAATTCTAGATAGGAATCGGTCCATTCCCAAGATTGAATGCCATTGTAAAGTTCGAATGCAAATGGCAAGCGCTGGGAATTCCTAGATCTCCATAGCTAAGCAGTGAGGAGTTGTTGTGGAGTTTATGGTGGTGAATATTACAAAGGAATATGTTTTTAACTTTACTCCTGAAATCACAAGAACGAAGTAGTCCGAAGCCTTAATCACTGAACCACCAAGCATTGTCCTTACCATTAAATGACCACTGAATAGAACATAGATATATGTATTTCAAATCAATCTGGCATGATTATTTTGTTCTAATTTACTTTTTTATGCAGGTAATACATCTATGCATTAACCATTTAAACAAGAAAACTATCCGCTCACTGGATCCCGTAAAGCCAGTTTTCGTGTTTGGTGAAATTATTCCTTGTTCGATTATCACAGGTAAGCCATATCTCCCTCTCTTTATCTCTGTTTATCCCTCTTTTTGAGTATCTCTAATATTCTCTGAAGTAAATATTGGCTAAGCCTGTTTATTTCCAATCAATCACCGTTAGATAGCAGCACAGGCAAGTGACTAGAGCAATTGCAATGCCTTGGGCTGTCTGTTTGTTTTTATAGTTAATTATTATAAATATAGAAAATATGAATTTTATTATGTATTTATGGCCTAATAAATGACGATGGAATGCGGAAGAACCGAATCAAGCAAATCTAGATAGCTTTATAAATACCAAATTATAGTAGAATAATTAAGTAGAAGACTATGATGGACAGGCCACATGTCAAAATAAGAACAGAACACAATGATGAGAAAGGTATCAGATGGTCTACCAAGAAGAAACTACTTTTGGGACGGTTACAGCCAAAGCTGAAAAGGCCAAATCGGAAAGGACTTGAGAAGAATTGGTGGAGAAACTGGCTGGATGCTAGAACAAGCGAGATGGCGGGGCTAAAAACCCTCTAAAGTGTGAGTAGCCTGATGTTTAAGGGAAGGTATAATGTTGTATATTGTAAATTTAAATCCCCGCCATCTTTCTAGGCCCACCATCCAGCCAGCTTCTTCTCCAATTCTCCTCAAGTTTTTTCTGATTTGGTCTTTCCATCATAGGCTTTGGCAGCCGTCCCAAAAGTAGTTTTCTTCTTGGAACACAATCTAAAACCTTTCTCATCATGTTCTTATTTCGATATATGGTGGCCTGACCACCTTAGTCTTTTTAGTTATTCTACTATGTAAAACTATAATATTTTTTTTAACTGTCGGAATTCGATATTATATTTTAAAATTTTCCCCGATCTGGATACTTAGTTACTAAGGTTTCGGAAAAGTATACATTATACAGTCGAAGTTTCAAACTTCCAAATTGTGCTGGTATTCGAATCTTCAGTCTTTGAACAAAACACATACAAGTCCAGTGGCCCATGTATATTAGAAAATGACGGTTTTTATACAGACACAAGAATTGTTACAAGTAACAATTAATCAGTATGCAGAAAGTATATGAATTTCTCAATTTATATTTAGGAATTATAAGCAATACCTTTTATTTAGAAGTTTCACCACAAATTCAATTTTTGTTTGTTTGTTGTTCTATTTATTTATTTAAACGTATTTTCAAATTTGGAATAACACCATGAGAGAATGTACAAGTACAACACAAATGTGGCATAAACAATTATTTAAAAATATAGGAAATATTTTACCATTATTACTAATGTTGAGTTTGTTGAAAATAAATCTCTGTTTTAAAATTACCTTGGCAGAATACTGGTAGTTGTGAATTTAATAAAAGGTTTAATTCCAATTAGTGTTATAAGTTTTTATAAGTTGATAAACTGGAAAGATAAATTAAATTTGTCAGACAAAAAACTAATTGTAATAATACTAAGCTACGCAATAATATATCGAATTGAGATTTCAGACATTAGCTTTAATAATAAATAGGAAGTATAAGGTATAGAAGTAAAATGTTACAATTAACATGATAGTATTCCGATTTTGGTCGTGATAAAAGACTATCTGATAAATAATTTAAATATTAATAAAATATAGGTTAATCTGTGGGTTTAAAGTTTATTGAATCGCTGGATTATATTTATAGCATACAGTACATACGGTTTTATGATTTAAAAATGTCAACATTAAATTTAATTACAATTTATAAGATTTGAATATATATTTATTATTACTGACGATAGTTTATCAAAGGCATTAGGAATGATTAATTATTGAATTGGAATAGTTGGTCAAGTGTTGTGTTTTACTGTTGGAGTTATTGTTGAGAATATTTAAATTCGTCATAGTATAACTTATAGGTCAATTGTGCATGTAAAATGGAAAAGTACCTTATTTTATAGGATTTAAAAAATAATTTGAATGATTTAATTACAATTTATAAGATTTGAATATAAATTTATTATTACTGACGATAGTTTATCAAAGGCATTAGGAATGACAAATTATTGAATTGGAATAGTTGGTCAAGTGTTGTGTTTTACTGTTGGAGTTATTGTTGAGAATATTTAAATTCGTCATAGTATAACTTATAGGTCAATTGTGCATGTAAAATGGAAAAGTACCTTATTTTATAGGATTTAAAAAATAATTTGAATGAGAAAAGATACCAGAAATTGTCCTATGTTAAATTGTTTTATTAATCATTTAATAACTGCAGTTGATGATTATATTAATGTGACAGAAATATCT
Organism: Stictocephala bisonia; assembly: GCA_035578905.1. Lineage (NCBI taxonomy): Eukaryota > Metazoa > Arthropoda > Insecta > Hemiptera > Membracidae > Stictocephala > Stictocephala bisonia. Next base: position 4,111,541 of record JAQJVL010000028.1, read on the forward strand.
AGATATCTTTTAATTATTACCCTAGAGTACGTGAACCCTAGAATTACTCATATTAGAATGTAAATCAATAAGAAAAATGTTTCTTTTTAATGCCAAAATAAATAGTACCATAATATAACAAAAAATACACAATAAGGTACTAAGGGTAGTTAGCAGGTGGGGGTCTCTCGGCCACCAGGTACACACGAAGGGGATTCCCACACTCATTACGTACACTGTTTAATGTGAAAACTTGAGTAATATATTTATTTTGTGCTGTGTATCTGCCTAAAGAAGTTTCTACTCTTAAGTATTCATAGACGAGCAAATATAGACTACCTTGAAATTCTTAGACAGAATGGTTAGTAACCGTTCCGAGGAATGGTGATAAAAATATTAGGTTGTAGGGACCAGCCATTCTAGAATATTTTTCATTGTGCATTAGTTATTTCCTACAACTCATAGAAGCTCGTTTGTTGTTTTTTCTTTATGTTATATTTAATTAATATTTTCATATTTGGAATATTACTAGTTGATAGAAATAAAAAACTAATAATTGTAACGAAACACTTTTTATGTATAATATATGTAAAAACATGTACAATTCCATATTTGCATGACGGTTCCAGCCAATCGTTTTCCGACCGTGATAAGTTCTAGTATAGAAATATTGTAACTGAACTTCACTCAAGGAAACTCTGCCCTAAGGATAGTAAACATAATTTACCAAAATCTATCAACAGAATATTTCGTAATGTTTACTTATATTACTAAAAAAGCAATTTAAATTGTTATTTTTGGGATACAAAATCTTCTACTTAATTCTTTGAAAAGAACTATTTTAAGATCGATATTATCAAAATAATAGCCATCATTCTAAAATTACTGCAAATATTCAGTAAATATCAGTTACGTTTTGCAATAAAAGCTAAAAAAACACGGTTTATATTGGAAAAAATAATTATACTCGGTTCTTAACTAATCTGTTACTTTTAAGTTTTACCCAACTGTGTTTTTGTATAGAATCCTTTAGTTTAATACAATAATCTAAATGCATAGTTAGTTATTTATAAAAATCAATAATGTTTGAAAACATTCAAATTCTTTATGAAACTTGTACGTACGAATTAAGAGTCTTAGCTGTAAACCACTAAAACTAAGAATGTTCAAAGTGTAAACATTAGGCAAACAATGAGTATTGGCGCACTGCGGAACGTGTTTGAGTAAATATTTTATTGTTGGAAGTACTTATCATTGTTTGCAAGGTGTGACTTTAGTCAGACACATGTTGTTACGGAATAGTAGATGTGTACCAATTATTATTTTACTTATATGGTGGCATGACGAATATACCGGCAATGTAACGCAAATATGGTATCTGTTTTATTAGTACATAGAAAAAAAAAAATAAATCGGTTGCGCAGTTTGTTAAAGCCTTGCTTGATGAGATGAAAGTTCTCAGTTCGATCCCAATAGACTCCTAACAATGTTGAAAGGAATCAGCTGATAATCACCAGCCTTTCATTTGTAATTTAGATATTATTCATTGTTACTTTGTTAGGAATAGCTAACCTTAGTTCCTAACAATGACTTAACTCGCCAATCTATACTCACAACAATAATTTGAAATTATTATGTACCCTTATTTTCACGATCGGCGTCTTAGGTATGGGTAAAATTAAAAAGTATATAGGACAGTTTTATATAAAACCCGAGCATAAATTCTGGGTAGGTTTATATTTAGCTTTTAGGTTTACATCATCCAAATTTATATTTAGCTTTCATATTATTTTAATAAATCTGAATATTCCTAAGAGCTTATAAATAGTTCATAAATGAATCATGTTGAAAGTAATTACAGAGACTGGTAAATTAAAATATTAGAATAATATTTTATATTATTAATATTAGAATAATATTTTATTTTACGTAATTAATTAATAAATATACGTAATTAATCTTCTAAATAATTTTGTGTAAGACGTGAAACCTAATTTTATACTAAAAAGTGTCTGCTAATATAAATTATGAATAATAAATATGAAAACAATACCTATATATATATATATATATATATATATATATATATATATATATATATATGTAGTAGCTTATTCGGCACACACCACCTTGTGAAGATTTTAAGTTTGAAATTAAAGTGTCAAGTATTACAGTTAATAATCATTAATTAAAGTAAAAATGATCATAGTAAAATAGTATTTAAAAAATCTTAATAAAAACCCAACAAAGCTGAAAATATTTTAATAGTAAAGGAAGCATTGACCATATTGCTTAGTAAGATATATTTTAGGAATGTTCGGTCCTCCAATTAACTTTAAAATTACGAAAATAGCTTTGATGAACGTACAGGAAGGTTCAATTACCAACAGCTTACATGAGGCTAGAATACCGTCAATCCGGACTACCACTGAATATCAGTACATAGATCAGGGAGTTGGGCCATTTTTATTGCTTGCTCTCTGGTCTTCATAAATATTATTCTTATGTATTTCCACATAATATTTACCTACTTCCTCCCCCCCCCCACCAAATCAGTGGTAAGTATGGCCCATGCTAAGCTATTTTAATGTATGAACTATATTTAAATTCTAAGAATTTCTTTTACAGTTTTTAAACCTCAATATTTTCAACTCTGCCCAAACATTGGTCAAAAGACATATAAAATTATTACTATTTTATTAAAGAAAAATAAATTTTGTTTGAACTTTTTGTTAGAAGCTTTGAAAATATAAATAATGTATAAAATTATGAAATGAATTGTAATATACATGTGTAAAGTAAACAAATTTTGAGATGTATGGCACAAGAACAATTTATGAAGAATGTATGGTTGTTGTATTAAAATCTGGAATGTTCATTATCAAAGGCTGTACTGTAAATTATACTGTACATGAAGAATATAACAATGCTCACTGCAAAGGTATTTTAGTGGTCTTCTTCAGCTGAAAGGTATTATGTAATAAGGTAATAAAGTGTGCTACACTAAATAACAGAAAGTGAAGGTAATAAGGTTTAAATAAGGTAATTGAATTTTTGATGTAATAAATTAAATAATAACAGTTAGATTCCAAAATGTAAGTGTATAAATATAACCTCCAATTATTAAGAAAAAAGCTATTTTTTAGGATATCCTCAGTATGATATCCAAAACAAATATATAAATATAAAAATATATGAAAGGTATTATGTATATTATCTATATTATATGCCATCAGCACTAGGCATTAATGTATATCATATTTTACAATATACTTAATACCGTAATTATTTAAATAATACATAACACATTATTTTAAAACTAAATATTTGAATAATTATAGATTTAGTTAATGTAGGAAAACATACATATTCCATAGGGTATATTTTCAAAAATTTCAAATTATATTTATTTCTTAACAAAAAACATATTTACTACCAAAGTACATTTAGCTTGTTCTGCTTCCAATCTTTACATTTAACTGTGAAAACTTCATATTATCTTAAAATAAAATATATTGAGTATTTAAGTATAGGCTACTCTATGTAGTGTCAGAGTATGGTAGTAGACTTGTGGTCAAGTAAACAAGATTGTCTAAGTGTTCAACAACATCATGACACAATAGTGATTAATTTACAATTATACCCTTACTATCGTATTAACTTGGCTTGGACATTAAAAATTAAATGGGTGAATAGACAGAACAAATGCAATGAATAATGAAAATACTCCAAATGATGTAATTAGAGCCCACTAGGAGTGACGTTTGACGGTATATAACACTGTTGCCACGTTTTCAAACTGGTTATGTTTATATTTTCATTGTTGCAATTGAATTTCCTTTTTATGAATTTTCTAAATAAAAATAAGACTATTATGTAATACCAGATTTTATTGTTTCTTTTAAATATTTAAAGTATTGCTATGTTTAAAAATATGAAAGGAAAATAAAATCTGTTATTTAAGTACATATTGAATAATACAGTAACTGAAAACTAATATAGTTACTTAATATAGTTTAACTGTAACTAATTTGCGTATATGTATATTAAAAACTTAAATAAATAAAATTGAAACAACCAAGTAATCACAAAAAAATAGATAAATAAATAAATTAAAAAAACACTGACATTTAGTTAATATCAAATACTTTTTGAGGCAAACAACAGAGTATAAACTAATAACCCAGAATAGAGTAAGGTGGACGTGCACTTGGAATGCCTGAGAGAGGGACTTGAGAGAGACTGAATTGAATCATACAATTACTTGCTATGATCTCTAGCTGAACTAATTTTTTCTCTAATTTTCACACTTATTGTGTCATTAACTAATAAATGCCATAATTATAATTTTGTCGTCTAATATCGGCTTTAAATGTAATTATATTTTATTTTTCACGCGCCATGAAATATTAATTCGGGAGATACTGAACTACTTTAGTATCAACAATAAAATTCATTAAATAAAAATATATAACAGACAATCTCAAATACCTACCCATCCATATACGCACATGCACGTACTAGTTTTGATCCACCTACACAACCATACTAGTACGATGCTATCTCCACAGTAGGTATCTTAAATGTTCATGTATCTATAATTTTACTTCATATCTTTTCCATGTTGTATAACAACACCTTAAAAATTTGTATTTGTGCTCTAATATGTTTCCTTTCTGACATAAATTTATCGGGGAAGAATATAGCCCTAGTTTTAATGATATTTTCTGCCTAAAACCACTGTATCACAAAAATTACGGCTAATATATAGCATCCTTAAATTATTTGTTAAAAAACTCACTTTGAAGACATATTAGTATGCAATTACTTAATTAATAATAAATTATGTTACCACACATGTTCACAAAATTATTATTTGGAATTTTAATTTGAATAGAAAAGACAATATTGTTATTGCCAAATTGAATAAAACTCATTTATTTATCTTCAAGATTCAATTCACTATTACCAATTTCATAATCCACTTTTTGCCCTTCAATCAATTGTCATTTATATCAATTTACCAGAAAAATATTCAATAGTAACCAGAAAACAAATTATTTGATTTTATCTACATTTCGCTTACAAATAAATAGTAATTTTCACATATTTTAAATTTGTAAAATCTAAATAAATTCATCACATCCGTTCTTGTACAAGTTGGTGAGAGGGTTATCACAAATTCAGTAATCTAGACGGACAGACAGGTAGCAAAACACTACATTATACAATGTTTTTGACTTCTTTACAAGGCTTTAAACATGTACTAATAAGCGAACCTGGCGTCTTAAAAACAAACTGTAAGGCACATTGAACGTGATTTGACTACGTCGGTGTACTGTAGAGATTGCATATACAACACGGCGTTACTACTCAGCCATGGCGCATAATTTATTCATTGATATATACATCACTAAACCTTTCTGATGTCTTAAAAACAAACTGTAAGGCACGTTGACCGTGATGTGACTACGTTGATGTACTACAGAGATTGCCTATACAACACGGCGTTACTACTCAGCCATGGCGAGTAATTTATTCATTGATATATACACGACTAAACCTTTCTGATGTCATATAACAATTTGTAAGGCGCGTTGAACGTGATTTGACTACATCGGTGTACTGCAGAGATTGCATATATAGCACGGCGTTATTACTTGCCACGGTGATAAATTATTCACTCAATATACACGTCATTTTTATTAAGTGTATGGATAGGTGGGTGGGTCATCACACTTTACGTATATGGGTGAGCGGAAATACCACTCGTGTTTGTATGGGCAAAGGTTGTTACTACAAATACATTTCAGCTAGATACTTTCGGATAGTACGAAACCGATTTGAAGTTACTAATATTAATTTCAAGCATAAGTTTTAGTCCAATCCTCAGATTAACCTAACTGCTTCTCAATGACCACTGTTCGAAGTACTGTTGAGAGACCAAACGTCCCTTAGTGACATCTCATATCACATCCTTTTTTAACACAAATTAATTTCTACAGAAGTATTATTTGCAAAATAAATACTTAAAAACATAACCCCAAATTAAAGAGAAATTTAGATTAAAAGAGAAATATAAATTTCATCTGTTAAGTATAAGAAAAATGAGAGGCGATTGGTGTATAACTGTCATTCAAGTGACGTGACTAGAGCCTTATAGGCAGTACCTGACCGGATATACCCAAGCTGTTTATACTTCTCAAACAGACCCGATGAATAATTTAATAATACAGATACTTCAGTCTGTTTTAGAATATCACTTATCAACAAAATAATAGATGCAGTGTTGATAACAAACTAAACAAACGAAAGAATACTATTTAATACAAAACAAGATTTAACTTTACTATGATTAAGATTATTGTCATCGAGACAATGCATTTTTGTGCTAGTTAACCATTGTTGTGCTTGACTGCTAAACATTAGGTCAACTATAATATAAAACCTAGAGTTTTTTTACTTGTATCATATACAAAAATCGTTTAATTTTTGTGGGAACAATAAATTCAATTTAACCATACAAATTTTCAAACTATAATTAAACAATTATTTTTTATTTTAATTTAACTTTTTTTTTAAATACTAACATTGTTAAAACAAAATTACTTTTTATTTTAATAACTCTGTAAAAAACGGCAAACTAATTTCCCCCATTACATTAAATTCATTATGGTTTATTGCTGTACATTTCCTAACCCTACAGAAAATTGCCACAATAAATTGTGTCTACGAGGAATAATATCGGAATTTCTTGTAGATTTAACAATTAAATTAATGTAATAAAGTATATGGCAGCGATAATATCTATTTGTATGGACTGATTGAAGTGGAGATCAGAAAAGCCTCTTTAACTGCAGAATATATTCATGAGCTTCCAATTAATTAAGGAAACTGTTCAATATCTTCTCCAAACAAGGTATATTAATTTGGTTACCACTGTTATTTAGTACAAGTAAACGTCACTCAACGTAAATTCATTATAATATAAATACAAATGCACAAATATTATGGTGATCGATTTCGGTAAGCCACTCTCACCTTCTTGGTGTAAAAAAAAAGAGTTGTTAAACACCATTTTCCATTCTGTACTAAATCCCAATGGTCTGAGGATGGTGAGCGTGGTTCACCGAAATTGATCACCATACTATTTGTACATTTTGTATTTGTATTGTAATATATTTGTGCAATTTGTGCTTATATCATAATAAATTTGTGTTGTGTGACGTTTACTTGTACTGTTTATGTACCAACACGTATAATGGTAATTAAAAAACTCATTATTATTAATAAAGTGTGCTACATTAAATAACAGAAAGTGAAGGTAATAAGGTTTATATTATGTAATAGAATTTTTGATGTAATAAAAGAAATAATAACGGTTAGATTAAAAAATTTTAGTGTATAAATAGAACCTCCAATTATTTAGAAAACAGTTATTTTTTAAGGTCATTCTCAGTATTATAGCTAAACAAATATCATTTAGTCACCGGTAAATAATAATATATTTTAATGTGTATCAGTTAGTTCTTACTCAAGTTCAAAGTGATATTAAAATTAGAAAAATTTTACCAATTTTTATCATGAAAGTGGTAGATAATATCTATAATTTAGACTAAATAATGAGTAATCAGACATTAATTGCTATTAAACACCTCAATGTTTAATCATCAGCAGACTTTCAAGGCCCACGTGGATTAAATTAATTACGTATAAAATTCCCAGTTGTACTGTTGATAGAGAGATTATTAAAAATATATGAGGTGTTTATTTCACTCGTTTGATATTTTATTATAGATATAAAACATAATTGAGTAAAATTAAGAATGTAGCCTGTTTTTCTTATTTACACTATGATTAAATTTAGTCTGCTGTCAAAAACTTCGAGACTTATTTTCTACAACAAAGATGATTTAGCAATGTAAATAATCTATCAAAGTAAACAATGTTATCATTTAAATAAAATAAGTTGATTCAATTATTACGAATTTGGGTTGGGTAACAAACGAATATTTCTCATTAAAACCGGTAATTTATGACTAGTATCTTTGAAATATTTTAACTGGTATATTCATTTTAAAATGAAATGTATTGAAATTTTAAGACAGTTGAACACACTAGTGGTCTTTAATTTCTTATAATTAAAATGATTATGTCTAATTATTTAATACACTAATAAATTAGTGTATTAAATAAATAATAAGCAATCATTATACTAACTTAAATTTAATAATTAAGTTTAATTTTTCATCTTTAATGATTAAGAAATTCAATGCATTTCGTAATACATTGAAATATAAATGATTGAAACCCTTAGTTTATTAAAAAGCTCTTAGCTTACTCTTTTACTTCAATGAATTAAAGAGTGTACAATTTAACATTTAAGTCAAGGATTAAGTTTTGTATGGAAACAATGAATCTGGAAATGACTAACATTCTTATAAATCTAAACCAAGTGCAAGGCTCTCCCATTCTTATTTTGATAAGTTACAGTTGATTGAAATATATAACTTTATTTTATTTCTTAAGGTAAACTGTCCTTTTGTACTGTTTAGTTTGCTTATTAGCAAGCACAATATATGTCCAAAGTACGATCTTCTATTCTGTGTCATGTAAGCTGTGATAGGTTTTATAGATTAGTGTCTTTTATTGAAGTAAATTTTATTTGTTTTTTGTATGTATATTATTTGTAACTATAACAGTCATTTTACCTGTGAATTGTAATCATACATGCTACCGATAAATATAATGATGAAGGTCGGTAAATTCAGGCCTAATTCTACTCATGGATACACGAAACACATTTAAAGCGAGGGAATCCAGAAGAGAAAGGAAACCAATCTCACAAATGGATCGTATTGCCTCAAGAAAACTTCTTCCTTACTTATTTTATGTGCCCTCTGCATACCATTGAGTTTATGTAGCCATTCCAACTTCTTAAATGCTGATACATAAATAATATTATGAAAACATGTTATTACTAATGGGTGAAAAGTCTGTTTATATTATAAATATTGTAGATAGTACCTTGACGCGGTTGTCACCGGAAAATGTAAATTATAGTTATGAAAAGCACGTTAGTTGGTTTTAAGAATAACTGCACATAATTCTTAGTCAACAAACTATAATATAAAGTTATTTTAATGTATCTTTCAGTTTGTACATTACCTATTTATTATACTTTTTTCAAATTATTAAATAATATGATATTTTATTTGGAAAGCACTAACGTAATTTTGTTTGTTTTGTTATATGTTGTATCTACAAATGAATATTCTTTGTTTATATATATATATTACGCTGATGTATAATATGATATACATGTTGTGTCCTTAATGATTATTCGTTGAAGTGGAAAAGAAGAAGCATTGTACTCAATATTACAGGATGTTGCATCATTCCTTTATAGTAATAACATTCACAATTATTGTTAAATACGCCATCGCTCACTGTAAATATACTAAGAGATACTGATAAAATGTGTTTAATATGGGTTTAGATGTAGTTCCTGTAACAATAAAATACAAGGTCACTTGTAGTACTTGAGTAGCTATAGAACAACAGTTAACACCTTAGCCACATATAGCTGCTGCAGTTGACATATGTCTTAATGGTGTTGACTTTATCCATATTTAAAACTAATATTTTTTATCGAATGTATTTTTAGTTGAAGTTTTCTTCATGAAACTTCACATGTTATAATAGGTTTTGAATTTTCTTAAAACAATATTATTTTACTTTTATCCATTACTATTTTATACTAATTTATTTCATTACATAGAAGACACATTTTTATTACTCGTATATGGCGTGTGATAGTATATATTAGACATTTATTAAATATATATTAGGCATTTATTATTTACAATCAAATGAAACTATCGAATGGTTGAAATTCTTAAATAAATGATTCTTGCTACTTAATACTAAGGCCTAAAATAAGTATATAATTTATGGGTATTTACATTTTCTTTATTTGAAACCTAATCCCTTAAAAATCTTGCATATTCTACCCCTAATATTAAATGTGTGGTCATTTAAATAAATTAAATTACTAAATATCTAAATTTACATAATGTAAAAATGAAATATCACTTCATGTGTTTGAAAATAAGATAAAATAATATTATTAAAATAAAATTAGTAATATATTTTTAGTTATAATTTATTATTATATAAGCGAACTACACATACACTTTGCTGTGGTTTGGTCTAATATTACCTATTAGGCGTAATTTTTTTACTTTAGTTGTTAGAAAAATTGAGGTTGTATGTATACTGGATGCTATGTAAAATAAAGTAACTTAGGCTCTTTTCACTCATAACAAATTTTTAGAAAAAGATACTACTTGGAAATCAATAAATATCTAATAATTAAAATCTACTTACATCCTAAAATATCATCTTTAGTTGCACAAATTCAAGAGGTTATAAAAATACTTAAAATTTAAAAGTTTAGGCAATTTAATGGGTATACATGTCAAAGGTAAACAATTATATGGTCACAGTAATACATTTACAAGATATTAATTAGATATAATATTTACTTATTTCTGATATCTGAAAAAAAGTATATCGGGTTTTGTGTACAAAAACATACGTAATTGATATACATATTAATACGTGAGTATATGACCTACGAAAATACCAAATATGTTTATAACTATTTATAACGGAATATTTTAAAATAATAATTTTTTTACGCAACTGTATGGAGAAATATTAATAAACAGTCTTAGTAATAAGGATTTATATATTTATTAAAACTGTAAGAATAACGAGTCGGTGATAAAAAATGCCTTAAAGAGCTTCCACGGGGAAAAAAGCCTCGTAACTCACAAAAATGACAATAACCCCTCAGTGGGACGTCGATGGACCAAGCAAGTATATCTACAGGTCCCACTAACGGGGTCTTATGACTTGAGGTAGAGGAACTGTCTCCCAGTATATAAATTGACTTTAGTAGATGGGGGGGGGGGGGAATGTAAGAATTTTCCAGTATTGGTTAGTATACTATATGATATGAACTATAAAATACCCAAAATTATATGGAAATTCATGAACGTGTTGAGTGATTTCTACACATAATCCACATTAAATCATTAGCCACCATAGTTAGCTTACCTTCCAAGTGTGAGGTGTAAATAGTTGAAATAATGTGATGAAATATAATCCATAAAAAACAAGATATAGACCTTAGAAACTTTTAGGAACTACGAAGTCTTACGACTTTTAGGACATAAATCAAGGGTTACTTTTAAAGTTTTACATATTAGCTAACTACATATACTTAATCTTTTATGAAAATCATCTTATGCTGTAACATAAAATTTTCTTACCTATAATATGACACTTTAAGTGTTTCAATAACGTAATTATTAAGGACCAAATCCCTAATAGACAGACCCATATTTTTGTTATAGTTGTTGTCAAACGAAACGACCTCCAGGAACGTACTTTTTAAACAATAATTAAAAATGCCGAACATTGCATTTAAGTCATTGCAATTAAAAAAGCTAAAACGTCTAAGACAGAAACTGAGATTGTAAAACAAAATATTTTCAAATAACTTGAGAAATTATTATTTTAGAGGGTGATAGTATTGTATATAAAGTTAATATTAATTTTTTAAGAAAATACCATACCCATTACATTACCGTTTTCCTCTTATTATGGTAATTTTGTTCCTAATGATCAACCGAACAGCTAGAGGAGCCTGCAGTACTATTGGCAAGGCTTTGTGGCTGGCCGCAGAGACAACTATCCCCAATTAATTGAGGATCAGTTTATACAATCACATACGTCTGGATAACCTTCAAATCTATCTACTGCTCAGAGCTCTCTAAAATAAACTTTCATCATTTCCAATACACTATTTTGAAGCTAAAACAATTTAGAAAATTTCCGTATGTTTATACTAGTATAGTTCGTAAATTAATTTGATTGACTGCCTTTTTAATACACTCTAAATACAAATACCCGAAAAATTATATTAAATAACCTCCTAATGTCACATATAATATTGTTAAAACAATCATGACTGTTTTAAAATATAAAAGTGAAAAAGATGACAAATGTAATCAAGAAGATTTATTGAACAAAACTCTTTACTTACAAATACTAGTGATGGACTATGTTACTATTATCAGTAAGGATCCTGTTAAAAATGTTAGTGGTCTTGAGCTTATCGCAATATAATGGTTTTAGGCGATGGGTTCGAGCGTGGCTGTTCTATGGATGAGTGACCAGTGAATGATCCTTGCACGCTGCCCACCTGTCCCATGACTGGTGATTGAGTCGTCCTTAATCCATTTATCCCCAAGTTAAGTGTTAAAGAAGGCTACTTAGAGACTGGTATAACTTTATCTGATGAAATAATACGTTATTAATACGTTTGAAATTGTAGTCCTGCGTGACACCAAGAGTTGGACAATGTCTGAAAAGATTTAATAAAGTTGTTTTACCACTAAACAATTTGTGAACAATTTCCTTCCACAAGAAAAATCGTCACTAATAGGATTACATAATTAATTTATAACATTCAATAAAAGGTTTATATTTATTTTTCAATGACTTATGATTGAAACATGAAATTAAATCAATTTTATACTATCCATGCAATATTGAAATATCTCAGACCAAATAGCTGATTTATAATTATATCTGAATAATTGTCATAAGCAAATAGTTACACTGTACAGTAGTATAGGAGGTAGTGAAAAATATTTGACCTATCCCAAACAATTCCGGCAAAAAATTATTCTTTATTGCGTATGTGAAAGCCTATATTAAGGTGTATATAAAATAATCTATCAAACTAAAACTATCATATCGAAAAAATATGATTATAAGTAAATTTATTCTCAGTGATTGAATTTTATACAATTTTATTGACATTTTTAACAGTTCTATTTATATGTCTTGCCCCAAAAGGTATATTACTAACTATAAGTTAATTATTTGTTAAAAATAAAATTCTTAAATTATATAAAAATTAAACATATTATCTTGAAAATCCTTTTAATTGTTTTATATACAAGAGCAATTGACTTCACTGTGTATATTAAAAGAGATCATCACAAACACATATCGCTGTACAATATGAAATAAAATCAGTGAAGTAAGGATGGAATTGTATTATGAAAGATATTAGCTGTTTTATCATTGATGTTTTAAGCCATAATTAATTTGTAAAACAAGTTATAACTACATACTTAAAATACATAAAATTGTAGAAGTGGAGAACAACTCTGAAGAAGTACAAGTATCACCAGTCTAACACCAAACAGATGGCAAGTGATGGTTTAAAGCTTGACAAAATTATATCGGGGAAACTTGAACTCACGTTTTGTTGATGTTGTGACTTAGTTTACAGTTTGTGTCAGTAAACTACGTCTTGTTAACCATCTGAGAGATAGTTACATTATTCAGTACAATAATATACATGTACTTGGTATACATGCTGTTCACGATCTAATTATAGATCTATTTTCTACACAGTGACCTCTTTTTGATTAAAACTACAGGTTGCCGTATATATGTTGTCAGCACTTGTGGGGCAGCTTCTTGAATATTGTTGAGGAGAGTATAGGCAATAGGCTTTATTGGTTATACTAATACTAACATTCCGACCACTCAATGGTTCTCATCAACGTGGACTCTACGAGTAAATCATGGGGTGTCCATGATAGTTAAAGTCTGGAGGTTGTCGATGGAGTACAGTAGAAATAAGTAACACATTCTTCAAGTATCTGACAATCATGCCTATACTAAGTGGTTCGGATTCCAAGTTAAGCTGTCTTTTAGTGACCGTGAACCTAGGGCTGTTAAAACCTAAGGAACGGTTTAAAGATATGTCAAAATATATCTTTAATACTGTTTGAAGCAATATTGACTTTCTCTTCATCCAGGAACATGCACTTAATTTTTAATACGTTTTACCCATTTTTAATAAAAAATCTTTACAATATATTTGATTCTATATTATACTATGTTGGCTCAAATTTCATTAAATTTCATTTATTAATATATTTATTTTTGAATTTTTGCAGCAGTTGTTAGTATTTTATGTATTTTTTGAATTTTTGCAGCAGTTGTTAGTATTTTATGTATTTTTTATACAGTCAGGTATAATCTGAATCAGGATTAATTTTGAAGTAATTTTTTAAATAGGCCTTCACAATTAAAATAATTGATTTACTTAAATTATGGTATTTTCTTCATCATAACCACTCTGTTTTTCAAGCAAACCTTGGATCACAAGATTGCTTATTTAAGCAAATAAGTTGTCCCACATATAACGTTATTAATATTCTATGTATACGATTACAACCATTAAACATTCTATAAGAGTCTGGATAGTGTAAAAAATTTACTACACACTGTCTACTCTGAAGCATACACATTATATTCATACCCGTTTCACTCAATGTCACAATAAACAGTGGGGTAACGTTAAATGATTCTTGAAGTAAACACTAATCCTAACTGTATACTTACATGACAATACCCATGTACGTGTATTGGTGGGCAGGTGGGTCAATACCCTTGTATGTGTAATTTTACTACCTCTTTAACTATGCTATGCTGCAGTGTCAGATCTTATTACCATACCCGTATGACCAACTGCATTGTGAGAGGAGCCATTTATAAGTGACAGGCGTATTTCATGAAAGCAAGGAACACAGTTACGAAACTCCAGTAAAGAAGAAAAAAATGTACCTTAACGACATGGCTTGGCTTAAGCAATAATGTTCTATAAAATATCACAGTCAACCTTGTTCGAGCTGGAATATTATACCACATCCAATATTACATGGTTCATGTACAACACTTTATACAGGGATAGTTTAACTGATGCTGTGATCACGGACTCACCACAAATTGCTTCAGGTGTCTCCGTGTATAATAATTAGCTACACTTTACATTGTATGTTTCAGCTATTTACAGGAAACTACAACTTTTTAATAATTAAAAGTACCATGTTCTTTATATCAAAACTAGCTTATTTTAACGTGGCATGAAATATAATTTAATTAAATTACGACCTGCTGTGTGTAGTAAGTAGATAACAAAATAAATATTGTATAGCCTTATTGAACTTAAGTCCTAACTCACTCCTTTCGTCCTATAAATATAGTTTCTCTTCAAAGTGATTTTATAATATTCTACCTCAAATATGTTAATAATTTATAAGTCCTCACACATATTATATGAATTTATTAAAACACTTTTATTGGCAAATAAGCAATTAAGAAAACTTTTGAAAAAAAAACTCATGATTCCAGAAATCCTCTGTGGCAATCATGATTAGTAACAAACAGGAAACGTTGCAGTTTAACAAAAATTAAATTTAGATCTACATTTCTGTTAATTAAAAGACTATAATATTGTGATATAATTTAATTTTTTATTTGTAAATTACAGTGCTTGTCCTTAATGGAGGGAAGTCTGGCCACGCGTCATTACTGGACCGTTAGTTCCGGTGAGCTGACAGCTTGGTAAAATTATCGACATTTACCATCATCAATCAAAAATGTGTACAATTAAAAGCCTCCCTTCCAATGGAAAATATACTATCATAGTTTGAACTCTGTGAGAATAATATGGTTGAAAAATAACGCAACATGAACTTATATTTTTAATCAAGTCAATAATGATTTTCTAACGCCAAATATTAAAGTTTTTTTCACTTTACCAGGCAAATTTAAGGCCCTTCCTAAAACTTAACCTGGGGACCAACGGCTTAACGTGACTTCCGAACCACGGGAGTGGCAGAGGGCAAACACTGTTATTGGTTATAGAAACATGTTATTGTAAAATTACTTTCTTATTCATGTCACCGTTCTCTTAATCACATTTTCTAGCTTCACCACTGATTTCAGGAAATGTTTTGTTTTAACTTTCATGATTAAAAATTTAATTTCTTTCTATCCCTACATAAATGATTTTAAAATGAGTAAAACCGATTAATAAGTCTCATTTGTTAGTAATAATGAGTCTCATATTAATAGTATTATTTTTAGTATTCCACATGATATGGAACTATATTTAGTTTTTTTTTTTAGCTGTAGTTGTCTTATTGTTGTCATTGTCCGTAGTTTAAGCAATATTTATTATTAATGATGTAAAATTTATTTTATTGATAGTTGAAACTATATAGGGTGTTTATTATGTCCGGAAACAGCCAAATATATTATTTATTAATCGAATTACAAAGACAAAATCTTTCACAATCGTGACAGGAATTGGGCTCTTACTATTTAGAACAATGCTTTGTAATTTTATCCCAATGGGGGATATCCTATCGAGGGTATCGTCAAATTTCTTTATGGAACCAAGAATATATTAAGTTCAAACAAGAATAAACGTGTGATAATTTATATCCTCTAGAATCATCATATTTTTTACAGTGCATTAATAGGGAAACAAACATTACCAGGACCAAACATAGATGATGGAATAAGTCATAACCAATGTTTTTAAATATGAAGAAGGGCTTTTATGGAGACCGTAATTTAATATTCAAAGTCGTCCTATAGGTTCTGAAAGTGGCGGTGAGAAATAGCCAAGAAAATGTTAAGTTAAAATAATTCATCGTGCAAGATTATTTGTGTGATATATATGTAATTGTGTTCTAAATTGATTTAATATGAACTTTATAAAATAAAGTATTTGGAAGGTGCATGAAATAATGTTACAAACGTTTCATATGTGACTGTACATTAAGGTGACAAATGTACCTGTGCTATATTATATACAGGGAGTTCAACATTAACCGTCCCATATTCTCCGAGATTGTTTTTCACTTAAAAACAAACAATTAATGCAAGATTACATAAGGCCTATCTCAAGTCGTTTTCTGTCTGTTTATCCAATCAAAAAAAAAAAAAAAAAAATATTTTTAATGAAAAAAACTCTTCGAGATTCAATACTTACTTATCGCATGAAATCAAATAAAAGTTTATTTCTTTAGAAAGAGTACACGAGTTACATGCATCCTTTAAAAAACATGTCGCATACCTTTAATCAACTAACAAACGTTTAGAAAATTCATTATTAGGAAATTAAATTCTTTTATTAAAGGTTGTAGTTGTAAGAACATACTTTTTACATACTTATTGTTATGTATGTTCTCTAAAAATGTCAGGTCTAAATACATCATCTATGTATCTCTAGGATTATTTTTTTTAAGTTGAAATCTACAAAGTAAACATAAAATAAATGAAAAGTCAAGATTGTTTGATAGTAATAATTTATATTCCACTATACACTTTCTGGAAGTTAAAATTGTTTTTAAAAAGGATTTTTATTGATTGAATGTCTATGTATCAACATTTAAGTTGTAGGAATGGCTACATAAACTCAACAGTATGCAGAGGGCACATAAAATAAGTAAGGAAGAAGGTTTCTTGAGGCAATACGATCCATTTGTGAGATTGGTTCCCTTTCTTTTCTGGTTCCCTCGCTTCAAATGTGTTTCGTGTATCCATGAGTAGAGTTAAAACTGACTTCAACCACATTACATCCACATCTTCAGCGGAAATTTATAATATTGCATCCGAGATAATAAAACAGGTTTATTTTGTTATTATTTCAATAAAAGACACTAATATATAGAACTTTTCACAAACTGTATTATAAATAAAATAACATAATACTCTGTATATTTAATGAGTATGCCTTAAAAATAGACCAAAGAAACAACTCATAAACAGTTTTAGTGAACTAAAGACAAAATTAAATTAGCTAAAAGAAATACAAAAAATGAGAAAGACCTTAATTTAACTAATGAAGCCTTAATCAAAGACACAACATTAAATACAGCAGTAAGTGTATGTCGAAAAGAAGAGCTACAGAGGACATGCCAGATAATTAATGACTACTGGTAAGCTATTCTTTACTATGATGAGAAATCCTTATCTTTTAGATCTACTGTACAATATAACTTTGAAATAGTGATTAGTATATTAAATAATAAGGCATAACTGTATGAATGTGAAGAATTTAAGTAAAACTAGTATTTAAAACTGTCTTCATTGTAGAATACATTTAATCTGCAAGTTTTAATATAAAGTCAAAGACAGTAACAGAACACTTAGGCTAAGTGGTCCTATGATCTTATCAAAACAAAAGCTACTGGCATGACCTATTATAACGGAAGATGCCTTCACTTCTCAGTCTACCCCATTGGATGCTTGGACGTTCTCTTATAATTCTACCTTCATTTATAATAGTCTCTATCTTGACAGTTAAAACAGACTTTTGGATACTAGCAAATTGAAAATAATAATAGCTTTATTAAAAATGGTATGATAAAATAACATAAATGCATGGTTTACTTTGCATGTTACGCAACAATATCTATTCAATGTTAATGTTATTCGAAAAGGGAAGTGGGTTAATGAACATTTCACTCCCTAAAACGGTGGCTAACTGCGACATAGTGGTTAAAAGTAATGTCTGTTGCCATGACAACCAAACCACGTTATGTAACTACTAACTGCTGACAACCCTGTGAAGGGCTCAGGTCTGGGCAGAATTGGTATTTAAATAAATTGCTCAGCTCCATACATTTGTAGTGAATTACACCAGAGCAATTCGATTGTCATATCAGGTTTAGTTTTTCTATGGAACATGAATTGTCTATATTTTAAATATTTAAAGAAAATCACAAAAAATTCGTGCAAAATAAATGGGTTTATATATGCTTATTTTATTTTCTTTTTCTTCTTTTTGTAAAGATTGTAATTTTAATTAAGTATATTCTATAAAACAATGTCTAAACCAATGTTTTACAACTATTTTTACTGACTTAAACAAATTATGTTTAGTTATGATTCAATTTAGTTTCGTTGACATTTCTCGCATCTACCTTATTATTTAGTTTCAAGCTTTTACTTCTCATTTCAATTATATATAAAGTGTTCATTCTTTTATAATGCATAAAGAAGGTATTATCTTTCTCAATTCAAAGGCTATCTGTTATTCCAAATATAATATCATAGAGTAATGAGAACGAATAAAGGTGTTTGTAGAATAAAGCAAAGAAACATTCTTACCAAAAGTGGTCAATGGATGTTCATGTCAATAAACTGTACAATTAATTATAAATAGTAGCACTAGTAAAACATTTTTAAGGTATATAAACATTTTCATAATAACTATTTAGCAGGTAAATGCTTGATTTATTTTAAGGAACTACATATCAGGAACTGAAGCTATCAATAGATATGTCTTTTTCAAAAATTATCTATTGAAATTATCAAGTTTTAAAGTTCCCAAAGGGGAATGAGTACATTAGGTGTGTGGGTAGGCGTGTCATTACCACTGTAGGTACACGCCTAACTTGACCATATGGGTGGGCGAGTTGGTTAGGTTAGGTTAGGTTAGGTTTAAAGAAAATATTTAGTTTCACACAAAAAATTTCTAAAAATACTATTACGCACACAATGATATTAAATTCACCTTGTGAGATAAGAACTGCAGACAAAGAGAATTTTCAAAATCAGGTTGTTATCTTTCTTACTGCCATAGTTTCGTATGTCATTGAAAAACAGCATGCAAATTCTAGTTTAGATAAATCCTGTTAATAATTATAACATTGTATGATGGTGTAAGGATTTGCATCAAACTTTTCCGTATATTAAAAAAGGAGCAAGATACAGGGTTGTGTTCTCTCACAAATACCTAGAATGTCGGTATTGTTATCGTTAAATATTAGGCCAAGAAAATCATCTTTAATAATTAGATATTTTATATATTTAGATAATGTAAATACAATTTAAAAGAATACCATAGGTAGTATAATAATAGGGTTACAGGCAAGTTACATTTTTTTCAACTACAACTTATCTTAAGACAAACAAAACTTTCCCAAACTTTATTTAGATTTGAAACAAAGTTAGTCATTTTCAGTTATATTGTTAAATTGCAAACTTAATCCATAAGTTAAACTTGTTAAGTCCCACAATAATACGTATTTTGATACAATGGTAAGCTCTTTAAGATCTGCTGTATTATGTTATAAATTTGAAATAGTGATTAGTCTATTAACTAATAGGACATAATAAACAACTTTAATTTAAAATTGTCTTCATTTAGGATACAATTTACCTTAAAGTTATAATATCAGTTATATGATATGAACTAATCCAAAACTAAGGTATTATAACAAGATATTTGAGAAATAAACTTTTGCTACCGAACTCCAACGTATTATCTGTGTAAAAAATGTGTTATTTTGGCAAATCACATACACTACAAGATCCTCTGCGTATATTAAGTATAAGTGTTCAAGTGCAGTATAATATGTTTGCATCACAACATCTTAAAGTGAAACAATAAGAATATACTGTACTAATTTTACTAAATTAGTAAAATTTAGCATGAATAGTGAAATTTACTAGTGAATAGTACTTATTCCCTCGATAAGTATTTATAAAAGGAGTGAAAGAAAACACTTAAAGACATTTTTTAATAACTTGCCAATAAATATAACTGATTTTTTGTTGAATTAACAATTAGGTATGCATGGCTCTGTTTGATAGTCATCAATTATTTACGTTCTAAAAAGTAATTATTCATTTTGAGCTGTTTACTCCTTATTTACTCATCAAGTAAAATTTTCTCGCTTTTGTTATTAAAAACATATCTTGTAACATTAATTAATTCTAATTAGATAGAAACAAGTCTTTTGTAGTTTTTCTTGCATTATTCAAATAAAAAGGTATTTCATTTTAAGTATGTATGTATATTGAGTGATTAATATGTATAATTTGGATTTTAAATATACGTTTTAACTTCATTTAAACACTTCATATCCTACTTTATTTCATTGGACAAGACAAGGAAAACGATTTGGTATATATGATACAAAATGAAAATCTTTAGGTAACACAGTAATCAATGAAACACAAAAATATGTTAACTAACACGAAAATACATTTTATTTATTTTTTTATTTTATACGGTTTCACCATTTACATAGATAATACAGTATTTAAGTGTATAAACATATTTTTTTATAATTAATAATATATGAGCCATATAGTTCATCAACAAAAGAACTTGAAGTGTTCCCTTTTAAAAGTCACCTCACACATGGTGAAAAATCAATTTGATCGTATATTGACTGTATTCTATTTCCCAGACAACAAATACGTGGTAATGAGCTGTGTTAAGAATATAATGTTTGATAATATTTCCTCTAAAACATAGGATTTGTTCTAAACAATCTTAGCAGCGAAAATATTTTCTTCCAATTAGGTCAGGGGAATCCACGGTAACTGGGACAACCAAACAGGGGAATTAATAAAACCGTAACTGGGGAATATAAGTAAGTCATTGACCCTGCGCCTGGTGCTCAGGAAATGAAGATTGAAATGACGGCTGATATCCTCAAAGGGAATCTATGCATAGCTAAAGTCAAGCTGCATTCCAAGAATTCGAAGAAATTTCATCTTCATGCCCTCAAGAGGATCTATATATCCCACTTGATATGGGAACCACAAAGGTTAACAGTACCTAAGATGGGGTAAAAGTTGAATATACAGAGTTCTAAGTGCTTCAGAGGAAAATCCGTCCTTGCACCCTAATGTAGTATTAAGTGAAAATGTCATAGTCACCCCAAGACCCTTAATCATAGAACATCTGATGAGTTGTTCATCTCTAAGAGAGTACTCGAAGGTAATCACATTAGTCCGTCGGGAAAGTGTGATTTAAGAGATTTAGATAATTTTATCTCCATTTTATTTAATGCACGTGTATGGGCGGGTCAACACAATGGTACGTGAATGTTTCTTATAAATCATGTGTAGGTATAAATGTATATATAGGTATAAATGTATATATAGGTATAGATGTATATAGGTATAAATGTATATTTATATGTATAAATGTGTAAAATTATCGGTAATGAGTCAAATGCTGTACGTGTGTGGTTGGTCGGGTGGGGCAATACCACTGTACGTGTATGGTTGGTCGGGTGGGTCAATACAACTGTACGTTTATGGTTGGTCGAGTGGTTTAATACAACTGTACGTATATAGGTGGGTGGGTGGGCAATACCACTGTACGTGTATGGTTGCGCAGGTGGGTATAGATGAATAAGTGTAGTCGTTGTTACTAATTAAGGCCGACTGTTCCTCAGAAAGAGTTATTAATTAATAGCCCAATAACAAGAGCAACTAAAGCTAAATTGGTATTTTGACCATTGGAAGTTAAAATAAAGGAACTATAGCTTTACGTGGAGTCTGAACCACATTGTGTTGGTCTCATTTTCAGCTAATTGACAAGCCTGATACTCAGTTCTCTGTCCTGCACAACATCTGCATTTATACAACACCACATTAATACATTATTAAAATCCTCCTGCAGAACTTTGAAACCAAGCTCCGACCTCTGTATATAATTTGGCATCATCTACAAAGAGTAATATCTTGGAGTGTTTAATCATAAAAACTATATCATTAATGTAGACAAAAAATAATTAAAGCCTCAGGAGGGAACCTTGGGGGACTCCATATATTACAGTGAAGGTATTGGATTTTGATCAATTGCATCTAACTACCTGCTGACGATCACTGAAATAACTTGTAAACCATCTCAGCATAGAGCCAGTCACACCTAAAGCACTAATTTTAGCTAGCAGATTGTCATGGCTGATTCTTTAAAAGGACTAAAAAGACTTTGATATGTCAACGTAGATATCTATTTAACTTTCTCTATTAAAAACGGATATGATATCATCCTGATAAATAATGAGATTTGTTGTGGTTGATCTGCCTTTTGAGACACCATACAGTGCTGTGTAGATGTAGTGGTTTTGAAAAAAAAAATGAGAATAATTTAATAACTAAAGTTTCAAATACCTTGACCAGAGTTGATTGGGAAATAGACCTGTAATTTCTTTTATCTGAAAAATGACCACCCTTATAAGAATGGGTATAGTAAAGATAGTATTCGGGCAGCGAAGTTCCAATGCAGAATCAAATTGAAATATATAATTAAGTGAAAAGCCAGAATAAAACACGATATAAAATATATATATATATATATATATATATATATATATATATATATATATATATAATTTTTTATACGACAATAATCTTAATCACAGTAAACTTAAATATTGTTTTGTATTAATTGCTATTCTTTCGTTTGTTTAGTTTGTTATCAACACCGTATCTATTATTTTGTTGATAAGTGATATTCTAAAACATACTGAAGTGTCTGTTTTATTAAATTATTCATCGGTTCTGTTTGAGAAGTATAAACAGCTTGGGTATATCCGGTCAGGTGTTGCCTATAAGGCTCCAGGTCACGTGACTTGATTGGTTATACGCCAATCACCTCTCATTTTTCTTATCCTTAAAGGATTAAATTTATCTTTAAATAACACTTCCTGTTGTAATCTGAATATCTTAAATATATTTTCTATTTTTCATTTGAAAATAATACTTCTAAAGTCCTTATTCCTGAAAAATGAAAATTCTTTAGTAAGGAAAGTTTGGGCTGTGATTATTCTCTTCCTCTCAATGTTTAGTACCCAGTAGTAGTTTTGACTGAATTGTAGTTAGGTTTATAAACATATTTAATTATTACTTGACCTTTGCTTTAAATATTTATATATGCTCCATCTGAATACAGTGAAAATATTACAAAAAATAATATGTAGCTGGCATAGTTAACTTTGTTGTTTTTATTTTAGGCATTATCCTGTCACGGAAACCTAATTAGGTCACACATTCCAATATGAGTGGCTTAAAATCTGTCTCTCAGAGATAACACTCATTTACATATTTTCCAGGGTATATACTACCATATATATATATATATATATAAACTATTATGGAGATTTTAAAGTTGTTCTAATTATGTTTTATATTCTAATTAAAAGTTATTCTAATTCTAATCTAAGTTATGTTAATTTAGATAAAACTTCTTTAACATTAATTAGTAATTTAACATCTTACAGTATAACGAATGGATCTCAACAGTATTTTAGGTTAGTTTTCAAATATTATAAAATTCTTTAACAGACTTACTGTGATGATACGTCCATAACAATGGAAGACCGAAGTAAAGGTTGCTTGCCACGCAAATGGTCCGGGTTCGATTCACGATCTGACCAAAGAGATTTAATGATGCAAAAGTCACACCAAACAGTGGTACCACGAGCCCATAAAATAAAAATGGTATTGTCAAAGACTGTGCCATATTTGGGCATCCCTCTCCACTAAAGGCCGCACAACATGTATTATTTATTTTTTCTGAAACGAAACCATCCGCCCATAAATACAAGTTGGTAGTAACTCTTCCCTCACCTACATACGAACGATAGTGATCCCCCTTTCTCCAACCAAGACATGTACGTTAGTGATGCTATCGACACCCCATCTACACGTACGATAGTGATCTGATCACCCTTCCTCATGTACGGTGGTAGTGACTCTCACACCCGCCAATACACGCAAGGTTATGATGCATTTATTTATGACTTATACATTAAAAATAAGTAGAAATATACTGTTTACTTACAAAATCATAATCTGGATATAATAGAATAATTTGTTTTATGTTTAGTAAAAAAGAGTAAATGTCTATTGACTGAAAGACAAATAGTAATAATAGAAATGTTCCAGCAAAATAATGGGGAGCTTAGAGAGAAGAGTCAATTGAAAGTAGGACAAACAAAAAGGGATTATGGAGCTGGTAATGATCAATTGAATCCGAAATTATCTCTGCCAAGTTGAACAAATTAAGTGATTTTTATTCAATTTGGTAATCACCTTCTTGTCTGTCTTGTTTAAAATAATGTACTAAAGAATAGCTTCGCTGTTGTAGAAGTTATTACTATTTTTATTTTTTAACCAAACATAACCGGTGACGTAAAAATTGTTTAGTTTAGAAATAGGACAAAATAAAATATACTGATTTAACGATTTGCGTTCAAAGTCAGTTTTCAAATTTATGATATAATGATCCCATCTGTCAGTCTTACTCATTGCAACATAATGGCTCAAGCTAAAAAGTCAAATATCGCTAAAAGTGGGCTTTTATTCTTATACGATAATTTAGTGGCAGAAATAATTGAAATCAGAACACTGATAAATTTTTTTATAATTTGACATTTTTTTATCATACATGATTTTAATAGTAAAACAAAAATTAAATATATTACAGAAATAGGAAAGTTTAGGCACCTACTATGAGCATAACGTAATGGGTGGGTAGGTACCATTGTATGTGTATGGGTGGGAGGGTGGGTCAGTACCATTGTATGTATGTGGGTGGGTGGGTGAGTCAGTACCAATGTACGTATATGGGTGGGATGGGTGCGTCAGTAGCATTGTATGTGTATGGGTGGGTCCAGTACTATTGTATGTGTATGGGTGGGTGGGTGAGTCAGTAGCATTGTATGTGTATGGGAGCATCGGTGAACTTTATTCTGATGAATTAAGATATGTCTCTTAAGATGAGGTTGCTTGGAGACGAGTAGAAAGGTTTAGTAGGAAAAATGAGATAGAGGAGCGTAAAGAACCTGTGCACGTAATGGTGGGTGGATACCTACCAGCGTACGTGTATAGGTGGGTAAGTGGCTCAACCCCTCCACCGTCTTTTATAAGCAAGTGTGTGGCCACATATGACTGTACGCTATTGGATGGGTGGGTGTGTTCTACTATTATATAGTTGTGTACTGAATCATATTATTGATACTAGTTCAGTGCCTAACCTACTCGTCTACCTAATTAATATTTCAATATGCATGAAAAGTAAAATTAAGTTTATAACTGATGGCATACTTCAACAACCTAATTATGGTCCATATTTAATTATGGTTCGTATTATAAACAATTTATTTTGTTTCTTTTGTAAAATGTGTGTTTTTTAATTTATTTGGTTTCCTAAAAGAAAATCTGCATTTGGCACCACTCTTCTAGCTTATTTGTTTATATTTAGTAGATCTATGTCTTTAAGTCTACTTGACAGGAAATGAATATCAGTTTATAACGTTGTTACTTATTGCTAAATATTATTATTTCAGTGTTAGCTACTGTTTTTAAAACTATAATCAAACCTACAATAATAATATAATTAACATATAAACTTATCTAATTTGAGTATTTTACAACTTATTAAGCTTACATATTTATGAATAAATAGTTCACATTATGATGAATATAGGTCGCCAATAAATTCTTGACATACCTTCGAACTAATATTATTAGAAATTCCTCCATGCTTGGCTTACGTCTTAAGAGGTACACATTATGATGTGGTGAATAATGCATTCAACTTTAATTTTAAAATTAATAGCGGGTATTTGGTTATACGGTTGTAACATTTTAAATATACAATAACTGGATATGTTCTTGGTCCATTTAGGCACGTAAAGACTTCCAAGGACGCATTCATTCATCCCAAGCAGTAGAATATTCTACGCAGAAAGGTTAACGATTAAATACATTAATTTTTGTAAGCATCGATATCCTTATTGATTTTCAATTGAAATCTTTAATTATTGTTTAGCAAAATTCTTGTCCGTGAACATACTATGTTTTATGACTACCCGAGCTTATTAGATATAATATATTATATGTATATATTATATCGTAATTTATACTAACTATTGTATTATGATTCCAGAGTGACTTACTACATTGTATTAACAATAATCCAGCCTCTTGTCAGTCTATTGGACCTGCCTGCACTGTCCTTATCAAAGACTATTTCATTATTTAAAATATAATTGGTTACAACTAAAAGATTTAAGCTCGTTATTTGACTATTTATTATTAATAAACTTTTTCAATATATGTTATACTAACATAATAATAAGATAAAATATTTAAAAAATATTTTAGTGATCGATTTTAATAATCTATGTTCACTTTCCTCAGACCAGAGTGATTCATAAAGGAATGACGCTGGTATTCAACTTCGCTACTTGCATACCAACACTTGTTATGGTCGGGAAACTCATGGTGATTGGCTGGAACCATAAAAATTGTGACAGTGATTTTTTTGTAACGCAATACATTTCTGTTGTGTTACGTGTACATTTTTTATACTTTAACCAAATTGTAATATGTTAACTAGGAATCATTTTCTTTTTATCACTATAATTTGAAGAAAAAAATAAACCAGCTACGAAAAGTTTTACAAATAACTAATTAAGAAGGAATATAGTTATGTTTAATGCATTATCCATGTGAATTTATAATGCCTTCTACATTCCTCGGAACTTTTACTAACTGCTGTTCTGTGTAAGGAGTACAGGGTATACTTGCTCGCCACTAAAAATGCCACATAATACATAACAGAGGAAACTTCTCTAGACTACACAGGACAAATAAATACATTACTTAAACTTGAAGACTAAGCAGTGGACGTAATGAGTGTGGGAATCCCCTTTGTGTGTATCTAGTGGCCGGGAGATCTCCCACACCTAACTACTTAACTACATTTAGTACGGTATAATACTATTTATACCTCTTTATTACGGCAATATGCTGCATTTAAATACTTAAAGTGGCACTCAAATCAATTACTATTCTAATAAAAATAAATTAATGTTTATATTGTATAAATTGCTAGTTTATTTGCTTCACGGTTCGTTTTTGACCGAGAAGTAAAAAGGTCTAAAGATAACTAACTGTCACTAATACTATAATAGTATAAAAATGAGTAAACATATAAAAAACAAACTTAAAACTTGGGATGGCTCATGGAAACTTGTCTTCTTTAACCTATACTAAGACAAGGCACCATGAGCCTACCAAATATATAAGACACTAATATGAACATCTAAAAGTTAATTTAGATAACATTTCTTTAACATTAATTAATAATTTAACATCTTACAATATAAAGAATGAATCTTAAAAGTATTCTAGGTTAGTTATAAGAAATTATAAAAGGCTTTAACAGATTTAATGTGATGATACGTCCATAATAATGGAAGACTGTAGCTAAGGTTGCTTGCCGCGCAAATGGTCCTTGTTCAATTCCCGATCTGACAAAGGAGATTTAATGATGCAAAATTCACGCCAAACAGTGGTACCATGAGCCCCTATTGACGTATACATATAGGGGACAAATTGAAACATCAAAAATCACTAAAATAAACAAAGCAAAATACAACATTTCACCACTTACCTAATAGAGTAAATTATTTATTACTGATGCCCTTGATGAACTTTAAATTAACCATGAAATAAAATTAACCATTCAGTTAATTCACAACCAGGATGATTGAACCCGTATTTTGAAATATAAATTTATTTTTAATAAATACAATATAAGCATTATGATACATAATATCGTGTAGGTTTTAAATTAATGTGTGCCACACTCCTTTTATACTAATATATTCACTTACAATTATGCGAAGCTTGAAAATAACACTCACATTAATTTAAATGTGGTTGAATAAAAAAAAAAAAATAAGTAGTTAATAAGAATAAAGTAAAAAACTATTATACTTCCTTTTGAAATAAAATAATTAAATATTTTTCTAATTTATGGAATAATATCTTAATTTTTTATTCAGATAGGCCACTTCACTTGCATGAAATTTGTTCAACGAGTGTAGTACCAACTATCAGCTTAATTTGGGGATTTTTGGCTTGAAAATTACTCTCCAAATCAAAGACACTGATATGCAATTGGAAAAATATAAACATTTTTTTAAATTTCCAGTTATTTGTCTACCATGAAGTATTTAATTTAGCATTTCAATTTAATGTTTAAACATTTATTAGAACTAAACACCCATGCGGGTTTGTTCTTAAATATATTTAGATGTCCTCTAGACTATAAATAATTTATATTTATATATGACCCTGATCACACAGTGGTTGTTCAGTGGACATTCGGACTGTGGAGTAATGTGTCCAATGTTCAAATCCCCAACTGAGCTAACAGTCGGTGCTTCACATGTTGATTAAAGTTCATGCGCATGCCTGCATGACATATGAACTGGTGAGTGCAGTTCAATAAATATTCATATATAAATGTCACTACCATAAAAGCCAACTACTCACTACTTCATCAAATACCTGACATTCCAACCGCTTGCTATTTGCAGTCGAACTTTATAATGGCATTCCATCTTGGGAATGGAAGAATTCCTCTCTTGCATTTGAACCAGGTACTCTAAATACCTTATGGTGTGATTATGTGGAATCGAAAGCAAATAAACTTAACAATGTCATAAAGCAAGGCAATATATTTCCTTACCAAATATAACAGTTTAATATAAAACTGTAGCTACATATCTTATCAATTAATAAATAGAATTGAAGGCTGTAACATTATTAATCTTTAGGCTTCTTTTACACAGAATAAAGGAACATTGTATATATTTATAAGTGTATCTATAATTCGAGTTCAAATTATCAAGAAATATTTTCAAACTTGGATTATATTTATAATAGTAACATTTTTTGAGGATTTTCGTACATGGTTAAAGTTTTATGGTATTATTTTTTAATAATTAAGACCTACAATTAGGTACCAATATATCTTTTATTACAAAATAATACGTTAACGTTAGAAAATACATTATACATTATATTTCTATGTATTTTCTACACATAGGAATAATGGGAGTTGTTCTCACTCCCATTATTCCTTATTTAATTGTATAGTAATATGCATTCTATACAAGATATATCTGATATTCCCTCATCTTTAATCGTTATTACTTCATTTGTATGACTGACCTAAATATTATAAAAATTAATTTTGAATGAAACTTTTCCATCGTTTAATAAACGAAGGAAATGTACAGCCTTCATTTCTCTCACTAACACGTTTATTTATACTAATATTTTCATAAAATTTGGGCTAAAAAACTATTTTCAGTCTGTATAAATGTATGTAGAATAATATAAGCTAAGAAATAGTAGGATACCAGAAGAAAAACAAGAAATTTTAGTTTTGTATTCAACTTGTCTAAAAGCGACTGAAAGTGTCCAAAACTGTATTTAAATGTTTAACAAAGTTAGTCGTTTGCTGTTTCATTGTTTGGTTACAAACCGTAACCCATAAGTTAAATGATGTAAAATCTTTTAATCTTACAATCATGTAAATAATATGCTCTTACAGATATACTGCATCGTATGCCTTTTGCGCGTATTAAATTTGGCAAATACAAGTGGTATGTAACATTGTTTTCATAGTAGATTGCATTTAATCTTAAAATTATTATATAAGTTACATAACTGCAAACATACGGAAACATAATAAATATTTATTACCAGATTTTTTAAAGATATATACTGTTGTTACCTGAATCCACCTCCAATATTTTATTTGCATGAATAAATTTGTTACTTTGGGAAATTATGTAAATTGCTAAATCCTCTTTGTATATAATATATAATTGTTGAGATTTATGATTATAGCCCACAATTTACAAGATAAATAATTGGAAGATAAATACAAAATTTACTTAATTTTTAAAATGCATTGTTAGTTATCAAATTACTGAAAAGAAAAGCTTAAAGGTTTTGTAATTTCTAATACCAGTAGAAACAATGGCTTCATGGGTAAATAACTTATTATACATGGCTCTTAATTGTTTATGTCGTTACGGACTTACGTTCTCAAAAGCAATTTATTGATAATTGGTTGTTAACAATTTACGTTTATTGTTAATAATAATCTCCTTTATAAAAAAACGAAAATACTTCGTTATTTAATGAATGTTTATTGTAATTTAGTTTTAAAAAAATACGAGCATTTTCATTTATCATTATCGAAAAGTCATAAAAAGATTTTATTTAGTTATGTCACTGTGGGTAGACTTTATAACGAACTTTTATCTTATATTGCAGTTGTATACACTTACAATTCTTTAATGAAAACTAAGGACGTTAATTTTTCTATAATGAGTCTAATACGCTTTACAAATAAAAATGGTAGGCTTAAGGAATTGAAGGCAGTAAACCGTCACCTTAATTACTTGGAAGATCATGAATAGACTTGATAATTAAGGCGGATCATTTGGTTTTCTCTTCATTTAGTACATACAAATAAATGAATTTGTTGTTAATTATTCTTTTTTCTTACCATAGTTCTAATCTGTACAAGCATGATCATTTAACTATTCTTTACATTTTTAGAGTTCTTTATTAATAATGTATGGACATATATACGGTTTCATTATAACTAATAGAACCTGGAAGATTTTTTTATTTATAAGTGTTGAATTTGAACAAATGGTATTTTATTTTAACTATGTTAGTATTTTAAACAAAAATGTAAAACTTGTATAAGACGTTGATTTAAGTTAATATGATTAACATCATAATTAGCGTGATTTTAGTGTACAAGACAATATATCACAACAAGTAAACATGTTTTTGTATATGACACAAATTGAAAATCTCTTTGTAGTAAATTTTGGTAGAATTTTGATTTTACGAGAAAATATTTTTTATCAACTCTCTCAAACATTATTTTCTTGGTTTCTAAAGATCTTAAATTTGGTTACTTCGTCTTGTTGTGATTTGAAGGACATGTATAGTTACAATAGATAATTTTAATATATGTAAATGAATGCAATGAATAAATAAATAAATAATTCGATCAATATAGAGTTATTTTAGTTTGATTTAGTTCGATTTAAAATCACCACATTTACTTACAGATTTGGGTTGGATTTAGTATCGAAGGGATCCACTAAGAAAGGATTTTTCGAAATTCCATTCCTAAGGGGTAAAAACAGCCCCTCAAAATGTAATGTTTTCCATAATAATAACATTGGGTTGATTTTAGTAAATTAATAACAGCTGCTTTGTAAACAAATACACAAGTTTATTTTATATATTTGACATTACTATATTGGTATACTAAGAGCTTAATCTTCAGCTGTAAAAAAAAAAAAAAATAATAATAAATAAACACGTTTTAAATAGGATATTTAATACCCTATACTAATAAATAGG
Organism: Stictocephala bisonia; assembly: GCA_035578905.1. Taxonomy (NCBI): domain Eukaryota; kingdom Metazoa; phylum Arthropoda; class Insecta; order Hemiptera; family Membracidae; genus Stictocephala; species Stictocephala bisonia. Next base: position 4,143,482 of record JAQJVL010000028.1, read on the forward strand.
TACCAACGCAAGTAGTGTGAGTGAAATACTGTAAACAATACAATATTTTATTTTACGTTATACAGATAATCTACTATTATTTGCATTCAAAGACGCATGCCGAGGCCGAAGGCCGAGGTGTATCGAGCACAGCGAGAGTCGGGGTTAGCACGCGAAGCATGCAGGGGTGTCCCATAGTTATATCTAATCCCTAAAATATTGTTCCATAATGATAAATTTGCGTTGATTTTAGTAAATTAATAAGAGCTGATTTTTAAATAAATGAACATATTTTAATGTTTGACATTATCTTTTTGATGAGTTTTTAATATTATTAAAATCTTCAGCTGTTCAACAAGATGAAATAGGCTCAGTAATACTACAGATAACTAAGGATAGATAGCTCACAGTATACGGGAAAAGGTGCGCACTGTTTAAGGAGTAACTAGGCAACACGCACTACACAACCGTGAATTTAGTATTCGACGTTGTCGCATCGAACAAGTATTAAGTCTCAATTATTATTATCAGTTGATATTTATTATTGTAATATTTGTTATTAATATGGTTAGTTTAATGAGCAATCTGGCAACGCCGCCCAGTTGACAGCCGCTTAACGCGCTTTAAATCGGACAATTGACATACTACGAAAAAATGTTTAACACTCTTTAGCATGGGAATGAGGTATCTGTGTAGAATTTTTTATCTGTGGTAATACCTTCCGGTATTTATACTAATAAACAGGTAGCAAATAAAGTAGTGTCAGTGAGATACTGTAAATAAAGTTAAAGTTGTAATGGTGTGCAGCGAGCGTCAAGGTTGGAACGCGAAGCGTGCAGGGGTGTCCCCTAGTATAATATATTTATTCATTGTTAAGATTCCGATTTTTAATATATGGATTACGAATGGCTGTGACGAATGTAGATGAGCTAGGGTAGTCTTTGTTAAAAACGAAGGCCAACTATTCATCGGAACAATCAGATAGGGTAGTGACTAAAGATATCAGCACACAATATAGACTGTTATAATTTAATTTGTTTTTATTTAACAGCTGATAGTTAAATAAATAAATTAATTAACTCCATATGAAATACAATTTATATTTTAAAGGCTCTTGAAGCAAAGCAGTAGTGTTTGATGCGAAATCTGCTAAAAACCTTTCTAAGAGTATCCTCAATAATTTATTAAAAGTCCATGTATGACGATTAAATTTATTGGAGGAGTATTAATAATCCTAAAGGACAAACAGATGAACATAAATAGATTTACTATTTACTAGAGGGGACGCCTGCACGCTTCGCGTGCTAACCCCGACACTGAGGTCAATACACCTCTGCCTTCAGCCTCGGCATATGACTACTATTAATAATAGTACAACGTAACATCACAATATTAAATGTATTTCTAGTATCTCACTCACACTACTTGTGTCACTGCATATTTATTAGTATAAATACCCAATGGTATTACCCTTTATTATATAAGCCTACAATAGATAAACCATCTAATAGGAATATTTATGACAGAAATATTGTTAGTTAGTGAGGCCCGCAACCACAGCTGGTTTAAATTGCATTACATTTACATGGGCCTACACTAGCGCTCCACAATTGACCAAAAAAACAGCTGAGACTCAAATTGTAACATTGGATGGGAAATCTATATGTGTATAAAATCAATTGTATTACTTAGCCTATTTAAAACATTTTAATTTGTTTTTCTTTAAACAGCTGAAGATTAAACTCTTAATGCATCAATAGTATAAGTCAAACATAGTAAAAAACATGTTTATTTATTTAAAAAAAAGATGTTATTAATTTACTAAAATCAAAATGTTATCCCAATTTTATCCTTATAAAACAATCTGTTAGGGGCGGTTTCTACCCCTTAAAAGTACTTTATCAAGATGAAAATACTTTAGTTGTCCTATTTATGACCTAAAGAGACACAGTGTACAATATTTAGGCTTTCTAACTACTTGGAAAATTGAAGAATTGGTGATAAGTGAGCCAGGGATTTTCCTTTTATAAATATAGACTAGCATGAAACCCGTGCCTTATTACGGTAAAAAAAATTATTCTAATTTTTAAGTGGCTCCCTCATACTACTTCCATTCCACCCATATATCAATTAAAATATCATTATTTAAATTTTCCCGATCAATGGGTAGACTTGGCATCGTACTTTGATTGTTGGCATTAAACTTCTGCTTACTACTTACTTTTGTACCAAAGGATCTCATTTAGAAAAAGCTGTTATATTTATGAAAGTTATTTAGGAAATGTTTACTATCCGGATGCTCACCCCTAATAAAACTGTTGAGTAGTTTGGCTAAGGGAAGAAAATCAAGAAGATATAATTTACCGCCATTACAACACAATCCGGGTAGCTCCACTCTCCACTTAAACGCTTTAATTTGTTTACAAATAAACTCAATTTCATTATTTGAACACTTTTGTCTGAATCATAATTTATGTTAGAGTTATATGGTATATGAAAGGCAGTAATTAAACTTCATAAACCTGCTAGATTTTTCCGCTGAAGTCGTTTCTCAGAGGAATGCTGATTGTAGCCATGCAGAGTTGAAGACAATGAATGGAAAAGGCAAGCTCCATTACTGCACTTAGAGATAACACGGCTGAGGGAGTTCATTCACTAAGTGATCCACTCGATAGGCTTAGAAAACTGTAAGTAATATTAATGTAGGGACCCATTCAATACACATTTTAAACTACAATCAAAACTGTCAGAAATATTAACACACATAAATATATACAGAAAACATGTATATAGAACGTGTAATTAGCTGTAAATAACTCTTAATACATCAATAGGATAAATATCAAACATACAAAATAAATGAAATGAAGTTGAGACAGATTTAATATTGGTTACTTTATATAATTAAATTATTGTTGTGTTACCTGATGATGCCAGCTTTGCTGGTGAAAGGTCTAGTTGAAATAACAATTTATTGGTTTATTGAAAATTTAATAATTTGAATATACAAAATAAACGTGTTTATTTATCTATAAAACAGCTGTTATTAGTTGAATAAAATAAAACCTGTCAACAGTATTATGTGCATTGTTGTTTTTTAATTATAACATGGCCGGGGTGGGGGGGGGGTCATAGGTACGATGGCATTTCATATATCATCGTTTACCTTTGTATCAATTAATATAAAGATTCCATTTTTTAGATGGAGGAGGGTATCTACACGATCCAACGGATATATTGATGTATTCAGAGGTACAATAACATTTAAACAGGAAGCAATGCCCACCAGTAGTAACAAACAGCTGGGACAGCCACAATGACCTTGACCCACTTCACACCCACCTATGACGTCCTACCCACCCATTACGTCACAATCACCCATGACAAAAATTGACTTTTTTATATGAACTACTAATAATAGGTTTTTAGTTGAAAAATGTTGAACAATTAACATTCCTCAATTTAAATTGAAAATAACTGGCATGTTAGAAAAAGGTAAATTTTTAGAGGTTACTCCAGTCTGTAAAGTGATACAAATGCCTGTAGAGTCGCTGTATGGACCCACCCACCCACCTATACGTGTACAGTGGTATTGAACACTTTTGTATCAATACCACTATACGTGTATGGGTGGGCGTGTGGGTCAATACCACTGTACGTGTATGGGTAGGCAGGTGGGTCAATACCAATGTACGTGTATGAGTGGATGGGTGGGTCAGTACCACTGTACGTGTATGGGTGGGCAGGTGGGTCAATACCAATGTACGTGTATGGGTGGGCAGGTGGGTTAATAATACACGTCATAGCTAACAACTATCCATGGATTATGTACACAACGCATAGCTATAGCTATACCTTAGCTATAGTCTTATGCAATATATATTTGACGATGTGTTACAATATGAAGTAGATCTGCTAATAGTTAGTTAATATATACTTCTGAGATAACTTCAGTAAAACACGTGCACCGAACACATCTGATTACTTGACATAAACACATGTGTCGAATGTATTCATCGATTAGCTCTCGAAAAATGTACCAACACATTCTTCATCGATAGTTCGTGGATTTACAAGTATGGATCACATTCAAATATTAGTTCATGGAAACACATGTACTGAACACATCCTTCGATTAGTTCATGGAGACCAATGTACCGAACACATCCCTCGATTAGTTCATGGTAACACATGTACCGGACACATACCTCGATTAGTTCATGGACACACATGTACCAAACACATCCTTCGATTAGTTCGTGGAAACACATGTACCGAACACATCCTTCGATTAGTTCATGGAAACACATGTACCGAATACATCCTTCGATTAGTTTATGGAAACAAATGTACCGAACACATCCCTCGATTAGTTCATGGAAACACATGTACTGAACACATCATTCGATTAGTTTATGGAAACAAATGTACCGATCACATCCCTCGATTAATTCATGGAAACACATGTACCAACATATCCTTTGATTAGTTCGTGGAAACACATATTCCAAAACATTAACCAATTAGTTCTCGGAAACATACATAGTGAAGAAACTTATCGATTAGATTATATAAACACATGTACGGAAACAATGATCAATTAGTTCAATTAAATACAAGTACCGAGCACATGTTGATTAATTTATTTAAACTCATTCAATGAACACAGATATCGATTAGTTTACCAATAGAGAGTAACTAATATTGGTAAACAAGAGCTGATTTTCCTACTATATGAAAATTAGCTGTTATTCGACCTTTATAGAGAAAAGATAATCCCCTATTTCCTTCAGATTTTCGGCCCATAAATATACTTCCTGCTCTGTCTAAATGTCTTGAAAGAATAGTTCATCAGTAATTTCATAATTACTTGGAGAGTGGTAAATTGATTTCCAATTATCAGTCTGGTTTAGCTCTAATTATAGTACTACTACTGCTCTTTTAAAAATTACTGAGGGCATCCGTCAAGCCATGGACAGGAAACGGCTTGCAATTTTTACACTTTTTGACTTTTCGAAGGCTTTCAATTGTGTTTATCATACTCTTTAATTAAGTTGAAAAACTATGGATTTTCTGATAGTCGTGTTTCCTGGGTTCATGTCTCTCTGGCCGTCAGCAGTGTGTGAGGACTAAAGATGGAGAGTCAGACTAGAGTTACACCTCAGGGGTCTGTTACATAAATTTTTTCGCCAAATATCTGTTTTGAAGTTGAAACAGCTTCGAGATTATCACGTACTTACTCTTCTTTATAAAGTTTTCAATAACTATTTAAAAATCTTCAAGCTATCTGTCCGAGTGTTTCAAGTTCATTTCTGAAATAATCATTAGAAACACTCGTCAGGGATCCCTTTTACTATCAGTCCCAATTCATCACACTGCCCTTTACAATATATCTTTTACTGATTCCGGGTGCCAATTATGGAATATGCTTCCTGACAATATCAAAATTATAGGCGAGGGCCCTCGCTCCGAGGTGGAGCTAAAGAACCTATTTATGCGGGACCTGTGACGGAGCGGGCGGGTGAGTTTGGTGGCCATGGTTTGCGGGTGGAATGTCTGAGAGATGGATGATTGTTTTTTTGAAGATTTTTATTATTTTGTGTCGATATTTATTTGTTAGTTATGATTTTAAAGTTTTTTTGTTGTTGTTGATATGTTGAGTTTTGTTTTTTTTATTGTTGATTACTGATATGTTGCAATTGGTTTATATTGCGTTAATAGTAATGTTTTGTGTTATTTATATGATTAGTTCTGTTATTTTTGATTATGTAAGGTGGTAGAGAGGACTGTCCAGTCCTAACCTCGTCTTAAAAATAAAGTCAATTTTTATTCATTTCATTCGTTTTATTCATTCCACTCCATTCCACTCCATTCCACTCCATTCCACTCCATTCCACTCCATTCCATTCCATTCCATTTCATTCCATTCTATTCCATTTCATTCCATTCCATTCCATTCTATTCCATTAATTTCATTTAATCTCAATGGTATTCCATTTACAATAGTTTACTTTTAGTGATTGTATTGTATCGTATCAGTGACTAGTATTTTATTAATTTATTTTATTCTATCATTATAAAATAGCCTAATACTGTTGAATTTCATAAGAACAATGCGGATATTTCCTATTGTTAATGTGGCATAGCATATTAATGTAATAACATTAAATCTTCGAAAACCTTTCATTAAAAAATTGTATAGCACATATAAAACATATTTTGAAATTTAACACCAGTATGCTAGCATATTCATTCTGCATTGCATTGTAAGGGATGCTGAAATATTAATGAAACCCGGTCTTTCATTGTCATGGGAGTAGGAGATGAAAGCACCAAATTCCTTTCAACTTAGACTTAGAGCGCAGAGAAAGTTTTGACAGTGAATTGATTTACTGGGTAAACTTAGATTGGGCTGGGAGCAAGTATCTTTCATTGTTTTAAAACTCATTTCTTCTTAAAGTAATGTATTATTTAAAAAATACTAATTTCTTATACATTTAGTTTAACGGCTTTCTTCCAATGTGAGCCATAAGAAATCATAATATTAAGGGTTGACGAAGTATTCTTTTATCATGAGCCACCTTGGATGGTTATACGATGGCTTACCCGAATCCTAGGAGTATTTTTTTATTGTGATCTCCTCGTTGTATGGGAAAGTGTAGCCCGTTACTAACAAGGGTCGATTGTTCCTCAGAAATACATATTTATTTATAGCAAGGGCAATTAAGGGATCTACAGCTATACGTGAAATCCGAACTGATTTTCAGCTAATTGACTCAGCCTGAAACTCAGTTCTCTCCCCTACAAAATATCTCAACCTTGACTTCTATCCAACATGGACACTCTAGACTTCTCTAGTAGTGTCAACGTCGAGGGCAGCTATTGAGTAGATTCCGATTGGTATAAGAGCTTATCGCCTACAATCTCCTCATATCTTTGTCCCCAAGTAGCTGGGTTAAAGCACAGCGCTGGTTTTACTGATTTCCTCTGACTCTACTGGTTTGATTAAAGAAACAAATTACACAGGGATAGTGATTTACCATGTGTTACAATATTGTACTAGGATAGTTCGAAAAATATGGCCTGAGATATAGAGTTTACCTTATTAAATACGATTTTTGCTCGATATTACTAAATAACATGATGGTTTAGTTTATTTATTTTATATGATTATAGATTTAGTTTATATGATTTAATAAAATAATTAAATCAGCCGACTCGCTCATATGACCTCACAGTATTCTGCCCAGTCTCGTCATGATACGTACTGTCTTTTCTAATTACCACGTTCGATATTAACCTTCTTCATTAAATCTGCTATAATTGGTTCAACTTAAATTATTTAATTATCAGCTGATATTTATTTATCTAGCTGATTCTGATAAACCAATTGTATACAAAGGTTATGTTTTACAACATACCACGAGGTTTTCAGATATGTTGCTTTATTTGAGTAGATCAAACAGTGATTATGATACCTCAAGTGCACAAGTGTTGTTTTGGCTATTCCCTCAGGCTTGGATGTAGGCTTATAGGTGTGTTTCTAATGATCCAGGCTGCTGTGTCTCTGAGGTTTGCCTTGCACATGTCATGGAGTGAGTTCGCCATGCATACCTACGGCCAGCAAGTTTATGAAAGCAATATAATAAACGCGATTGGGAAAACAATATTAGGTTCGATAGTTCTGACATTATCCTGCTTGGAACGAGCCTCTGGTACCTGTGTGCAGATAGTTGCTGTGATTGTGTTGTGCTATCATATTTTGTACTTGACAAAAATAACCTATGCATACGTATATCGGTTCCACACATCGCTGCCAATCTTCGTACACTCATTGGGTATGCTAGCGGCCATCTATTTTTGTCTCGTAATATGGAATTATGGTGCAAAGTTAAAAAATAATGATTTGTACAATGATTCCGACGATGAAAATAATGTTAGAGGTTCAATCATCGTTTAGTAATATTAATAGGGTATAGAATGTTTTGGATTTGTAATAGTAACTTGTCATTTTAAACCTGATTAATGTAATAAGTCTGATGTTTTATAAAAATACCTAAGCACCTGTATGGAATGATAATGTCAGACAACTTGGATTAATTATTTGTACTAAATAATGTCGTGTAACTAATAATGTCATTATAAATTTATTTTCAATTTTATTTTCATATTTTATATTCTATTTATTAAATATAACCTCAATAAATGTGTTATTTATATTAGGTTAGAGTAAGTGGCAAATATTATTTTAAACCTTAGCCTATGGTAGTAGACCTTAAAATACCATGTAATCTGAAACGATAAGCACAAAAATGTTAAATTTGGCACAACGATTATTACTAGATGAACAATATGACATTTATGTGTGGTATGTAATAGTCTTAATAAGTAATTACATGTACGTATAAAACATAACAGCCTTTATAAAGTGGGCTCATTTTAACCTAAGGTTAATTTATATGGCTTTTTTAAATTTCGAATGAAAGTATTTTCTAAAGCAAACATTGAAAGAAGTCAAATTTACATTAACAAATTACCTTTAAGGGTTGAGCAATACATCTTTAAAGGTTGAATGTAAATTTCCACCATGGAAAAGCTTCATATAATCTGTAATAATATGTATAACGTCGTTTATCTTCACTCTGTAGTATGTAGCCTACAATGTATAGATAAGTAGTTCTAGAACGAATACACAAGAAAAAAGTGAAGAGCATTAACCTTTCTTCTGTTTTAATTTTGTTTATGCCATGTAAAAATAACAACAAAGAGTATACATTATTTTTTTACCATCAACATTTACTGAGTATTTGAGTGTACTGTTGATATTCTATGATCCATTTTTTGAATTTTTTAAATTAAACTAGTGGAACAATGCTTTAACAAAGCTAGTTGGGATCGATTTTGTAGATATTGCAGGCTATAATTGGTTTATAATGATAATTAATTGGTTGGTAGTGTAGTTAATGAAAGCCCAACTACATAAGCTAAAGGTTCTCATCTTGATTTCTATCAGAGTTATAACACATGTTGGAAGGAACCACCTGACGATCGACGGATGTTTATCTGTCATTGAACTATTATTAATAAAAATATTTATAAGGAACTATCCGACTGAACATGATTCTCTACATTGAATGTTAAAAAATTTAAATCTTAAAGACACAAAAATGTTTTATTATATGACATCATTGTTATTTATACATGTATGAAAATTCAAAAAACCTGTAAAATTAAAGGCTGATTAGTCTTAGGGTTACTCTGAGGAATATATATGTAGAATCCATCCTCTCCATGGCAGAACATGAGTGGGCCTATTAACAAATAAGATCGATGTATCTCCCACATTCGCACTTTCGTATTATCTCTGGTGTGCAGAACGATATGTCTCCGTTCAAACTCCTGGTCCACAATAAAAATCGTGACTTCTGCGCACTCGTATGGACATTTTCAGGTTTTATTACTATTTTAAAGTCTTGTTGACCTCGGGAATGGACTTAAAAGCAGTCTTGTGTCCTGAATATACTGATTATGTTCGTGCAGAAACTCCTGCAGTTGACCAACCATGTCAGGTTTAACTCCTGGAAAATTGCCACTTCGTACTTCTTCTCGTTGGTGTCATTTCCAACAACGTGCATATGTAGAAACGAAGGCTGATGTTGAAGAGCTGTTTAACATTAAGCTATCAATCCTATGTTAAACCTTACCTTGAATCTCAAATGTTGGCATAAACTTGTCCCTATTTACCTCTAAAATAATTTATTTGAAAACAACTAATGTACTTCCATATATTGCTAAGGAAGTGTTCGGAATATCGTTACTTGTGGGTCAGGAAACTGTGAAAAAGGTTCGGGAAGTGGCTGGATTTTCCGTTTCGGCACCAAATACCAGGAGCCTTATGTTTCCATTTTTTGGCATGGCAACAAGTGTAATTTATCCTGGAGTCTTGTCAGTGGCATAGTTAATTTTAGGGGAATAGGTAAAATCCGAATCTTTCTACTCTGGACCGTCCAGAGAAGGATATATTTTTCATATCTTGTTTTATTATGTTGGTTGTGTGTTCTGTAACTTTTCGCGTTATTCTTTGCACACATTTTCTTTACTGACTTGAATGTTTAGAACTGTATTTCTTTACAGATTACAGATTTCCTGTTTCTATCTGGGTTGGTGGTAGTATACTTCAGTGCAGCATCACTTAGAGGTCTCTGACGTATTAAGTGTGTTAACAGTTTCCTTAGTTGTTTTCAGTTCCTCTATTAAGATTGGCTGGGAGACTCGGTAACAGACACATCAGAATCAGTCATAATATACGGTCTGTCATAGAGGATTGTAGGATGGGTATAGAATGAACAGGATGGTTGAAAGTCCATTGAAACAAAGGTTCTACTGGGTAGATATGTTCTCATAGGTGAAGGAAATTTTGATGTGTCAATAAAACGTCAAAATAACTTTTTAAACTGTCTCCCCTGAACTGGAAAGGTCATTCCACGTATTTCAAACTTGAAGGGGAAAATACCTCCTGCTACCTTGAGCTCTCAAAAGTACCGTAAGTTCACATTTGGACATTTAGAATATGTATTGTTGGAGTATTGGACAGGCTTGTTGGAGTATTGATGGCCTGCCTGGTTCATATTGAACAGTTTGACCCTCTGCCAGTTGATAGGCACCTGATTCACGATAGATACCCGTACCTTAGACAATCGAGATGCGTCGTTCCTTAGACAAATAGGCATGCACCGTCCTCACTCACATGGTGAGGAACATCCTCGCCATGTACGATTATATTCACAACTTCAATCATATCTTGAAAAAGAGCAAGAAAAATAATCTGAGTTAAATTAAAATGACGAACCTCTCTTCCATAGAATTAATATCAAATCATTAGCCTCAATTGATTAATTAAACTTAATTATTGATTAATAAAAGTAAATCATTAAACTTCAGAAATAAATTAATATTCACTTACAAATAATAACAATTTCAACCAGACTTAATTTTTGACAAATTAAAATAATATATTAACTATTATATTATTTACTATTCTATGTTACACATTTGTGTCATGTTTATCTTAGTTGGATCAACTGTTTTAAATAAATCTACATATTAAAAAAAATTATGAAAATCTAACGACAGTCACCATGGCCGTTCTATCTGGCCGATTTCCTTTATTTTTGTTTTAAATGAAAGGTATTTGTTTACAGTTCAGCCATCAAGTATTAAAAGTTACTTAGCTCTGGTATTTTTCTAGTTTTGCTCAACAATATTTTCCTCCTATACATTTCTTGTGGGATCTGAAACATACCGTTACCATTTCTTTTTCTGTTTCCCCGGGGTTAATTAACCTACATACTTAGTTATGGAGGGACTATTAATGACTTGCTGTTCACTGGAAACCTAGATAATGGACGTTATAGTGTCCTGAAGGATAGTTACAGAAAACCTACGAGGGAAACACTTGATTGAAGTTCTCTAGTTGTTGATCCTAACATTCAGAGGACTAAAGGCAAGGCCACTCTGACTGACCACCGTGTGGCAAAGGCCAAAGCCCAAAAAGAGTAAGAGAGTAAAGTATGTAGAAGTAGTAAGAAGTTTAGATTTGCTTCAAGGTGTGCGGTTTCTGATACTACTCTAGATGTCAGACCTTATCTGTTGGTGGTCTTGAGGGAATTTGTCAGTATTGCTCAACATTGTATTTCAAACCTGAGAAGAATACAGGTGGAAAGTTCATTCTCTGTTGCTATGCTGGAAAACTCAAACTACCACCTTCTACTAAACTTGAATAAATACTCTACTACACTTGAGTTGTTCTTTGGTAATAATTATATATCTAAATATTTTAGAGATAACATTCGCTAATACAATAATGAAATGTCATTTGTTTCATTTGGCGCAAAAGTTGATTTACCACCTAACTATGGTCTTTATTCCTTGTTCAATGGTCTTTATTCCTATGGATAATGCATGGTTCAACACCGAATTTCTCCATTACATTACGATGATTCCCAAAGTACTTCATATGGTCATTTATATATTCTTGATTTTTCCAAAGCTCATGAAATGATAATGTCACATGATGCTAACAAAGGTTTGTCCAAACAGACACTTTCCAACTTGAGTGATCTGCTTAGTAAAATCAATCCTTATGTCCATTCATACAAAACCATGCATCAGAAACTTGAAGAGGAAAAAGCCCTCACACTTACAAAAACCGTTCACCAATAAATTCGGTTATGCGATTCTACCATGAGCCATCTACAGATAAGTGGTGATTATAATGAGGCTACTACTTCTGACATTGTTGCGGTGTTTGAAACAGATGACGGAGTACCTCCTTCTCATAGAGATATAACTGTTTATGAAAGAGCAGGTGCTTTACAAAAGATATATTATGATAGTATGCATTGTGATCCTATGTGCTACGCTTTGATTTGGCCATGTAGTGAACCTGGTTGGCACGTAGGTTCAAGGTGTGGGTAAAACTAAAATACGAAAGACTGTTACTATGCGATAATACGTTGTATATGGAATTTCAGTCCGAGAAAATGGTCCTGCAGGTGACTTAAATCCATTCATAAATGCTGGAAAACTTACGCAGCAACTTTTTGTGGATTATTACTACCGAATTGAAGGAGATAGGCTGAAGTAAATCATAAGGGAACAAATTAAATTGCGTGTAGAAACATACATACATACGTGGACTGCCCCAGATTAATGTGATTTTAGTATTAGAATATAATTTCAAGCTTAGGAACCAAGAGGAATTTGAGGTTGGGGCTGAAATTCCCAACCCTTCACATAAAGAACTCTATGACTTGGTAACAGCTCATATGGTACATGAAATCTGTGGTTATCTTAATCCTTCATGTGTTTGCCTGCAAGAAGGAAAATATAAGAAAGATTTTCCAAAATCTTTCACTGAGGAAACAAAATAAACTGTAAATGGCTATTCACTTTATAGCCGAAGAGATAATGGCACGATAAAAACTAAACGCATTAATGGATCGTTTGTTGATGTTACTAATCAGTTTATTGTCCCATTTCTCTTGCTATATTTCCGTGCTCATATTAAGTGGATATCTGTTCAAATGTTCGCTCTATCAAGTATGTCTATTCACAAGTATGCCTATAAAGGTCATACTGTAATATAGAAGTAGCCGCTGAAAATGATATGCTGAATCATAATGAAATCAATGTATTCTTATACGCTCGATATGTTGGAACAAGTGAAGCTGTTGGAGAATGTTTGCGTATGGCATGCATGATCAATCGCATATTGCAGTTATGTTACCAGTTCATTTGCCTGATTCGCTAATGTTTGTTTAAAAAATGATGCTCCTGAGAAAACATTAATCCAAACAGAGTTACGTACTACGCAGTTAATGGTATGGCTCAAGTTGAACAGCAATCCTACTACAAGAAGTCCTTACATTTATCCTGAAACGCCAGTCCACTACTCCTGAAGTAAAAATCAATGGTATAGACGTAAACTTTCCACAAAAACAATTGGGTGAATGTACAGTGTATCAGCTTCTGATTCATAACGGTACCATTTACGTCTATTATTGCTTCATGTAGTAGGGGCAACAAACTTTGAATATATTAGGACCTTTCAAAATGTGACCTACCCTACTTATAAAGTAGCGGCCACTGCCCGAGTGTTGATATTTGATGATTTAGAATGACAGCGTGCTTTAGAAGAGACCTCTTTATTTTAAATGCCATATCAGCTTAGACAATTATTTGCCTATGTATGTATATTTCAGAATCCATCATTTGTCTTGAATTTATGGAATCTCTTCAGAGAGACATTGTCTGAAGATGTCACGGTCGAAGTAGCCTATCTCATAAATTAATCAAACTAGCTTGGCAAAACATTTTAGAAACGCTAAAATTACATGGTTGCTCTCTGTCATCCTTTGATTTATCTACTATTGACAATTTACCTCAAATGAAAATTATAGCTTCTGCAAATGAAGAACAATGAGTTGTTATTGACGAAGTTCTCAACTTACTCCACAACACAGATAATTCTACAAGTGGTTGCAGGGCATATTTTATAGATGGGCCAGGTGGTACTGAAAAACATTTGTGTAGATGTATAGTCCAGATTTGTATCAATTTAGGAATGCAAGTTATATCTGTAGCATGGACTGGAATTGCTGCTATGTTACTTCCACATGGCCGCACAGTTCACAGCCGATTCAAACTACCACTAATTTACATAAACATTATGTATCCAGCTGGATTTTAGAGTTAATAGTAAATAAACCACCATAATTCGGTCTGCAAAGTTAATCATCTTTCATGAGGCACTTATTGTCAACAAACATTCATTAATGTGTGTTAATCGACTATTGAAAGATATAATAGATAATGATATACCATTTAGTGGGAAAATCGTCCTCTTAGGAGGAGATTTCCGGCAAGTATTGCCAGTTGTACCTCACGCATCTAGGGTTGCTACAGTACAGAACACAATTAAATGTTCAACTCTATGACCCCTTTTCAAAGTTTTTAAACTCACCAAAAATATGAGAGCTAACGCCGATGAATGTGAATTTGCCAAATTTCTGATCAAAATTGGTAATGGTCAATAACCTACCAATGATGATGGTTTAGTGGAGTTGCCGTAGTCCTTGATTTCAGACTCAGATATTGTTAGTGAAATATATGGTTGAAATTCATCATTCCCTCTTGACGCTTCCTACCTCTCAAGCCATGCAATTCTGTGATGAAACATAAATAAAAGAGTTTTAGATATCCTTCCAGGTTCATCCATAACTTACATGAGTGTAAATACTTTAATAAATGAAGATGAGAGTGAACTGCTACAATTTCCGACTGAATTCTTAAATAGCCTTGAAATGACTTGCTTAGCGTCCCGTGAGTTGATTTGAAGGAAGGTGCAGTTGTGATTCTGTTGAGAAACTTCAATTCAATGAAAGGAATAATAAATGGCACAAGAATAATTGTCAGAAAAATGTTTGAAAACTGTTAGGAGTTGGAAATTATTACTGGTAGACAGATTGAACAGCGGATACTATTACCTCGCATTGACTTGTCACCAACTGACACTACTGTTCCATTTTCATTTAAGCAAAGACAATTCCCTATCAAAATGGCATTCTGCATGACAATTAACAAGGTGCAGGGACAAACAATCGACTGAGTTGGAGTACACTTACCTGAACCAGTCTTCAGTCATGGTCAGTTGTATGTGGCTCTATCACGCGGGTAATTCTTAAAAATGTTAAGGAAGAAATTAAAACTCAAGGTCGGTTCACATCTAATGTGTTTTGGAAGGAAGTATTGTGAAATTAGATTGTAATTTTTTTTGTGAACGAGGTTGGAACGACAAGTTAACTAATTAAAGAATGTTTTTATGATATGTGATATTTTATGCCATTAAAATTGTGAGAACTGATTTCTTGACTATGTATGTTACTATTTATATACTATTTTATCCTTTGACAAGGTAAAAGATTACTAACGCCCCCTACTAGTTATTAAATTAAATCATGCCAATTAGTTCTTATGGTGAATATGGATCATTGTGGGGACTGTTTCTACCTCCTAGGGATAACATTTCGATAAGTCCTTTCTTATCGAGTCTCTATGACACAAAAACTAATTCATATTAATATTTTATCAAAATCTGCGGAGATTTCGTGATTATTGAGTGAGTGGTACTTCCCCTATACAGACAAACAAATAATATTAAAATTTCTCAAAATACTGTCTTAACACACACTAAGACTTTAAATCGAAGCTACTGTAAACATTTTAAGTAGCTATCTCTTACGGTCTACGCAGTATGTTGATTTTCATACTGGTCTCTACGTATTACTTATGGAGAGGTGTAAACTTTTTACAATAACTTATGATTTGTGCACCTCAGTAGTAAAATGTCACAAAATACCTCCTTAGCATGCACCTAGACCATACAATGAAGGTTCCGTCGACATGTCAAGTCCCTAACTATTGTGGTTAAGGCTCTGCATTGATTTCTAATTGGTCACTTCTTCTTTTATGAATATAGACACTCACCTTAATTTGAAACGAAGACTACAATCCCTCATCAACACTCGTCACATAGATTTTAAATCCATACTTACCGATGTATTGACGCTTGGATTAAGGAGAATAAATAAATCGGATTTAAACTGTTCTCTTAATATTGACACGGCATCCACTCAATGACTGCCATTTACATAGACACTCCTAGACGAGTTTGGGGTGTCCATGTTAGGTGGTAGACACGGTCAGAATGTTTTGAAGGGAAGAGAACTGAGGATTTGGCTTGTCAGTTAGATGAAAATCAGACCAGACGCTAATGAGACGTGGTTCAGATTCCAGGTTAAGTTATAGATCCCTTAGTTGTCCTGGATTTTGAGCTATTAATAAATGGCTCTTTCTAAAGAGTAGTCAACCTTAGTTAGTACAATGACTACACTCGTTCCTCTACATTCATCATATTCGCCCATATCTCTACAATCAGTGTCTTAATGATAAATAATTTATAATACTACTGTAATACCACGTGAGAAAGCGATGGTTAAAGTATTTATTAAGATGCTCTGCTAACTTATTACATTTTAAATATAACGTATAGCTCATCAATACTAACTAAATTTCTGACTAAACAGTCTAAATCACTAAATTTAAGTGTCCACTCAAAACAAATGGTTCCTAAAATAACAAATCTTTCCCATCAAAATGTTCTTGGATGGACTTGTAAATAAATGTTGTAGAACACAACAACGTGTTGTAGATTTTAAAGACTTAACTTTGAATTACTTTTCAACATGTTACAACTTTAACCTTCAAGTTTGAAGCATTTTGTGCGTTTATATAAAAGCAAGTCTCTGTTCAGTGAAAGGTCTTACATTTTATGTAGGAGATCACTAAATATTTTAAAGACTATTTGAAAAGTTTACGGGAACATTTTAAAATTATTTTATCACATCAGCTATAAGCGTTTGGGAAAAACCCTTAAAAATAAAATAAATCCAACCAAGTACGAAAGAGGCATACAGTAATAAATCTTTAAACACGCAACTACTTAGATTATCTCTATGTAGACAAGTTTATATCAGATATTTACTATAGTTAACTAAATTATAGTAAATATCTGCGCATAAATAATAAATTGACCTAATTAGAATTAAGAGTAAAATTATCGAAACAAAATTTAGCATCCTATAGTATATAGTTAAGGAACACGACTAAAAATAAATTTAGCATCCTAGAGTATATAGTTAAGGAACACGACTAAAAATAAATTTAGCATCCTAGAGTATATAGTTAAGGAACACGACTAGAAATAAATTTAGCATCCTAGAGTATATAGTTAAGGAACACGACTAGAAATAAATCTTAGATTGGTAAGGATGATATAATGTTCGATCATTTAAATTTACTTTATACTAGCTGAACCCGGCGGACGTTGTCTCGCCTTTCATTTTTCATTGACATACCAAAATAAAGCAGTAAAAAGAATTACAGAAAAAACCATTATTTATTAAATGAGTGCAAGAGGGTAAACAATATTTTTGGTCTTCTTATTTGGTGTATAAATGTAAAGGTTTTTTGTAGTGTGTGCTACACTCTCAAGGTGAAATGTAGAACTACAATAAATCAAAACATATACAGTAATGTTGTTGTGAGAACTTCAATCTGCTTATGGTATGTGAAACTACATTAAACCACACAGTCATATGTTTTTTTGTAAACAATTAATTCAGATTCTCCATTTGAATAACATGGGACTGTTATTAACATGGATACTGTGGACGGATCTGCATCAAACTTCACAGAAACCATCTCGGGAGTATACAGGACAACATTCTAATGTTTCATGGTGATCGGTTGGATGGTTTGGCAGCGCAGAAACTTCAAATATATATATATATGCATACAAACATCCTCTTTTATAAATATAGATTGTACAAAAAAATACCATTGATTTAAAACACTCAATTATATAAATATTAAATTTCGTCTGATAAATTACCAGCTGTTTAAGGACAGTTGTGGAGTGCTAGTGTAGTCCAATGTAAACATAAGGCAGTTTAATACAGCTGAGGTAGCAGACCTCACTAACTAGCCAAACTTACTGGTACAAATGACTATTTAATAATAATAGGAGATGATATGTATGTAGTAGGTGTATATGTGTAGTCAATGATTGTACCATAATTTAAAATCATACTGTCACGTCACTTCCATTTCAGCACTGCGGAGCTAACGCTCCTAACACAAGGAGCATGCTTCACGTTACTACCACAGTATAGTAAACGTACAGTAGCAACACTGCGCTGAAAATTGGTGAAGCACTACGCTTGCGCTATCAGCAGTGGGGGCAGAGCAGCGCGTATTTCTGCACTATTTACCTCCATAGCTGTTATTAGTAAATGTCAAATTTCTGTCATGGCATTATTTATATTGTTATTATTCCTTTTCTTCGTAATATACAATAAAATACAATGGCAATGTTGGGTATGCTCCTGCCATTAGGAACACAAGCACTAGCTCCAAAGTGCTGCAATGGAAATGTCGTCTTACCCAGCTGGCTGACAGTATACGGGAAAAGCATACTCGATGTTTAAGGAGTATGTACAGCAACACGCACTACACGACCGTGAATTTAGGATGCAACGTTGCTGCATTATTCAATCTCAATTATTATTATTAGCTGATATTATTATTGTTATATTGGCTTTTAATATTGCTAGTTGATTGTGTTCAATCTGGCAACGCCGCCCAGTTGACAGCCACTCAAAGGCAGTTAACGCACTACGAAAAATCTGTTAACACTCCTTAACATAGGACCCAGCTATCTGAGTAGAGTTAGTTAGTTATCTGTTGAATAGTTTTATACTGTGCCATTAC
This sequence comes from Stictocephala bisonia, assembly GCA_035578905.1. NCBI lineage: Eukaryota > Metazoa > Arthropoda > Insecta > Hemiptera > Membracidae > Stictocephala > Stictocephala bisonia. Next base: position 4,162,352 of record JAQJVL010000028.1, read on the forward strand.
CAATACATTGCAATGTGCCTTGCCAAGAAGTTAAATAATAATAATGGAAAATTGGCATGACAGATTATTAATAAGTTGTTTGAGATGTATAAATAACATCTGTGGATGTAAATAGTGCACATATACGCTCTACTCTACTCCTTCTCCCCCTCCCAGTTTAAGAGAACTAACGTCATGGTTGCCGCCAATTTTAACAGAGTATCGTGATTGTATGTTATTGGACTGTGACTGTACTAACAATGACCATGTTGGAACAGATGTGTAACTTATATTTTGTATAAATTGTTTGGCATTCATACATTACATTAATATATCTGTATATAAGATAAATACCACTTACTGAATGATACAGCCGACACCACACAGACTTGGAAGTTTTGAAAGAGTGAAGATTTTGCATCGTAAAGGCCCCTTACGAATTAATTTGTTAAAATTGCATATCTAAATAGTACTAATAGACCCAAAAGAAAACCCATTTTATCTTATGAGAAAAAATGGCAAACATTAAGTATTATATTAAAAAAAATACATACATAATTTGACATGTTTTTTCCCATTTTTGCTGTTTGAAATTGGTAACCAAACTGTATGATCTGATGAGTGTAGAATACCAAGCGTTGCCATTGATACTAAGGTCAACTGTTCCTTATAAATAACCATTGACCATTAGTTAATTTACCAACAATGTTTGAATGTCACCTGCAAAGACCATTTATTTTGATCGCCTCTTTGTTAGTGCTCTACATATAATGATATTTATTTATCTCACATTGTGTGTAACATGTGACGGGTGATCGAAGACTAGAGAAGGCCCAATATTTGACTGTCACCACATTGATCAGGTCTTTGATCGCCGCTCTACAAGGGCTCTGCATATAATGGAATTCACTTGTGTAGCTTGTATGTGTTTTGTTAATTACAGTAATACTGCTTTGTGTGATATAGTGACAGGTAAGTATTAGATAAAAAAGTATGTTATCCATACATATTTATTTGAAAGGAAAAGTCCAAATTAATTTCAAATTTAAACAATTTTATGCATTGATCATTATTGATTTTTTAAATAAAAAAAGCAACAGTTTAATTTTTTTTATAACTTTCATGGTCATTTATCGACTCACTTTAACTGCAAACACTGAATGTAATTTGTTACTATGGACTTTTTATAGGATATAGTTAAAAGGCGTTGTTAGTAGACAAATAATGAATAAGAATAATAAGAATTTAGCTATTTTTCAGTAAAATAAATTAAAAATATAACAGTTAACTTCTCGGAAGAATTAGCCATCGCATCAGGTTGAGATGGTTGGCATATATTAAAACTTAAAAATCCATCATGGGGCAGTCTATATATGACTCTTGATCTATGTCACATACAGTAGTTTTAAAGTACCCTAGCATATCACGATTAGTAGAATGTTAAAGCATATGCGAATATTAGTTAGTTATTCAGTCGTTTTTTAGACATCAGAGGCGAAATAAGAAAACAATGTCAAAACTTATGAAGGTTCTTGAAGGCAATTAATTTGTTTGTGTAGAATCTTAAACACATGGTGTGTATTGCAACTAAAAAACCTTTAAATAATACATACATCATATGTATTTATGACATTAGTTTTGAATGTTCTCCTCTAGATCCAATAATAAGCCAAATATTTATGTTAAAAATTATCATATTTCGTATACTTAACCTATTTATAAGAGAACAAAATCTTCCTCAATAATTGGAATTGCCAAACAACAAGGAAGAAAAACAACAATCAACAATTATAAAATACGAGTAGCTAAATGCTTTTATATTTGTAAGATGAAATTTAAAACGTGTTATTTGATAAATGGTTTCATAAGATGTAAAATAAATAGTCATAAAAATTTCTTCTCATTGAATATTTTTGAAAAAAATCAGAGTTAATTTGTTATTTTGTCCTTTCAGGCCCAAATAATAAACGTATTATTAATATTAATTTAAAATATTTTTTTATTTAATAAATTTATGTTGGTTGATAAATATTAATCTTATCATTATTGATTTATTTAGGTTTCATCTTTTTCATGTTTAATTGAAGATTATTAAAAATCTGCTCAACTAAATTAAAATCAATCATTGAAAGGTTTACTCAACGAACGTCTGTATTGTAAAAATATATTTTTGACAGGATAATAATGCATGGATCAAAGTTTTATTACTTGTACAATGTTTTTATTATACTATTAATTCACACTGTAAAACATTGCTTTTCAGATTAATAACATATTTAGATAATTTTACCTACAAACTATTTTAAATAAATTATAGGAAAGGGTACATGATACTGTCAGCATGCTTTATCAAAAAATATCATAATAGCCATATCTATAAATATCATATAAATATTTAGTATTTGATCTTATAGTTTATGTCAAAACCACAAAATGTGTAAAAAAGTATTTGAAGATTCTCATACCGAATGAAATTTAACTAACCATACACTATTGATATAAAAGCTAAAAGAGTATTAATAATGTCACTAAGCATAGAAACGTCCGGAGAGAGCTGTCTAATAAAACCGATTTGAATAGCCTCTGTCTCCTTCTTAAGTTTAGAGGTCTCCGATAGCTAGGCTATTTAGTTTTAAGGCCCATAAGGGAGGCTTGAAATAAAGCGGACGTGTTACTTCTCCAGTTAGTGCTACCCTTATACAAGGGTTACTGTACTGTAGCACATGCTATCGCACCTATTTGTACGTTTAAAGTTTTCCCAATTGTCGTTAGTCAATATAAAAATATAAAATCGAGAAGTATTTGACACTGTTTAAAGTGAATTATGATCGTTATAGTATGTACTTTAACAGATATATCGTTTACGTGATGATTATTCTGTTGGAGAAGGTGGGGTGAAACGGGGTACTTAACGCAACATATAATAATGTTGGACGGGTAAAACAAATCATAAAATGTTTAACAGCAAAACATTTTATTTACCGTATACATTATTTAACTTTATAAATAAATAATTATATAAACTGTTGGCATTGGTGGTGCAGTGCTGTAACCGAGCTACTTGAAGGCAAAGTGTTCAGGAGATTGTAGGTGATAGTTTCTATGTTCGGTCCTCTTAATAATGACATGGCGTTCGCTCTATGGTTTCCATTGACGTAGGCAGAACAAGAGAAGTATGGAGTGTCTATGTTGGATCGCAGTCAAGGTTCAGATGTTTTGTAGAGAAGATAACTGAGTGTCAGGCTTGTCAATAAACTAGAATACAGGCCAACACTACTTGGTTCGGATTCCATGTAAAGCTACAGTTCCCTTACTTTCCCATGGTATTAGGCAATTAATAAATGGCAATTTATAAAGAACAGTCCACCTTACTTAGTAACAATGACTACACTCGTTCATCTACACTCATCACACTCATTCGCCCCTTATATTCACCTATATGGCATCTTAATAATAAATATTGAATTTATAGTATGAGATGTTCTTTTCGAAGTATTGAGGAAAAACTTCAAGGAAAACTATATACATTAGTTGCACACTACTCCGTTCCAGCGTTGATTAGGTTTAGAATATAATTAACCATAATACAAACACTCAGAGCATTTTTCACAATCGTCACTTGAATTGACTACTTTATTCATTTTCAGATGTTTCCATGTATCTTTACCTTATTTCCTATTTCCTTTACCATTTCTTCATAGTTTCTATTTTTTTAAGTCTTACTTTTTAATCTAAGTAAGATTGAATCCAAGATCATCCTGGCCATCTTGGCATTCTCCGTATGCTCCCCTCTCTAGTTTCAGATGGCAGATAATGTGTTTCGTTTACTTTTGGTTATGGATCTGGTATTGTGATTGATTTCAATGTGACATTTTCTGTTTAAAAAATTGTTTTTCAGTCAGAAAAAAACATTGAATATATTTTTATTTAGTGGAAAAATACCAGTCGTATCAAACCCATGCATTGCAGTAATCATTGTGGCTGCTTGTATGAATGCAGATCCGAAAAGGTACTTGATTAATAGCACAGTTTCCCGCTGGTATGTCGGATATGTGTTTATTTACGACGACTACTGACATATTCCCTCAGAGTAAGGGGGGGGGCAATACAGTACAAGGTGAACATTATTAATACAAAGTATCAGTAGAGGTCAGGTTCCGAACCTGTGCTATCTCTAGCTCAGGCACATAGTCCTGACGCCTTGTGACAAGCTCGGTCACAGACTATACATATATTAAGGTGGTAGCTTCAGTATTATGTGGAAATGATTTCATAAAGACAACGTCTATAGTTCTAATAAAATAACTTTAGTACTGGCGGAACCCCCTCACTCCACTGGTCTGAAATGACAAAACTCTGAGCTTTAATTTGCTGTCAAACTTAAAATAAGTAAGCAATAATTTTCAAACTAATTGTATAGTGTCCACCAGTTTGTATTCTTTAAGGAAAAATTATGCCGGAGATTTTTCTTGAGCTAAATTGCTTTTTATAGCGATATTTGTATTTAAAAACACGGTTTTATGAGTGAAATTGGGCGTGAGTCGTCTTCAACCTGTCACTGTAGCAAAAATAATAATAATAAAATAATTTCTTGTTGATGAATGACAGTTTGATTCATTGTGATTAGTTTGGTAAAAGTTTCATTTAATAACTCAAACAGGTTAATGAGAAATTAATTTTTTTGTAAACCCTTGCAAACTCGGAAACGAAAAACGCTAGACAACATTTATTTGAGCAAACATGAACTGTGTTATTTATGTATAGTTAAAATAATACTGTGATACTAATAAAACATGCGGAAAAATATTTAAGAGTTGATGAATTAAACTCATAGTTCGTTTACATCGAGGCTGTGTCGGACGCGTAAGGTATACTCTGCTCAAGGGAAAGTGTAGACTAAATATTCAGTCCAAGCGTAAAACGAATTCCGATCGACGATATTTCCAGATAAGAAATGTTTCTCCAGTAAGAAATAAGGTAAGTTAGTTGACTTTTGACTTTGAGGTGTGTTCGTGTTCAGTTCTTTATAGATTTGACAGTGCTTAGTATAGTTTAATCACTAGTTTGTTTTTATTACAGAGTTATGTAGTTTTAGTGATATAACACGTTTTTATTTATTTAGAAGTGACAATAATGCTGTAGGATTCAGTGTGCATATAATTATCAGTGTTTATTGCAATTTATTAATATTAGCTCTTTCGAAATTTTAGGAAGTGTATATATAGTTAGTATGCAAGAATGTTTTCGAATATGGAAAATTCAAGGAGAACTATAGCCATTGTGACACTACTCCTTCCAGCGTTGTTAGGGATAATCAACCCTTCCCTCAGCATTTTTGCACAATGTCTGATTGAACAACATTTCTGAATTTTTCATTACTTCTAATCTAAGTTCCCTATTTAATTACTCAAGTTCTATTTTAAGTTTACTTATTTAAATTAAGTAGGTTGAAAAGAATTTATATCTTGGCTATAGGGTGGGTTCATTTGAAACACCATATACATTCATGTGTGCAGGGTTTACCTATACACACCTCTTTGATACAAAGTGTATGACCCTACTGCCGTATGACTAAAGATTGTTTTATGTGTTTCACTGAACACGAAATACCCATTAAGAATATTTTCACCACAAACAATCACGTTTTATGGTGGTAAATATGGTCTCTTGTACCTTTCAATTACTATTTACACTCTTTTACGATTATACTGTGCACCAAACTTGAATAAAACTAAGGAAATCGAAATGCCAAATATCACGTTATAATTCTGTACATTGGATAATTGAAGAGGTGCGCTCTTAGTTAACATTAATGCATTCTGATTATTTATTTTCTAAAACATTTATTCACTAGTATTTATGAAAACATATTCCATAGTTTTAAAGTAGGCTAAATAAAGAACATAAATCATAGTAAATTGAATATGTATACACTGTGAGGCTTAACTCTAGATCGACAAGAATGTTAACTCCTAACAATCGGGTGACGTTTTTGGCGTTTTGCAAGCCTTTTTCGTAAAAATCATAAAAAATACTAAATATGTTTCAAATGTACATTTTAGCATTTTTTTTCTAACGTATATATCACGAATTAATGTTTTCTAACGAATAATTTCACATGCTACTACCGAAACGTACATACCACTTTAGTAAATAATTATTGTCAAGAAAAAAATTTAATGATAGGATAATATTGTACGGAAGCTATAACTTTGATTCTTAATTAAGGTTCCCAAAACTTTTTGTAAATAATTTCAAGATAGCCAACTTGTTTAGAGCTTAGTGTACTATTGTTATATGTTGTTACATTTTAGTTAATCTACAAGATGATATTTTAATATTTGTTTTTTTTTATAAAACGCAAAAATATGATACTTATAAGGTAAAGTATGATCATTGTAAGTAATCAAATAGAACGTGACAAATTCAAAATATTCATTGAATTGGAAAGAAAAAATGGTTTAGGAAAACTATATATATTGTACCCTAAAATATATTTTCATATTTTTGTTAATAGGAAAGTCTATTCTACTTAGAATTTTAAACATGCAAGAAAGGGCATAAAAAACATTTTTGGTAAAACACGTAAATAACCTAAAATTTAGCAATTTATTTTGGTGGATAGAATATTTAATTCTCTGTAGAATGATATTTGATACGAATTATTCTGTTTTCTGGTTATTCTTCAGTTATGTGACAAACATTTGCAATTTCACGCCGTCCAGACCTCCAAGTGGGAATTGAGTGGGAGTCTGTTGTTTCATATTTCCCTACGTTTATAAAATTGCATAAAACATTGTTAAAAATATGAAATTTATATAACATAGCATTATGCGTAGATTGGTATCACGTTTGTTGGGATTGCTTGATGATAAACATATGTTTTATTGAGTTTAACACAAGGGCATAAAATATGCTCCACCTAACGTTGACGAAAACGTTTGTAGCAGCATAAAATATGATCTACCTAACGTTGACAAAGATGTTTGTAGCAGCATGAAATATGCTGTACCTCTCGATTTAGGGACAAATAATATATACTAATAATCTAATTTATTATAACATTTAAAGAAATCTTTCAATTTAATAGTGATCAACAGACTAGATAGAAAGTTTATGTTTGTTTCTTAGCCAGTCAATCTTGATCCAATATTGACGCCATCACACCCTTTCTCTATACACTAATATATGTAGATTAATCTAAAGAGTACATAAAAAAAAATATGGGTATAAAGTTATTCAGGAGAGTGTTTAGATGAAAAATCCTGCTAAAATAGACAAATGAGATTTTTTCAGGAGCATTATCCATGATTCAAACTGCAGTACTATTATATTTTTTAATTTATGCTTAGTGCCTATGAATAATTATTTTTAAGCAAAATCAAAAGCGTTTGAAAATATTGTAAAATACGCAATAAAGCAGTCAGACAGTTAAAAAGGTTATCTGGGATTAAACATAGGCCGATTTTACAACCCCATAAACCACTCTGGTGGACATCGTCGTTAAGAATTTTATTGCTCAGTTGTCCTATAATATTCACAATTTATTGAAGGTGAGAAACTATTTAATTGTTTATATATAGTTTATGGAAAATAAATGGCAAAACACTTTTATATGAAGGGAATGCATGTTTTTATGAGACAGCAAGTCTAACCTGAAATACTAGAAGGGTAATTGTACGGTACACAGTGAATTCAATAACTAACCAAGGCATAAGCTTGAATGCAATAATAATAATAATTCAAAAACAATTATTAAAAGGTGTGTGTGTTGTTATTTGGAGCGTTCCTTTTGAGGAGTGTAATGTCAAAACAAATTAATTCGCAGTTAATGTAAACTCTGTAATTTAAAATTATTAATTAATTTATGCTTTATTAAGTATGTTTTCTTTTAACTTATTTGTACATATTAGAAAAACTAGAAAAACGAAAACCACGAAATGGATTTTCATATGCATTTTATATATTTTAAATTAGTTATTAATGGAATGTCACAAATTGGTCGTTTAAAGAGGTTTTATTATTGATTTTTTTTGGTTTTTTTTTTAATATTTAATTTTAATTTTCAACTAGGTATGAAGGGCTCTAAGTTGATAAATTATTTGGGATGAAAAGATAAAATCATTGATAGATTAATGATAATTCGGGATAATATAAGGTGATATTAAAGCTAAGGGTTTACTGAGGAAGGAGATTGTCACATAATGTGAAAGGCATTTCTTTTGGGGTGAAAATCCAATTAAATTATCAGTTTAAACTAGGGAACAAATCAACTACCTAATAACTATCATAATTATTGCTGTGATGGTGCAAACAATTATTTTTCATCAAGCTACTGTATTGTTTGATAGTTTATTTATTTTTTTAATGTACTATGTATTCTAAAAAAATACATAGAAGATTCTACAAAAAGTTTAAAGAGAACAGATTTATACAGGTTTTTTATTTATTTATTTTTGTTATTCGAAAACACATAACTGTATATGAAAGCATGATTGTTCAGTTATTTAATATTGTATTAATAAAGACTATCAGTTAGAGATTATTTAATAAGAAAAACAGAAGAATATAAAAATACTGTTTACAGTAAAGAGCATATATCTTACGGTTATGATCAAAATGTCCTTCGAAAATAATATTTAGGTCAACTATTAAATTCAATTATTGATAAAAAAGTTTTTAATATTTTAAGAAAATTATAAATTTTCTGTACGTTGTATTATATTCAACACTCTGTACGTCTATGGGTGGGCAGGTGGGTCAATACCTTTGCACGTGTATATGTGGGTGGGTGGGTCAATACCTCTGTACGTGTATAGGTGGGCCGGTGGGTCAGTACCTTTGTACGTGTATGGGTAGGCAGGAGTGTCAATACCTCTATACATGTATGTGTGCGTGAGTGGGTCAATACTTCTGTACGTGAATAGGTGGGCAGGTGGGTCAGTACCTTTGTACGTGTATGGGTGGGCTGGTGGGTCAATACCTTTGTATATATGTGGGTGGGTGGGTCAATACCTCTGTACGTGTATGGGTGGGCAGGTGGGTCAAAACCTCTGTACGTGTATGTGTGGGCGGGTCTGTCAATACCACTGTACAATAGGACAAACTTATCGATTTGTCAAATTATCGATATATCACAAACCAAATATCAATCAATCGATATAGTATCGAAAGAAAAACATCGAGGTACAATAAATGATTAATTACATAAATGTTGTCACATATCTTGTTTTAAACGTTTAATAAGACAGCAGAGCTACTGCCACTAGTGGAGAGTTATGTTTGAATGTGTATTTAATAATATAGTTAAATAATATTTACTAAAACTACCATATACAATATTACTGAACACAGAAATGGATTTTTTAACCATAAAAAGTACCTAGATGTTATATGTCAAAATTAATTTTAGATTATAAGTGAAACTAAATTCTCTTACTACATAAAATCGGTTCAAAGAAAATAATAATATAAAGTTCTATAGAGGCTTATGTGGCATACTTTTTATTTATCTACCAATAACAACAATGCAAATGTATTCACTTTCACAAAATAATTACTTTTTATCAATATTGCTTTAAGGTGTTTCATATACAATGTTTATTTGTATTTTGTTATATTAGACTGTACAGTGAAAAAGGTAAAAAACACTGAAGTATGATACAAAGGCTGGGAATGTTTGACAACTGGTAGTGACAAAGTGCAAATTGCTCTTTGAGTTCCATTTACCGACCGTAGTCAAAGCCCACTAGAGCTCCCAATAATTGTTTGCAGTTGGAAATGTTTGCTTCAAAACACAATTTAATTTATTTAATGCACTTAGTTGTTCTTTTTTTCATATATTGTTTTGTTTTCGTAAGAAAAATGATTATAAAATCTTGATTAGATATAATAACAATTGGATGTTAAAAGTGTCAATATATATTGTACAAATGATTTGAATTTGTGACTAATACTAAATACATTTGTAATGATCCTACTCAAGCTGCTTAGCTTTTAATTGGCAGACGAAGTTACGCAAAATATTAGTACATTGGAGGTTGTGTTTAATAATAATTCAATAATCCATCGATGTAAACTATTTAAATATAAATAATACAAAATGAGATTACTTTTCTTACCGTTTACCCAATCTCAGGTCATTATATGTACAAGTACTCGTTTAAGATTTAACACTGTTGTCCGGTAACGTTCTATAATTTAGAAGCAACGTCTAGAATATAAATCAAACAGTTTGAAGAATATAGATGTTCAGGTCTCTAAAAAGGCCTCCTAAAAAGGGAAGAAATGTCAATAACAATAACAACAACAAATAAATTTCAATGCATTATTATTACCTACATTTGTACTATAAATGCAATTACTTCATTGAATATAAATGCGATCCATCTATCTTTTACTAAAAATATTTTCACATTCTTAGTTACATTTTATTTAGAGGAAAAGATATGGTTTAAAAAAAATGTATGTTAATTTGTAATATGAATGAGGTAGGGGTGATATCCTTGTAAGCTAATTAGTAAAGAGAATTACACTCTCTATCTTGCAATCAGGGGGGTGGGGGGCCCTGTAGTCGAAGGAGGCGTTAATTACACATGATAATACAACTTTACACATGTATTCACTTCTATAACATTAATTAGTGAACTTAATGTGTTTCTGTGTTAATGTCCTGTTACTGGGTTGAACACGTAAAGAACCCAAGTAACACACTTTTACGTTGAAATTTGTTGAAGCTCTCTATTCATAACACGAGCTTAAACATCAAGTCATATCCTAATAGTTTTGAAATAATAACTACTTGAGTAAATTTACCGTGTAAATGTGAAACAATAATAATATATGTTTATATTTTATGGTTTTTTGTCAGCTATAATTTTTTAAATTTAAAATTATATAGAAGGGGGATAATGTTGTTCACGCCCACAGCTACTTTTTAAAGCTGTACTTACCCCCCCAGGTAGTTCTAAACGAGCAACAAACCTGGTAGCTTGACCGTCACAAATCTGTGATCTCCCAGCTATGGCAGCTTCCACACAAAATAAAAAAAGACCCTTTTAAGGAAGAAACAAATGTCAAAATAACAATATCAATGAGTTTAGCTTAACAGTGTTCTTTTAATACAATCCTGTTATTTAAACTTTATTATCAACAACAAAATCTAGCTAAACCTCAATTTAAACTCTTCAAAATTTAAAAGATATTTAGGTGTTAATTGATTATTATGTAGTCGATAGTTTTATTGTATACAATAGTTACATAATGGCAATAATATTTAATATTAAATGCCTTAGGTTAATATATTAGGACACAATAAAGAGTGTTCCTGCATATTTGGGTTGGGCTGTTGGCAGATTATAATACACACAAACTAACAAATATGTTCGTAACGACGGACTCGTGCCATCAGAAATAAGGAATTTTTAGCAGTTTTCTCTCCATTGTCTTTTTAAAACTGCATGTTAGGAAATCCTAGGTACTGTTCCGACAAGCCCTATAAAATATCAGGAGCATTCTTAAATATAATTCTGGTTCATTGTTTGATCATGAATGTTCATACACTGTATATTCATAAAGATATCTTTACCATTCCCTCTTTCTCACTCTCTTTGTTAAAGGAAAAAATCCACGTAATACTTAATTTAATTTAATCTTTTATTTTTTTTTTTCAGTTTATATTGTATCAAATAAGATAGTTGTCTTGTTTGTTGGTTAAACTGATTATTCTGAGTATATTTTTGTTTTCTCATTTATATCTTCATATTGAATGTGACATTATTATTCATATTATATAACGACAACATTATTTGGTATTCCATCAAATAGCATATATATGGTTTGTATTTACACTGCAGCAATGCATATTTGCGCTTGCGAAAATAAGTTGAATTGAATTGAAATAATTGAATAGATTGAATAAATTTACATGCTGAATTTTCTTATTTACTTTGAGAATTACAATTTACTATGCCTTATTTTAAACATATATATGAACTTGTATAAATTAATATTGAAAAATCTACAATGAAATTACGAAAACAGTATCAAAATAAGTTCTAAAGGCCAACACAACTCATATCCCCCCCCCCCAGTATTTCATTTTAATACCTGTAAATATTGCATATAAATATATACATACTTAGTTTTACAAAATGGGAACAAGACTACTTATTTGTGTTTGATAAATGCGTGCAACTTGAGCCAAATTCAAACCTTTGACGACTTACTCGTTATTTTCATTTCATATTACCAATTTAGCAGCGTATTTACCTTAGTGTAATCGTGAATTTATGAAAAATATAAAATTAACAGAGTTGAATTTGCAATATAATGTTATATAGAACATTTTAAATAGGGTAATTTTTACAGAAAATTTTTTATAACATTATGGTGAATGCTTCATGTAAATAACATCAACGGTTTCATAGATAATATCTTTATTTTATCAAATTTAATATCAGCTTCATAGTCGTGAAGCAGTTTCCATGATTTTTTTGTTTATCATCCTAAAAATAAAAATCCATATATAATTAATTAAAATGTCTTGATTCGTTCGTCAGTGCGGAAAAAGACAGAAATTTATTAAAACACTAGTAGAAACTCATTCGTATGGACTTTTGCTAGAATTAATTTCACTAACTATGAATTTTGTAAAACGATTCAAAATTTATTAAATGTAGGTTAGCTTAAGTCAATAGCTGTATTATTGTGTTAACTACAGTTTATAAAAAATTAAATAAATTAATTTGAATTTTGTAAATATATGTGTAATTATTGTTTCTAGGGATTCAATTTGATATGAACTATGGTTTTGTGGTTACATACATGTTATTTTTTGCTGCGATAACTAGTTTGACTCATTGAAACAGTGAAATATATTCCTATATGGTAAGTATTGTTAAATTGTATGTAAAAACAGCCTCCTTTATGGAAAAACTCAAATAAATGAGTGATATTTCTTGTTTGATCTTAGTCACTTTTCAACTGATGACAGTCATTAACTAACTGTAATGCATGAGAACTAGTAAACATTCTTAAAATGTTGTGGCTGTATTATCATACTAACTTTATATTAAAATGATGTACATTTTTAAAACGTCAAAAAATTGCGATACCTTTGATAATACAAACTCTATTTAACCTTACCTCGTAATGGTAAAGGTAATGGAGTTGTTTTTTATTTATTTATTTTTTTCAAAGATGATGGCTTTGTAGAAAATATATTTAGATTATTTTAATCACAATAAAGTATGTACCTTATGGAACAATCCGCTTTTTGTAGTACACCTCTCTATTTAGAGTGAACATTTGTTTAATACTTTCAATATAACGTTTTCAATCCACATAGAGGTTTTCTGTGTACTTGATGGTAAACAACTCAATATCCGTTCGGTATAAACTGATTCACTCCAACAAACAATTGTTGTTTTGAAAACAAACATTAATTGAAGTGGTTCCTAAAAAACAATATTCTGATTTGTAAATAATGTGAAAAAACCCACTAGACTAAACATTTTTCTCTAGTAGCATATATGTTTTCTGTACATTTAAAAGCATGTTTTTTAAGGCAGGCGTTTGCATATGTTGTTTTTATTGCAAAATGTCCTGCAACTACACCAGACGTCTTCAGTAGTATCCACGCTGATGGCAAATATTGAGCGAACAACATGTTTGTATAGGGAAACCGAACATAGAACCTGTCACCGAAAATCTCCATATCACTTTATCCCTAACTAACTGGGTTACAGCACTGATATGTTTGTATTGTTTAAACTTATATTTTATGTCAGTATAAGGAGGACTTTAGTCATATTTAAAGACTTTATACCAAGTGAAATATCACCAACGATAAACTATTGATTTAAGAACTAAAGGCAAATTTGATATTATCAAGAAGCGGAGAAACATCGTGAACATCTCGAAAGAATTGTCAACTAAAACCAATTAATAAAGCCTCTGTCTCCTTCTTAAGTTTAGTGATCCCCAGTGGCTAGACTATTTAGTTTTAAGGCCCATAAGGGAGGCTTGAAATACAGCGTGATTGTTACCTCCCTAGTTATATTTACCCTTATATAAAGGGGTTACTGCAACTTTGTACAGTAATCACAACTTTTTTACGACCTTAAGTTTATTTAACTGTCATTGATCAAATGATTAAAATACCTAGTCAGTAAGCATTATGTACTTTAAGTAAATCATAATTATGACGGAAAAGAATTTAAAATAAAAAAAAACTTTAGAATGATAATAAATTAACCTATACTAAAGTAGAATGGCTCTAACTGACATTAAAAAAATAGTACAGTTTCCCACTATTATCCCAGAGATGTGTTTTTTAAATAGTTTCTTATGAAATAGAAGGAGAGGTCGATACTAGACTATTACTTATAGACTATTGATATGAGTGGGGAATCTATCAGGAAGATAAAGAGGGAGAATCAGTAAAGTGTAAGGTAAACATTACTAATAAAAACTTATGGGCAAGGACAAAATTCAAACACACCACTCGGCCGCAGGGTCAGTAATACCCTCCACCATTTCACCCTCCCTAATTAGTTTTACCTTATTAGAGAGGTCAAAACCAACCACTACTCGATCGGCCCTCTTGAAACCATCCAGACATGGCTGGCTTTGTGTTCTCGTTACCATAGATACGAACGCCTCACGTCGACGTAGTATTTTGTGAGTAAGTTTGATTAGTTGGCCACAAAAATGATTACTCTCTTTTCTGGCCTATATCACGACGAGATTCAATATTTAATACGTAGTTAAATATTAAATGAGGGTCATAGTTTCGATCGTATCATAAATAACGTATTAGATCAGGGTTTATTTGTACTCGAAACAACATTTTGTTCAAGTAAAAAATTTAATTTAATTAGCACTGGAGAAACACAGGAGTGTTGACCAGGCTATTTAACACATTACGTATTAGACATTCAGCCTTATTCTGGGGATCGCTCTGCTGGTAACGAGACTAACCTCGCATCATAACCGCAGTACCTGTAACCTCAGCCTTAGCGAGTAACCCTGTTCACACTTAAGATATAGGTAATCTTTGTCAGGGCTGAGGCGTGGCAACTAAATAATTAGGTTTGTACTAATTATTAATCTGAACATTTTATAATTTTATTTAATTGATCATCGTATGGTGGCGATGATGATGACATATTTGGCTGCTAGACAGCTGATCCTAAAGCTAAGCTACCCAACGCAACATTAAAATACGACGTGCTAAAATCTGACCCCTGAAATCATCCCCTGTCTCGGTACTCGGTGATTCCGACGGTGATCTTTAGAAACCTCCTTCGAAGGTGTGAGTTTTTTCCAGAAATTTATCCCCGAGGAAAATAACATAACATAATATTGTAATATTATACCTATACAACCTATCTGTGAGAGATTCTGCAAAATAGTGAAGTTCTTTTTAGAATGTTGTTTAAATAAGTTAATGGTTAATATGAACAACAAAAACAAAAAACTAGGTCAACTAATGCAATATGTTACTGACGATAGAGTTGAGAACGGTATAAAAAAATAATTACTCTTACATTCTTACATATGAGACGCCGACACAACGTTGTTGGTATTTTAAGGTGAATATGAATGATTATATGAGTGTGGGATGAGTGTGGGATGAGTGTGGATGAGTGTAGTCTAGTTACTAACTGAGTTCAACTGTTCCTCAGAAAGGGCAATTTATTAACAGTCCAACAGCCAGGGCAACTAAGGGACCTACAGCTTTACGTGGAATCCGAACCACGTAGTGCTGGTCTGATTTTCAGCTAACTGACAAGTCTGATACTCAGTTATCTCCCCCACACAACATCCGCACAATGATTACCATCCAACATGGACACCCCAGACTTCTCTAGTAGTGTCCACGCCGATAGCAACTATTAAGCGGACGCCATGCCGGTATTAAGAGGACCGAGCATCTAGCCTATCGCCTACAATCTCCCAAACACTTTGTCCCCGTGTAGCTGGGTTACAGCACTGCGCCACCAGTGCCGACTTTGAACTAATAAATAACATTTGAGGTTTCTCAGTATGTTGTTTGAGTAGGGGGCGTGTGAGACACAATAACGGTCAATATTTTGATATATGCCAAACATCACAGGTAACAAAGTGGTAGTGACAAAGTGCAAATGGCGTTAATGAAGTCACAGAGCTCGTTTTCAATGTTTAAGAAAGCCCAATTTAGTGCCATTAGTGGTAACTGATGTTAGAAAGTGTATTTATTACTGTATTGAAGAATTTTCAATAACTAACATCTACAGTATCCCTAATAAAAGCAGCGATTGATTATATACTTATTACGCATATGTAATCTATATATTAAGCTTAAATTAATTTAATTCATAAGTTAAATTTTATTTTCTTACCGAATGAAAAAGTCTCAAACAAAATAATACAATGAGATTTTATAGAGTCCTATGTGTTACGTAATTTTTAATGACCTGCCAATGACATCAATGCAAATATATTCACTTTGAGAAACACAAGTATTTTTTATCAATATATGATTGAACAATATTTTACCAACAATATTTAATTGTATAGTGTTTTTTTTTTAAATTGTTCCACCAAAAAAGTAAAAATAACTGAAGAATTAATACAAGGGATAAAGGCTGAAAATGTTTGACAACTGGTAGTGACAAAGTGCAAATTGCTCTTTGAGTTCCATTTACCGACCGAAGTCGAAGCCCACTATAGCTTTCGATAATTGTTTACAATTGGAAATGTTTGCCTCAAAACACAATTTAATTTATTTAATTAAATCACTTATTATTTATTCGTAAAAATTTATATTCCGTATCTTTTTTAACGTGTACCTTAATTTTTGTAATAAAATATTATTACCGTATCTAGATTATGAAGATAAAATGTACATATAATAGTATTTTTAATATTAAAAATGTTAATAAACATCATAGATATTACATGAATTTGTTGATAAAACTGAATATTTTTGGAATTATACCACCCAAGTGGCTTAGCTCTTAGTTATAAGATGATGTTATGTAAAGTATTAGTACGCTGGAAGTTATCATTATTGAATAATACAAAAATATGTAAATATAAATGTATAAAATGTTATTGCTCTATTGACTACGTACCCAGATCCAGGCCATTGCTTTGACAGATACTCCTCTAAGGCTTATAACTTTGTAGGAAAATATAAGTTTTTTAAAACTGTCTGATGTTGGGTTCTAATCATTAAATTATTTATATTTAGCCTATTTTTACAGAATAAGATGTCTCATGCCACCTTATCAATCTATTTATAACACCTGCAATGTCAACATATATTATAAAGTCACATATAATATAAATCACCCAATGGTTCAAATTCACTTGCAATAATTACAAGTAACTCTATAAACTTACTGCACTTTTGTGAGCCCCTGACTTCCGACCTTATACACGCATGCGCAAAAGGAGGTCAACAACAACTCAGTCTCTGTCGCCGTGCGTAGTTCGTCCGCCCGTACGTCATGCAATCGCCTTTCGTTATCTCTGACCACCTCATCCTCCTCTTTACCTCCTCCTCTCCAGTGTGCGAAGTGAACTGTCATTTGAGAGAAGAGACTGAGTGAGAAGTGATTACTATGAATTCCTACGGAAAAGGTACTGCCTCCCTTTTAATAATCATTCTCTCGGTCCTCCCATCTTCAAGAGCAGTTCCCCCCCCCCCTTTACCAAACAGTATGATATAGAAATGAAGTTTAGTAACCACGTTAAGAAGAATGTATTTAAGTACAATTATAGTTACTTACAAGTTTACGTCTTGCCTTTTGTGAATACAAAATATAAAAAGAGTAGTGTTATTTTGTTATATGGATTAGTTTCGCTTTGAATAATGAAATATTTTAAAAAATGGATTCAAATTAAATTGGACCTCTTTTCATTTCCAATCTCTTTTCTTCAAGTTTCTTTTCAGTTCACATAATTTAGTTTATACCATGTATCACCACCGAAAACATCTTTAGGTTGATAACTATATAAAATTATACGTTGTTGTAAGGTTAAACCAGTTATTTTTATTTAATATTCATAATTAAGAGTCTTAATTTTATTAATTGAATTTAACTCAAATCAGAGACATACATATAGTGATTTAAGTATCCTTAGTCTACGAAAAAGTTCTCCAGGTTTCTCGGTGGGAAAAGCTCTCCTCATATCACCTTGCGGGTTCCTATTTAGGTCTTTCTTGGTTCGGTTTATTTTCCAAATGTCCAGTTTCATTTAAAGTTGGCCTGTTTCTCTCCATAGATCTTCATTTGGTTCATCTTCAAATAAGAAAATGAGTCTAACTAGACTCGGGAAGAAGTGAAGACACTTACTGGTGACTGGTACAGATAGGAGATCTGTTCTATGCTCCTAAAGGTGTTAAATTATTCATCTTATCTGTGTCTACAGGAACACTATAATTTAAAATAGTGTTACATAAAACCCCCTAATTCTTGGTGATGGTTCAAGGCATGAATGGTACTGTTAAAAGATAGGATAGGTACTTCAGATAGTTTCATACGTGTCAAAATAAACAAATATTTTATCGATAGTTGCATTGATATTGAACCAAAATATGTTGTTTAAGATATGAGTTTTTAGTTAATCTCCTATCCAATTAAAATACTATTTCAATTAAGTAAAATGAGACAACTCGTTTAAAAACATTAATATTTGCTTTTGCAACAAATTTCAGTGCCTCTATATATTTTACTGTACTTACAACTATTTTAGAGTATGTCATACACAAAGTTAATAAAAACCCCAGTGTGTAAATCGTAACAAACAACTGTTTTAATTCAATTTATATACACTAAATTTATTTATAATTATTTACGTAATATAGCCTTATTATTAATATATTTTCATAATTTACTAATGATCTGCTTTATTTTACATTATTCACCTAAATGCTTATTTTTCCTTTGTAGGGGATTAGAGTTGAGTTAATTTAGTTATATGTGTGTTATTTGAGTAATATGAATAACAAAGGGAAACAACCATGCCAGATAATTAGCGAGGAGAATAACACGCTGTGCCTTTAAACGTCGCCCTGTCGTCAAAGGGCGGGTTAATCACAGATGTACACACATGTTATTAGATGCATTCACTTATATATAATTAATTAGCTATCTTAACGGATTTCTGCTTTAATGTCCTGGTAGGCAGTGATGGCTCAGTGATGGCGCAGTGCTGTAACCCAGCAACAATGGGACAATATGCTTTGGAAATAGGTTCTATGCTTGGTCCTTTTAATAAGAACATGATGTCCTCTTAATGGGCTTGGATACTACTAGTGGAGTGAGAGGTGGCCATGTTGGTTGGTAGTCATGATTCGGATGTTGTGTTGGGAGAGAACTGAGTATCAGGCTTGTCAATTAGCTGAAAATCAGACCAATGCTACGTGATTCGGATTCCATGTAAAAATTCCAGGAATGAATATTATTTTTAAGGCTCATTTTTCTTACAAGTCGTAACAATAGTGTTTATTCACTATGCTAACTTTTTCGTTAACTTTAGATATGTGGTATTCCAAATAATAATTTTCTTATCAATAGTAATTAAAAGATAATTAATTTAAGGATGTCTTATACTGACTTCCATAAACAGCACGGTCAATAAGTCTCGTTCTATTATATTGAGCCGGAGTTCCGGACATTCCAGAACTTGCCATTTGCATTCGTACTTCATATTGACATTCCTACTTGGCAATGGAAGAATTCCTTCTGCAGCGTTATATTTCACGTCCCTTCACTTGAATACGGTCACGTGATCTGTCTTTAAACCCAATTGGAATATTTTATAAGACGTACATTAGAATTTTTTAAAAATAAAACAAAACAAATGTAAGCCTTTCCATGCAATTTTTTTATAAGAAAAAGTAAGGATTGATTCAATACTCCATGCTTGCACACTTAAACTCTTGTATTATATTTTATGAGAACTAGGTATTGTACATTTGTTTTCATAATGAGTATAGCTCGAACATGATAAAATGAGTTGTTTAACAAAAATAAATAAAAGAGTGCTAACTGTTGTGTTATTTGTATTTTTAATTGTATTATTGCTACAATAAGTACTAGCGATTAACATAAAATACTACTCTTATTGTAGGGCCATTTAAGATAGTCCACATTAATGAATTAAATAGCTCCAGATATAGACATACGACGCATTTTTTAAAATTTAAATATAATAGTTGAACAATGCCACCTTTAATTAAATAAATAATGTTATAATATGGCAAACAATATTTACTAAAGTGGTGTATTTATATGATAATACTACAGTACGTTTACGTTCTATAGTTGTATGTGTTTACGTTATAATGTAATTTTAACATAAATATTGTTTATATGCATTAACATTAAATTAGCTTCTCATCACTTTATTAGTGTAGGATGTATTACGATTTCATTTCTAAAATCATTTTCAATCCCTTCATCAAAAACCAACAAACATAAAATTATTATGTAAATAAATACAGATGTTCAATTTTTAGAAAAATTATAAATAGTAAACACATGTTTTTAAAAAGGTATTTGATAAAAAATATATAGAATATAATTCAAATATATATATATATATATATATATAATGTATTTGTCATTAAAAATTGTTTTGATGTGTTGATACTTTTTATAATTTCGTTTTTTGTTATAGGTATGTACATAGAATTTAGTTTTGCATTTAGTTGTGAAATACCATTTTTCCATATTAGCATACAAGCTGTTTCTTTTATATTTCATCTTTTCCAATTACTTTTCTTTAAGATTATGCTAGACTTTGACTATATTACTTCGTGTCCAGAATTTAAAATATGTTCACTTAGTTTTGAATGGTTATGTTCTTAAACAATGATTCCAACATAACAATTGCTACTTAAGTTAAAAGCAATTGAAAATGCTAATGTTTAGGATACATACATTTATACAGAGTGTTTCTAATAAAATGCAGGCCATGATTTGATATAAAAATTACAAACAAAACATATAACCATAACACATTTTATTACTATTAACATGTATTAATTGTATTTACATGATATTAATGACATTTTTGTTAAATTGTGGTGTTCAAACAAACCAATATTTGCATTTATATGGCGTTCTACCCTTAATATGTTCTTTAGTAAATTTCTATACACCTTTTTCAACGTGTGCTAAAAACCATGCTTCTAACCTCAACTTAATGACATTGCACGAAACCCAAATAAAGTAAACAACAATGCCATAATTTAAATCAGCTGATAGCCAAGGAAAAAGAAGAACCAGGACTAACAACCTATGAACTTATAATTATCTTAAAATCTTCATTTTCTGTACTTGTAAATAGGATTGAATTTTAAAAGAAACGCCCTGTTTCTAAGATTCTTAAATATATATAAGCTATCTAGCATCTTATTTATGTGTCTCTAAATGTTATATAATATACTGCACAATGTGTATATGTAGTAGCTGCAACAGTAAATAAACCATTACTTGGAATGGCCCGCACGTGGTGACGGTACTGGACAGTAAATTGTCGCAATACAACTATTATGTTCTCCCTCTACTATACCACTATCTAGCCCATAAATGTGACGTTTTATTGTATTCTAATATTGATTTAAACTTAAAACTCTTATATTTACTTTGTAACAAAAAAATAAAATTTGATACAAATATAATGTTTGCTATTAAGTTACTTTATAACACTATCACAATGTTATATAAGCTATAATTATTCATAAAAATAATATATATTGTTCCATTCTTCAACTATATTATAATTATTTTGCTACATAAAACCCCAACCAACCTAAAAACTTATTGAATTGGAAAAATACATAAGTTCTTAAATCATGAAGAACAAAATGTTGACTATAAAAGTATATACTGCACATTTTAGTTCGTTATATGATATTAAATTGTAAAAAAAATCATTTTTTTATTAATTAAACATTATTAGTACCTAACCTAACATATTTATTTATGTACATCGATGAAAAATTATATAGTACCTTGGTAATCTTCAAGTGAATACTTGTGATATTGATTTTTAAAATAATTAACTAAAGCATGTTAATTATAAAAAATTATAGGACAAGGTACTATGTAATTTTTTGTTGATTGGTCCCGTCAAAGCACGTATTTTCGTAAGTTTGATTTCTTTGGCTCCTTTATTATATTATTCAAACTTTATTCGTAAGTTTGATATATTCTTTTCACTCCCTCATATTTCTACACATTCAATATCTAGAAGTAGTATCTAGTAAACATGTTCGAGTTATAATTTAATTATAACTTTAATATTGTAACGTCCCTTCCGGTTATCTTCTAGATGACAGATGTTTAATCTTGTTAATATTTTTTTCTTTATTATTTTTTTCACCCCCCCCCCCTCATATTTTTAACACAACTAATTTCGTTAACATACCAGGTAATAATGAAACTTCCTTTTGGACTCTTCCTGTTCACGAATTTTCTGTTTTTTACTCCAAGCGTAAACATTTGTTTTACAATTTTCAAGCTACTTGAGATCCTTTAAATTTGTAATTGAAGAGAATTTTAATTACAATTAAGTTATACAAGATAGTTCATATGTATAAGTATATATATATACTTTCTCGTCATCCTGCAATCCCCAGCCTCTTATCCTATCCCGTCACTTTCTTACTGCCTGTAAAATCATAGCTATATTTGATAGTAATGAATATATGCATTATTACAATAAACTTGCTGTTACAAAACCAATCCTAAAATCTCCGCTGCATCCATCGATAATTTCATAGAAATTAAAATATGTTCTTAAAAATATTTATTTAATTTTAAGTTATACTTTTATATTGCTTTTTGACACCTATCTGCCTAGGCCCTGTGTTTTGGTGCGAGGGGTTTTATAATAATACTATTAAGGGTGAATTATTGAGGGTAAGAGTACGGGTTATTGGGCTGACAAGGTTTTTGATGTCAAAGGAAATTACAACTTGCTGAAAAAATAAGGTCAGGAAATTGAGCGATCATCAAGCAATAGTTGAAGCAACATTACAGTAGCCACTTAGAGGACAATAGTTGAAGCAACATTACAGTAGCCACTCAGAGGACAATAGTTGAAGCAACATTACAGTAGCCACTTAGAGGACAATAGTTGAAGCAACATTACAGTAGCCACTCAGAGGACAATAGTTGAAGCAACATTACAGTAGCCACTTAGAGGACAATAGTTGAAGCAACATTACAGTAGCCACTTAGAGGACAATAGTTGAAGCAACATTACAGTAGCCACTCAGAGGACAATAGTTGAAGCAACATTACAGTAGCCACTCAGAGGACAATAGTTGAAGCAACATTACAGTAGCCACTCAGAGGACAATAGTTGAAGCAACATTACAGTAGCCACTCAGAGGACAATAGTTGAAGCAACATTACAGTAGCCACTCAGAGGACAATAGTTGAAGCAACATTACAGTAGCCACTTAGAGGACAATAGTTGAAGCAACATTACAGTAGCCACTTAGAGGACAATAGTTGAAGCAACATTACAGTAGCCACTCAGAGGACAATAGTTGAAGCAACATTACAGTAGCCACTCAGAGGACAATAGTTGAAGCAACATTACAGTAGCCACTCAGAGGACAATAGTTGAAGCAACATTACAGTAGCCACTTAGAGGACAATAGTTGAAGCAACATTACAGTAGCCACTTAGAGGACAATAGTTGAAGCAACATTACAGTAGCCACTCAGAGGACAATAGTTGAAGCAACATTACAGTAGCCACTCAGAGGACAATAGTTGAAGCAACATTACAGTAGCCACTCAGAGGACAATAGTTGAAGCAACATTACAGTAGCCACTCAGAGGACAATAGTTGAAGCAACATTACAGTAGCCACTTAGAGGACAATAGTTGAAGCAACATTACAGTAGCCACTCAGAGGACAATAGTTGAAGCAACATTACAGTAGCCACTCAGAGGACAATAGTTGAAGCAACATTACAGTAGCCACTCAGAGGACAATAGTTGAAGCAACATTACAGTAGCCACTCAGAGGACAATAGTTGAAGCAACATTACAGTAGCCACTCAGAGGACAATAGTTGAAGCAACATTACAGTAGCCACTTAGAGGACAATAGTTGAAGCAACATTACAGTAGCCACTTAGAGGACAATAGTTGAAGCAACATTACAGTAGCCACTTAGAGGACAATAGTTGAAGCAACATTACAGTAGCCACTCAGAGGACAATAGTTGAAGCAACATTACAGTAGCCACTCAGAGGACAATAGTTGAAGCAACATTACAGTAGCCACTTAGAGGACAATAGTTGAAGCAACATTACAGTAGCCACTTAGAGGACAATAGTTGAAGCAACATTACAGTAGCCACTTAGAGGACAATAGTTGAAGCAACATTACAGTAGCCACTTAGAGGACAATAGTTGAAGCAACATTACAGTAGCCACTTAGAGGACAATAGTTGAAGCAACATTACAGTAGCCACTTAGAGGACAATAGTTGAAGCAACATTACAGTAGCCACTTAGAGGACAATAGTTGAAGCAACATTACAGTAGCCACTCAGAGGACAATAGTTGAAGCAACATTACAGTAGCCACTCAGAGGACAATAGTTGAAGCAACATTACAGTAGCCACTCAGAGGACAATAGTTGAAGCAACATTACAGTAGCCACTTAGAGGACAATAGTTGAAGCAACATTACAGAAGCCACTTAGAGGACAATAGTTGAAGCAACATTACAGTAGCCACTTAGAGGACAATAGTTGAAGCAACATTACAGTAGCCACTTAGAGGACAATTTTCATTATCATTCAGAACATAAAATGTTTATTGGTATATGTTCTTGTATTTTGTAAAATGATTTACTGTTGAAATAATATGTTTGTATAAAAAATATGAACTATATATTTATTTTGATTTGTTTAAAACTTTTGACTACGGGTTTTAAATACAGATGATACGATAATATTCCTGATAGTAATTAATAATATAAAATATAGTAAAACAATAATCCTTAACTTTTGTAAAATTTCTGTATTTATAAGACCTTAAAGTTTCTTTTACAACCTATGTTCGTAACCAATCTAAATTTAAATTGCTACGTTAAAATTAAAACAAGAAGTATTACATGTACATTGCTTTCATTCAAGAAATTAGTATCTTTACTATTTCAACATGTGAAAATATGGATTTTAATTGATTTACAATTCTTAACATATATTCCTAACTATTGATTAAAGTAATAAAACCCATAGCTGCATTTATACAAATGTTGTATCTATTTCTTTTTAAAAAAGAGAGATCGATATCCTTTTTTACTCCACCCAAACCCCATAGAATATTGATGTGTGCTGGAAACTGATCAGACAGAGTAAGTGAGAGAAGCAATACTCTACAAGGTGAATATTACAGATAAAAACGTCCCGCCAAGAATCAGGGTCAAACTCCTAACACATTAGATAATCGGCAACTGTCTCTTCAACATCATAAACTTATAGGAGTTAATTGTGTTCATTTATAATATATTTCTTATTCATCACACAAATAACTATTTTATAAACATAGTCATAAAGCTACTAATTGGGTATCAACGATTTTAAAGCGACACCATTTTGTAACGTATAAGCTTTTGAAGTGTGGTTTACGGCCTTCTTCTTTGTTTGACCCATCCCTTTAGAATTATGTGCGTATCAATCTATGCTACCATTGAAATTGTTTTACTGACTCCTCGTGGACGGTTTCATAGAGGAATAACAGAACACTGAAGACGTCTTTAAGTAGGTGTTTGTGTTCAGTAATAGTGTGTGAAATGTTGTGGCTTCATCTGATATAGTTACAATAAATTAAGCCATTCTTGAACTTGCACATACGAAACTTTCGAGTGCCACCATTCTATTTAGAATTAACCTTTTGTGGTCTAATTTATAGCAACATTTAAAATGATATGCCATCAACCTATAATTAAATTAAGGTTTGCATAACTTCCTCGGGCCGTTCCTCCATGGTAGGCATGTCTAAGTAATAGAAAGAAAAAATAGTTTATATAGCCATATAAGATTGAACAAAGTTTATTGATGTTATCCGCTATTTTTTATTAAATATTAAGTCTCACATTGACTTTTCAGACACCTTGTATATAACCCTTTTGTATGTTTAAATAAAGTCATACAGTAGAGTAAAAACACAACTTTGTAGTTTATGAGTATATATGTATGATAAAGCACTATATTTAATCTTAGTAGTCTAGCAGTGACATTATTTGTAATAATAAGAACGCAGTTCCTTGTTCAATATAGTATTATAATGTTGTCTTTTATTTACTATAATGTAACAATAGAGATACTGTCTGATATACATATAGTGAAACCCTGCAATATTGTTAGTATAAGTGATGTACATCTCATCCTGCAACACTGTTGTCATTGTTAGTGTCAATTACGCATTAAGTTACATAAGTATAATAAAATATTTGGATGAGTGCCGTGTTACGTAATGGTCTTAAATATTATCTGCGATTCAATTTGAAACTTTCTTACCAGTTAAGATTAAAAAATGAATGTAATTTTGTCCCAGAAAATAAGTTTCGAACTTCAACATCTGGTTGGCTAGCCCAAAAGTTAGGCTATTAAAAGTTTCTCGATAAGGAATTGTCAACATTGCATGCTTCCTCTTAAAGACTGTGATTTTTAGGTTATGTCAGTCAATTATCTTTTACGACTGTAAAACAGTTCTTTAGATATTTTCATACAAACGGAAACAAACTAAAATTCTTCGTATATGTGACATAAACTTGGTTTCTAAGTTCCTAACTAGAACATTAAAGAACATAACTTATGGCCAGAACATGAAACATATGCAATACTACAGATAAAGAAACTACCGATTTGGGCAACCAGGATGGTGGTTTTCGTATCTCAATCTTCTGTTACAGGCAGATGTTCGTTAATCCACATTATGTTGATCGAAATCAAATTAACTTTGGAGCCTAAGTTAGTCTCTAAGCATATAAGTTTCGTCTCAAAACGTTCTTGAAATCAACCATTTTATAGTGAGAACGAGTTCCTTGCACGTGACTGGATAATCATATGTTTGGCTTAACTCACACTGGATGTGGAATGGTTGCTTACTTTTGATGTAGTGTGTGCTTGCAACTTTGTTTGAGCATAACATTAAAGCAATTAATGGGAAGTGTTTATTTAGATAAATTAAGTTGACCGTTTCAATACAGTTTTTTAAAACTGTATTTGTTTATTATATTTTAAATGTATTTAGTCTCAGGGCAGACGAAAATGGAGGTGTTTTATGAAAAACTCCTCGGAGGCACAATTACCAATAATAATGGTAATATATAGCAAAGATTACTTTATTCCCTTTTTTGTGATATTAAACTAATGGAATGGAACAAAACTGTCTAATATCATCAGAAGCCTTCAGGGTCGTTTTTGAATCCTGAGTTGAAAGTACCTTAATTTATCCTACGTCATAAAGCGTTTTGAAAGCTGTCATAAAATTTGGAACGACCGTTGTTGAATCTACCAGGATCAGGATCCGAGATGCTAAACACTCATTACTCCTAATAAAATACAGTCCAACATACGTGGCTCTGGTGAGGATAATATTGCAACTAACATTAAAACTGATATCAATTTATGGAATTATATTAAATGCTTTAAAACACTTTACCAATCAACCATTTTCTTGTTAACATTCGTCTAACAGATCGGATGAATGCATCGGAGGAATAATTTTTTTAAAGATGAAATTTTTATAGTTGTATGTATATAGCTAATATATACATAAACAAATAAAATGTCAGGCATTGCTCTGTAAAAAAATCAATGTGAAGATTGTTGAATGAAATATTAGATTTATATAGGAATGTATTATTGACTAGGTTTGTCTAAGTATTTTTCAGTTTAAATTTTAAATTTATGCAAAGAATTTAAACATAGTCCTTTTATGTAGTGATGCAAAATTTTTAAACATTTCTAGATTGAACTTATTACGTGATTTTTTTTACTAAACTTTGTATGTTAGGTGATTTCGTATTTTGGTTTGGGATTAGTGTAGTGTTCTTTATTTCTAGTTAGAAATGATCATCATGTTTGCCCTACATTATAAATAGGCAAACATAATATGTACTGTTTTATACACTTGTAGCTGGGAATTTGTTTTCTAATCGTTGGTCTGTGTTCAAAAGATGTTCAGTTTTTTCAGAAGTATGTAATGGCAATTATATGTTTTGGTGTTTTTATGTTCTCTTTTCATAGAATGCTCAATGGAACTGTTATAACCCACACTGTTATAAGTTCAGTTTTACTTAGTATAGGTAGCGTCCTAGCTTAAAGGTTTAACAATTCCGATTGCTTCTCTACAGTATTCTTTTCAATTCGAATGTGGAAAATTTAATAGTTGACACATCATTGATCTATAGGTTTGGGAACAGAGATCGTAAGATGTAGACCGAATCGTTTGGCTACATGATGTGAACTTTCTTAAATTATTGTATTTGAATGCTGAAATACTTTGTTAAGAATATGTTATGTATAGTATTAAGTAGCTGAGAAACATAAACTGAATATTCAATATCGTAGAACCATTGAAAATCGTAATTAATATTTAAACCAACTGTATCTCTGAGACAGGACATATAGAATTATAATACTTGTTCAATTAAAATTGAAGTAAGAAATATATTTTTTCACCTTCAAAGTTTTATCACTATTAGTATATTTTTATTTAAATGTGTAATAGGTGAATTGAATTTTCTTTGCAATATTGTTTTAATATCCATATACACGAGCAATATTGGTATTTAGTAGTAAATGAGCTAACAACTTAATAGAATGCTTTGTTTTAAATCAAGTCAACCCAAGACTTTTACGTATGTACGTAAAACACTTTTCCAGATGTAAAACTCTAGAAGAAAAAAAAAAACCAATTTCACAAATGGACTTTAACGGCAGTAAACCCTTTGTATTAAAGGCCTTTTATTTCCTTTCTTCATTTCGTTAAAATTACCTTAACATTTTAAATGCTAATTCTTGAGTGTTACCAGAAGGTGTGTGTGCATGGCAAATTTAATTTACCATTTCCATTATCAAGTCTTAAAAATAATTTGAAAACCTAGTGCACAATGAGAATCCTTGCAAGTTACAGCGCACATAGGACATGCTTTATTGCGATGAAAATAGAATTATGACCCTAGAACGACGAAGTATTTTTTATCTTATACGGTTATTTTGTTATTTATTTATTTTTGTAAATGTTGGTAATTAATTGGTAATTAAATATAATAACTATGAAACGGACAAATTATTAGTTAAACTTTAGTAATAGTAATAGAATAAGTAGTATCTAGGATTTGAATTTAGATTTTTACGTTTCGTACTGTTTGTTGGCTCCTCTATATGAAGTAGAACATGATACGATATGGTTTATAACCAAACCCTTTGTCCTTTCATGAGTGTGAATAGTATACGGTAGAGTTCGTTTGTCTTTGTGTGTTGGCACCACTGGCACAGTGCTGTTACCTATCTACTTGGGGACAAATGTTGAGGATATTGTAGGTGATTTTTTATATGCTCAGTTCTCTTAGCCATTTAGAGAAAAGCTTTTATTTATTACTATACAACTGTATTATGGTGTGTAATTATTTAACACCATAAAGTTGATGGTGTACATTACTTGATTGTCCGTATTTGGTGGTAGTCAGGGAAAAGTTGTGTTGGGAAGTGAACTGAGTATCGACCACTACTACGGGGTTCTGACTCCACGTAAAACTGTAGGTATGTTAGTTGCCCTGGCTATGAATCGTTCTAAGGAAACTTTGACCTTAGTAACAATGACTACACTCGTTCATATACAATCATCACTCTGATTCGCCTTTCAAATTCACCTCTATCTCTACGAGCAACAAAATATACCGTAGAATAATGAGTTAAGACATTTTTGTTATTTTATTTTGTTGTTTTCAAAATAATTGAACGTCTCATATAACAAAATTTACTCTTATACTAAAATAAATTTTCTAATGTGTGGCGTATACTTGGTATTATAATAAACAAGAAACTGTTTTTATATCTTCTTTTATTAATTCTCTTACGATTGAAACGCAATCCTGTTTATAATTTTTATTTAATGAATGAAGAACCGATAGTTAGCTCAGATGGGTATTCGAAACTTAGAACTGTCTTCCACAGTCCGAAGTATACTATTGTCTAAAGAACTATTTTTTAGTAAAATAACATTTAATGATTATTATTACTATCAATAGATAATTTTTAGACGGTTACTGTACATTGTGTCTCATTGTATAACATTTTAATGATTAAAAACTTAAAAGACTATTCACAGTAATTTTATGATCCATTGGAACCATATGTAGATTTATAAGTCTCATGTTGTTTGTAATAAAGTGTAACTTTTATGATAATTTTATAAAAAAATAGATAAAACACTGTATGCTTGGTTATTAAACTTAATAAAATTTGATTAAATTATATAGGAAACATGTAAAAGTATTTTATAATGAGAGATTTTAGAAAGGTTTCTCTCAACCCAATAAATGTATTTTTTATATGCTTATCAAAAATGTCTTGAAATCTAATGACAATCACTATTTGAATAATATTTCAATGAAAAAAATACTGATTTATCATATACTATATATTAATGTATTTCAGTCATAGTTCATGTCGATGCAATTAAAAAATAATAGTAATAATAATAAGTCAGATGATGCAATAGTTTTACAAATACACTCCTCAACTGGGCATTGGTAAACACAAAATAGCTGGGATGTCAATTACTTAATTGACAATTAGTTCAGTAATTGGTAAAGAACGGCTTTCTGATCCTTTGTAGGAGATCTTTATTTATTAGAGAGAGAATGAGCCTTTGACAAGTCTTAATCAACATTATTTGAATTAACATCAACTTAAACCTTTTTTACTTACAATTTACGTCACTGATGGAGGAAATAGAGGAAATATTACTAACTAAATGTATTTGTCAAATTATAAAATATGTGATAGTGGAACAACACTGTTGTAAAAAAAACTGTGATTTCTATTTTTTACCTTGGAGGGAACAGACTTACGTGTTAAATCGTGTCCCCTTCACAGTCAAAACACGCTCTCCCTGAATATATCAGCGTGTCGTCATTGTAAGCCCAGTTTTACCACCTGTTTCAAAACACTCTGAACATGATAGTGAAACCATATTGAAATATTTGTTTAGCAATAAATATCACATCGAGTGTTGAATAATATTGTTCAATACGTAATATCATTGATGCATTTATATTGATATTAAGTAAAAAGTAACATAAGTAATCTGCTTCAAGACCATATTTGAGTTTGATTTTAGTGGCGAAACAGAATCAGGTAACTAACATACATATATTGAACTATATTTTATAAAACTTATAATTAAATTGTTTTAAATATGACACCCATTTTTACGAGTAACGCTGCGACCAAAATCAGTTTACTTACTTTGTGACTTATATTTTAGTACCAGTAGTTTATTTCTTAGTTAACTTAGGTCTTAAGTGTCCTCTAATATTTCAACAATTTTTTTTGGGACAAACTATTCATTGTTTTCTTTTATTTTTGTTTTTTTAGTCTGATCAGTTTGATTCCTTAAGTACATATAGGAGGTTAAATATGTAAGATATAATTACATATTTAGATATAATTATATTTAGTTAAATAAGTAATATATAATTAACATTATATATAAACTGTTAATTATATATTACTCATGTTGGCCCTAATTATGAGTAATGTATAATTTTTCAATATATATATAATTCAATAGCTTTGAAACAAGGCCAGTGCTTGATGAATCTATAACTTTTTAAATACCAAATTATGACAATAAAGTATAAATTGCTATAAGCCCTTACTATTAGTGGTAGTTGAGTGTCAATAATGAAAAAATAATCTATTACAAACTATATTATAATTTAATCAATGAAGATACTGCACACAAACATTTTAAAATCATATATTGATATAATAATGTTTTAGAAAAGGAGGTATTTAAACTTCCGTTGGATAATTTATGGTGTACAATAGGGTATAAATGACACCAAATGGAGATTACGTTTTCTCAGTCCATAGTTTAGATAAAAATATTTAAATTAAATGAAATAATTTATTTACTCTACATCTAACTACGTTATTCTGTTGCTTATTAAAACGATAAATCTATTGATAACCAATGAGAAACTATATCATGTTTCACTATAAAAATTGCCAAATAAGGCTTTATACTTTAAAAAGTTCCCAATAACACATCTTGTCTTTGGACAAATCTATACCTATAAAAGGTAAATAGCAGTGACTCATTCACTCATCGGTGTAACTAAACAAGTACTAAGCCTACGAGACCAACGTTTTGTATTGTCAAAGGTCTTATGTTGTAGATGTGCATTAAGAAGGGTTTTTGAAAAATTCGTAGTAAATCGAAGATGAAAGACTTTTTGGTACCAACACTTTAAATGCCAAAAACAATGTTACTCTAATTGGACTGTAGCGGCTAAATGAACAGTTCTACAGCAAAACTAACACCGTTTTCTGTACCTGATTTGAGACGATCTATAACTTTGGGTCTATGACTTTTTCCTCTATCTCACCTTCTTTATCATTACGTAGAGCTAGATTTTCAATTTGTGCGTGTAAATCAAATTGGTTAATTATGGCCTCAAGAGTAGACAGTTTTTCTAGACTGTGAAACTTTGTTTTCTAAGGGATCATACTGTATTCAGTGGGAGATTATACTATACGTACAATTGACTTTAAATTTTGTACATAGGTTTATCTTGTCCCCTAAAGGCTCACTAAGAAAGGATTTTCCTCTCTGACCTCAGGACTTCCTCCCACTGTCTTCCGAAATTCCCATGGAATTATTAAGGAGCTATATTAATTTACTGATTTATTTTATTAACAGCTGTTAAATTAAACAAATTGAGTAAAATTGTGGTGGGACAAATATTTAACTACAGTAGTACATTATACATATCACCTGTTTTAAATGGGACATTAGATAATAATTTGAAAAATAGAGGAACATAAGATGTAAACTGAAAGCTTGCTGCACATTTCGATTATATATTCAAACTCAATATTACGACTGGCGAAGCGGGTGGGTACGGCTAGTATAATATAAATACCCGTGCTTGGTAATTTCTTTCCACAGGAAGTAACAAGTATTCCCAGCAATGTTTTCATCAATATGTAAAGGATAAGTTACAAGAAAAGAACAAAAATCAATCTCAACATAATGATGCATAGTATAACTGATATAATAAAAACACTATTTAGCATATTCCCATCAAACAATAAACTTTGTAAATGCTTAAAACACGCGTTTAAAAAAAAGCATTTTTTAAATATGTTCAAAGTATTAGGAACTTTATAAAACCAAACCTTTACTGAACATTAAAACTTTGTCGATATTATATGTGTGTTAGAATACGTGATTATTACACTTACTTTATATTTAGAAGGTACATTTTGATAAAACAAACTCATATATCATCGCAGTAAGGAGCCTGAGTCTGAAGTTGTGTTGGAACCGTTCCAAATCCTAAATTACGTCACTTGTTTCTTAAGACACATGTGTAGTCACTGTAATCCATTAACAAAGCTACGTGTGCTTAGCTCCAAGGATAAGATGATTTAAAGTTGTACATTTTGATAAAACAAACTCATATATCATCGCAGTAAGGAGCCTGAGTCTGAAGTTGTGTTGGAACCGTTCCAAATTCTAACTGAAGTCACTTGTCTGTAAAAACATATGTGTAGTCACTGTAATCCATTAACAAAGCTACGTGTGCTTAGCTCCAAGGATAAGATGATTTAAAGTTGTACATTTTGATAAAACAAACTCATATATCATCGCAGTAAGGAGCCTGAGTCTGAAGTTGTGTTGGAACCGTTCCAAATTCTAACTGAAGTCACTTGTCTGTAAAAACATATGTGTAGTCACTGTAATCCATTAACAAAGCTACGTGTGCTTAGCTCCAAGGATAAGATGATTTAAAGTTGTACATTTTGATAAAACAAACTCATAAATCATCGCAGTAAGGAGCCTGAGTCTGAAGTTGTGTTGGAACCGTTCCAAATCCTAAATCACGTCAGTTGTTTCTTAAGACATATGTGTAGTCACTGTAATCCATTAACAAAGCTACGTGTGCTTAGCTCCAAGGATAAGATGATTTAAAGTTGTACATTTTGATAAAACAAACTCATATATCATCGCAGTAAGGAGCCTGAGTCTGAAGTTGTGTTGGAACCGTTCCAAATTCTAACTGAAGTCACTTGTCTGTAAAAACATATGTGTAGTCACTGTAATCCATTAACAAAGCTACGTGTGCTTAGCTCCAAGGATACGATGGTTTAAAGTTGTACATTTTGATAAAACAAACTCATAAATCATCGCAGTAAGGAGCCTGAGTCTGAAGTTGTGTTGGAACCGTTCCAAATCCTAAATCACGTCAGTTGTTTCTTAAGACATATGTGTAGTCACTGTAATCCATTAACAAAGCTACGTGTGCTTAGCTCCAAGGATAAGATGATTTAAAGTTGTACATTTTGATAAAACAAACTCATAAATCATCGCAGTAAGGAGCCTGAGTCTGAAGTTGTGTTGGAACCGTTCCAAATTCTAAATCACGTCAGTTGTTTCTTAAGACTTATGTGTAGTCACTGTAATCCATTAACAAAGCTACGTGTGCTTAGCTCCAAGGATAAGATGGTTTAAAGTTGTACATTTTGATAAAACAAACTCATATATCATCGCAGTAAGGAGCCTGAGTCTGAAGTTGTGTTGGAACCGTTCCAAATTCTAACTGAAGTCACTTGTCTGTAAAAACATATGTGTAGTCACTGTAATCCATTAACAAAGCTACGTGTGCTTAGCTCCAAGGATAAGATGATTTAAAGTTGTACATTTTGATAAAACAAACTCATATATCATCGCAGTAAGGAGCCTGAGTCTGAAGTTGTGTTGGAACCGTTCCAAATCCTAAATCACGTCAGTTGTTTCTTAAGACATATGTGTAGTCACTGTAATCCATTAACAAAGCTACGTGTGCTTAGCTCCAAGGATACGATGATTTAAAGTTGTACATTTTGATAAAACAAACTCATAAATCATCGCAGTAAGGAGCCTGAGTCTGAAGTTGTGTTGGAACCGTTCCAAATCCTAAATCACGTCAGTTGTTTCTTAAGACATATGTGTAGTCACTGTAATCCATTAACAAAGCTACGTGTGCTTAGCTCCAAGGATAAGATGATTTAAAGTTGTACATTTTGATAAAACAAACTCATATATCATCGCAGTAAGGAGCCTGAGTCTGAAGTTGTGTTGGAACCGTTCCAAATTCTAACTGAAGTCACTTGTCTGTAAAAACATATGTGTAGTCACTGTAATCCATTAACAAAGCTACGTGTGCTTAGCTCCAAGGATAAGATGATTTAAAGTTGTACATTTTGATAAAACAAACTCATATATCATCGCAGTAAGGAGCCTGAGTCTGAAGTTGTGTTGGAACCGTTCCAAATTCTAACTGAAGTCACTTGTCTGTAAAAACATATGTGTAGTCACTGTAATCCATTAACAAAGCTACGTGTGCTTAGCTCCAAGGATACGATGGTTTAAAGTTGTACATTTTGATAAAACAAACTCATAAATCATTGCAATAAGGAGCCTGAGTCTGAAGTTGTGTTGGAACCATTCCAAATTCTAACTGAAGT
This sequence comes from Stictocephala bisonia, assembly GCA_035578905.1. NCBI lineage: Eukaryota > Metazoa > Arthropoda > Insecta > Hemiptera > Membracidae > Stictocephala > Stictocephala bisonia. The sequence goes on from JAQJVL010000028.1 coordinate 4,198,111, forward strand.
CACTTTTCTGTTAAGACATATGTGTAGTCACTGTAATCCGTTAACATAGCTATATTCACTTGAGATTTTCAGCTTACTTTCAAGCCTGGTATTTAGGTTTCTGTTTAATACAAATTCTATACTCCGTCCACAACAAACATGGACACTCCTAACCTCTCTGATGGTGTGCATTATGGTAGTGAGTGGTATTCATAGTGATGGGTCTTCTAATAACTGAGTAAGGACTGAGAACATAACTTAATACCTACAGTATCCTAACAAATTTATTGCTGGTAGGTGATTGTACCACTACAATGATGATGCCAGAATTTTTTTTAACGTTTTGGATATTTATTATATCGACCAAACAATGGAGCGGTAACAGTACTAGTGTGCTTAATCCCAATAGTTGTTATATAATGAAACCTGAAGGAATTTTTTAAAGTTGAATAACATGTTTCTTTTACTAAAATAATGAAAATTAATATTTTGTATGTTGAAATGTTAAGTTGGTTAGGCCTAGCTGTGACATGGAAGTTTGTTGTACATATAACTGTGTCGTAACCGAATATGTTTTGGAACTAAGTTGTGATTCAGGGACTAACACTACAAATCTAACTAATGCTAGCATTGAACATCGATGTTACCAGTGATTAAGTTTCCAACTTCTTGTCTCAAGTTGCAGCAAGTTTGCTGTAACCATAGTTTACATGTTCTCAGTACGGTACACTAAATACCTCGTACACAATAAATCAGCAAATGTATTTAGACAACTTTTTCTAACTAATTACATATTGTACTGATTCGTTTCGTGAGCAACAAAACATGAATGGATGTAAATCAAACGATGGATATAAATTACTATGTTTATGACACTTAAGATATATTGTAACCATACAACAATAAGTCTTAATTTAAGGACCAAATTCATTTTATACGACTCTGCATTACAATTAATTATAATTTAATTTGGATTTTTAAATATTTCTTAAGCCAGCATTTATAAATGTTATTAAAATGAAATAATTATATATAATGGCATCTGATTGATATTAACGGAAAATTCTAAACAAATTACTAAAAGATAAAAACACAGCAAGTGTCCGATTTGATAATTTAAACTTTATTAATTGGTAAAACTTTACTGTGTGACTCTTTACTTAAATTGTTTTATTTCGTAATGTATTAAATTCTTGCTATTGTATAGTGACATTTCAAATCAACATACTTATTAAAACGTATGTCCTGTTTATTGTAAAAAAAATATTGATTTGTAATTGTATATATATTTTTTATGACTAACTTATATGATTATTTCAAAATTAAATCTTAATATCAAAATTAAACTAAGTACATATATAAAATTCCTGAAAATTATATAAAACATAGGTTGTATATTTACTGTTTCACTGAGTCATATTCTAATTAAGTGTTATTTGAACTATAAAATAGTACCTAAATAAATACAAATATGAAATATGTTGAGATGTATTACGAATAATATAAATATTCTTATTTCCTTATGGTAAAGTGGGGAATCATGGAGAATTCTCCATAAGAAATATTCTTATTTATTTATGGGCTAATATGAGGGGTGAATAAATGTGATGATTGTAGATGAATGAGTGTAGTCATTGCTACTAACTACGATCAACTGTTCCAAAGAATGTAATGTTTATTGATAGCCCAATAGCCAACGACGGAACCTACAGCTTTATTTGGAATCACAACCAAGTAGTATTGGCCTGATTTTCAGCTTCATAGTTATCTTCCCTACACAATAACTGAACATTGACTATTGTGTTAATACCCAGCATGGATATCCCAGATTTATCTAATAGTTTTCAATTCGGTGGAAAACAGTGAGTGGACAAAGTGTCGTTGAGCATAGAAACTACGACTTCCATATCAATTTGACCCTAAGTTGCTGGATTACAGCACAGCACCACTAGTGCTGACCCAGTTTATTAAGATCAAAGATTTGTACTACCCTTTTTAAGGGTTTTATATTTACCAAATTTATATCAACAACTTATTTTAAATAAATACTATAAGTTATCTATTTTAAGAGCCCCTTACTCTTTAACAGATTGTAAAAACATGAATGCCACGACAAAGTTTCATAAATTTCATAAAAATTATGACACCAACTCTGATTAATAAAACGTCTTTTTATATTTTATTGAATACAGTCAAGACCGTTTTAAATGAGACTAGATCATCAGAAAACAATTAATGAGATCTATAGTGGACTCCTGCAACATTGAGTTGGTGTTACTTAACTAGCATTGTGTACTTTATCACTAGATTGTTCATACATCTATAATGTTTTTCCATCTAAATTTGTTGATTACAACACGTACCCTTGATAGGTTTTATTTTTAAGTACGTTCGATCAAATATATATTTCATCAAATAAAATGCGTTGGTCTTATTATCTATATATATTAACTACGTCGGACGAAAAAAACATATCAAATTCTTTACGGAGGTATGGCTATTTACAGAGGCTTATTTGTTTTTTCTAAGTATATATCTCATTAAGACACTATGCGATATATATTACTACATTTTGAGAATACATTGGTACTAACCAATGCTGCATAAAATAATTCTTAAATCTTAAAGAAAAATTGAACATTTTGAGAAATGTTGAAAAACATATTTCGTTTTGTACAGTAGCCACTTATTTTCCTATAAATGAAACCTGTACAGGTTTGTTTTTTAAGTGTTTACAATTAAATTATGTTGAAAGAGTAGACTGATGAGAACTTTCGATGAGTACTATAAACAACTTCTTTAGTTGACTTTCCTATACATGAAGGAGTTATGCACTTCTGTACAATTTTTTAGGTGAGTCAGGTGGGGACAGTGAGATAGATAGAGATAGATAGAGAGAGAGAAAGAGAGGGGGGGGGGAGAGGAAAGTTTTTTTGTGTTAGTGAGGCAGGACCTTGGTTACTCCTAGCAACAGTGGCGATAAAGTCTAGAACTAGATTCCCTGGAACATATCCTTGAATGAATACCCTTAATATGTTAAGTGGGTGAGTCAACTATTTATTATTATACTAATAACTATTTTATTCAGTTTTATGAGTGTTAATTGTGGTCTATGGAGCAAATCATAAAGTATTTTTACTGCAACGTTCTTCTTGCTATTGTTGTAAGGCAGTTGGGTAATTTTAAATCAAATGTATTCTTTTATATTTTAAGTTTATGATTGTACCCTGTTACGAGATATTCGTAATTATGGTTACCCATAATACAGTTTGGTATGGCTGTATTGAATTATTTGTTACTTTACAACACCTAGGTTAATATCTTTCTATTATTACTTGCATTTAATTAGTTGCATAACAAATTCACATTCACTGTCAAAGTTTTAGTGATTTTCCAGGTTTATATACTCTTCTTATTTGTACATATTACCCACACAATAATTATTATTGATTGAATATAATTATTAATAGGATAATCAATCATTGATCGTAAGAATTCGTTGTATTTATGATAATTACATCAAACTAATGAATTATCAGTATTATGAAATATTTTATGCCAGCCACTTGTGATTTTAATGTTATCTTTTCCGGAAACATTTTACAATAAATGTGGTGGATTTAAAAAACAATTATAAATTTGAAAAGCAGCACGCATTACGTAAGAAATGTAGCCATTTATAAACTTTTAAAAACAATTATAAATTGGAATTGTTTTAATTAAACACTACTAGTTTTACTACTTTTATTATATATAGTAGATAAAGTATGAGAAAATTTGCGAATTATAATCAACAGTGACAGTTAGTTGTTGTGTGAGCACAAAATTAGGTTTGATAAGTGAAATTAATTGTTGAAAATAATAGAGGTTCGGTTTAAAATAATAAAATAGTGTCTGATGGTAATAATTTTTGTATAAATATTTTACTAAGAATATTTTTTACTACGTATATTTTTACTGTATTATAAGATATTTGGAAAAAGTTGATTATTGTGCTTATGGAAATAAAAAAAACATTGATAGTACATGTAGCAAGGATGTAATACAAAAAAATTCTATTCAGCAAATGTAAAAAAAAAGGTCATCATGTGTGACGTATAAGCTTGTTTAAGCAAATTAATAACTTTGCAATATGTACATTTGTATTTATTTTCACCTCATTTTACACTATACCTGAATAAATATAAACAAATCTGTTAACATTTACTAACTATTAACTAACGATGTTAAACACTTAAGTTTGCATATTTATAAACATAATTGTTATTATAACTTAAATACTTTAGATCAGATGCGTGGAGATAACGCTTTGATAGTGATTATTTGGTATTTCATTTATTTATTTATGGAATAAACATTTCACAACTGTATCTATATTTACACACATAACCTAAATACAGAGTTTCAATTATTATTGAACACTTTATACTGTTTAAATTTAGAAATAAATTGCAGATAAACAAAATAACAGAATATTTTTGAGTCGTTGTACATTTCAAGGAAGATGTCGACTACCAGAAACGGTGCCAAGCACAAGCTCAATACAATGCTGACAGGTCACGAAACATTTAGAGCTTGGGGTGGTTGCCAACAAACTGATCCAGATATCTCTCTACCGGGGTACATTTATATACTTAATGTATATACGTTTTGTTGTATATATATTCAAAGTATGTTTTAATTTACTTCTTTTTTTCAATTTCTTGTTTAAAGATACACTTTATTTTTTACAACTTATTGTAAAGTATCGCTATAGGATGCTGTGTTTTGTTTAAACACGATTAATATACATTATAAGAAATAATGTATTGTAAAAGGATGTAATTTAACTTGACGCTAACTATATTTTAACTAACATTTTAATTAAATTACAATAATTAATTACAAGTTTATTTCATGAAATAAAATCATAACTGAGGTGATACGTATAAACATACAACATTTTTACTTTTTGACATAACCCTATTGTTTGTATTATTAATATTTTTTGACTTTTTATTTTAATTATTTCGGTAATTACATTTATTTCAACGTGTATCGTATAACTTAGAAGTATTTAAAATGATTATAGAAAGATGAAAATTTTACAAAATGTAACGCCTGTGCCCTCAAAAACTTCCAATTACATTTTTAATTTGTATTCTGGGTTTATTCACTAAATACACAGAATACTAGAATATGTATTAAGCACGAGCTCAATAGTATTGTTGACGTGTCACGAAGTATTTAGAGTTTGAAGAGCCTGTCAAAAACTGACCTAGATATTTACTGCTCTTTGTTTAATATTTTATTTGAGACTTATTTTTATGTATAAAAAATAATGTCAGTGATAACTATTCTTAATGGGTCGGTACTGGTAGTGCAGTGCTGTAACCCAGCTACATGGGGAAAAAGTGTTTGGTAGGTTGTAGGCGATAGGTTGAATGCTCAATCAATACCGACATGGCGTCCGCTTAATGGTTGCTATCGGAGTGGACACTACTAGAGAAGTCTGGAGTGTCCATGTTGGATGGTAATCATTGTGCGGATGTTGTGTGGGGGAGATAACTGAGTATCAGGCTTGTCAATTAGCTGAAAATCAGACCAGCACTACGTGGTTCTGATTCCACGTAAAGCTGTAGGTCCCTTAGTTGCCCTGTTGGGCTATTAATATATTGCCCTTTCTGAGGAACAGTTGAACTCAGTTAGTAACCAGACTACACTCATCCACACTCATCCTAGACTCATATACCCATTCATATTTGCCTTAAAATACCAACAATCTTGTGTCGGCGTCTCATATGTAAGAATAAGTCAATTTGAACATCAGTTTGTAACCAGGCAATATTGTAATCTAGTCAAGACTATACTAGTAAAGATTTTTTATCAATATTCCGGAAAACAGATTTGATCTGTCATTAGGTATTTCCTAAGGCTAATCATTGCTATGTGTACTTATTTATCACCATAATGTCAACTGCTATTTTCATAGGATACTTGTTCTGTGTGTATTGACCAATACACCTATGTAAGGGTACATTAAATATAGTGCAGAGTAGATAATAAATTCTGTAATGTGGAAATGTGAACATTGGAAGTAGACTCATTAACTTGTGTATGTATTAAATTTTGTGTCTGTTTTGTTTGTTTTATTATTTTTTTATTCCAGTTTAAATGAAATATAGCAAATTGAATCTATATTACATCTTATTTACTTTCATAAAAGATAATGCTTTTGATTTTAAACATGTAACTCTCGTTTTTATGTAAGGATTGTATGCTATACTGCTAATGCAATACCAATACGCCTTCACCTAGTATAATTCAACATTTATTTTAATTTTATAAACAATTAAATATCACTTTGAAAACTCTTTTTATACTTATGTTTAAAAGTAAATGAAGCGATTTCTACCAATATTTATTTTATAAAATAATAGAACAGTATTTGAAAGAACTTTCTTAAAAAATATATTTTACAGGATTCAATTTAAGACAAATTTTATTGAAATATTGATACATACTACTTAAAGCAAAATGTATTTAAAAAATCGTATATAATCATCACTCTTGGTATTAGAGTTTTCAACAATTTATTACTTTTATGTTGAATTAATTTAAAAAACGTATAACTATATTTATTTAAAAACAATAACATTTTATTTGAAATACTACAAAATATATGTAAATTGTTATTTAAATAACATTTAATTGTTAGTATATTACAATTTGCCTAAAGTAACATAACATTTTTTAAAGATAGAGTGGTATCTCCTAGGTTTAAATGGTATCTGCGCTAACCTGATTTCGTAGCTAAGAAATGCTTGAGGTATCAGTTGAGGAATGCTCAGAGGGGAAGACTGTAAGGGGAGAAATGGTGACGGATGCTGAGACACCACTCTCTACTGAATTAGAACATTCCTCGCATTCCTCTCTAGCTACACCTCGGTGTAATATTCTTCTTACAAACTAGCATATTCCAATACCGGAAAACTTTGTCCTGTTTAGAGTGCTTATAACTTAGTAATGGTGACAAATAACATTAAAGAAAATAATTTAATTAGTAATTGGTAAAGCTTCATTAATTTTATATAATTTACAAGTGTAATATTGAGTGATGAATAGATTTTACCCGTCTTTAAAATTGAACTCATCTGCATCATTCTGTAACTTATTAAAAAGAAAATAATTATTAATAATATAGGGATAATCATAACATTACATCATGTAGACATTGTTGAGTTTAGATCTATATTATAACAATTATGATGTTATTAAGTTTTATTCTCATTGATTTTACAGTAAAAACTGCTTCATATGAACTCTTTTTATATTTATTGTACTTGCTCTTTTGTTTCCTCCGACTTTGAAGTATGTTTAGTTAATCACTTTTGAATGTTCTGTACTTTTTTAGCCTAGTTAAGTTCATTGTTTCTGACCGAGATTAACTTTCTCTTCTTCAGACGTTTTGACCGTTGTCTACTTTTTTTTATTAGAATCTCTCTTAACTCATTTTAGCTTTTTTTCCTTTTTTAACTCTGAATATTTTTTCGTGATTTGGAATCATTTTAAGTCACTATCCATTGTCTTAAACCGAATTGGTTTTATTTTATTATTGAAAAAGTGGTTCAACACATTTTTGGTTCATCAATTTAGTTTCGTTTTGTCTATTTAGGTGCATTTACACGTAATTTATTTGTCCTATTATATCTTAAAATGTAACAGTTGTTTTCTTTTAAAATCTTTCCTTCTTCAATTCCTAAATTTTCAATTTGACCATGATTAGTGATGGATATAGTTTGAGCTGCATTATAGACTTATGGTTTTGTGGCTTATTTTTGCATTCTATGACAATTAACTTTTCATGTTTGTATTGTTGGTAAGTTATAAAGCCAGTCAATGTTTATATCCTCTACATATGGCCTATACTTTAGGTAGTAACACCTGATCCATTCTCTAACTATTTATTATATTGTTAAAAAAAGATTAAAATTCCAACTGCTACACCTAGAAGGACATGAGGTTTAAAAGTTCTAAATTTTGCCTTATTAGCTAATAGTTAAGAAGTTATTTATGTGTTTGTTCTTAAATTTTAAGGGTGGTTTCTTATGAAATTTAAAGAACGATTAATGGTGAAAATATTTCATAAGTTACCTGGTTTAGTTCAAGCTGTCAGGAAAACATTAAGAGTAAGACGAACAAATAGTTACTCATATCACATATAAAAATAAAAAAAATGTCTACATCACTTTTATGAGCAACTATTTATTAATACCACTTAAAAATTACTTTAGATACAACCATCAACTTTTAGGGCATAGGGAATCTGTAACTATTTAATATTTTGCTCAAATTTAACGTATATAAATTCAAAAAAATTATAAGATGATCTCTTTATCCTTTTCTTTTTATATCCTTTTGTAATAGTTTTGTAGACAAGGTTGTTTGACCTTTAAGTAAAATAAAATGAATTTAAAAAAGTTTATTGTTCAATTTTGATCCAAAGTTGGCTACATATTGTAATACTGATGGATCAAAATGACATGGTGAGAGATACATATTTGTTTTTAGCTGATGACCAGTTTTTTTTTCTTACTTTAAGATGTACATTTGTCATATGTATATATATATATTTGGTGGTGGCTCAATGGCTAAGGCTTCGGACTGCGGAGGGCAAGGTCGAATGTTCGAATCACCACTGAGCAACGGTCGGTACTTTTTCGTTGAATAAAGTTCATGCACATGTAGGCTTATGTGAACAGGTGAGTGAAATTTAAAAAGTTAACAAAATGTTAAGAATTGAAAACAGTAAGTATGTTGAATTTCCTTAGACTGTATTTCCTGTAGGTTATAAAGATGGAACAAAAATCTAATTCCACATAAAACCTTTTGCAGTAGGGATTCAGGTTTGAAAATAAACAACAGAAAATAACTATTAAAACAATAAAAGTAGTTTTCCTCTTGAAAAAAGTTGTGTATTTCTTTTTTTAATAGTTATTTTTTAATCTATACACGTTGGTATGTGTTAATTTCGTCCCAGTTATTCTATGCTACATATAAATCCGAATATACTATTTGATAGATAGATAAAGTGTTTATTTATTTAGTGATAATCATTTTATTCATGTTAATACATTTTTACCAATACAAACTTATATGAAGTCAATACTACTATAGCAGCATTGCAGCAAGTATAGCGCTTCGGAGAAAGTAGAGCATGCGGTAGAACTAGACCTTGTGGCACTTGATTATGTATGAGTTGCGCATTGATTACTTTATTATTTAGTTTTTCTTCCCATGTCGAGTCTCTGTTTTGCTAGCGTGGCATACATTCCAACATATTTCCCTAACTATACGGTTGAACTAAAATATTACAAAGCACAGTAGGAATTTAAAAGTAATCGATTTATAATATTAAATTGAGAAGGACTAAACAAATTAAAAAAAAAAAAAATGTAAGTTTACTAAACAAAATAAATCTACAAAAATAAGTTCTGCTCTAAGAAAATATTTAATTTCAAAATAAAACGTTGAGATAAAAATATTTTTAACTTATTACGCAAGTAGGTTACTTAAAATTATCTAAAATACTAACACTAAAATAATATAATCTTATTGAAAAAATTATATATTATTATTATTTATGTTACTAATATGTTATGGGCAGATCATCACCTCTAATGGTAGTTAGAAGGGATATCACCCCAGGAGTTATATATGTGGGGAAACGGTTTACCACAGAACTTATTGGGTGTGAAAAGTTGATCACAAATGCATAGAATTCAACCAACTTATTAATTCCCATTAATGACACTTTCCTCAAAATAAAACTGGGCGTTAAACATGGGATATATTCTACGGCTGAAAAAATTCCTGATTATTAGACTCTATGACCGTCATCGGTGGAATTAACTTTCCTCGTAAGGAATTGAGTTTGTTATATCGCTATCGCTTGGGTGTGGAAAGATGCAACTGCTAGAAATTTAAGTGGTGAAAGACAAATTATCAGAGCCAAAATTCAAACTATGGACCAAATAATAATAATAATAATTATAATAATCCTTTATTGCCATCAAACTTTACAGCATTGACAAAGTCATAATTGCAGTTATATATTGCCAAGTAATTCTGATTGAAATTTAACCTAACATAAAATAAATACATAACATGTTAAACTATTAATAGGGTTAGAAAAATATCTTTAAATATGGGAAACTAACTTTATGCAATGTTTATATTTGGTTTCGATTACCCTTCAGGCTACCCAGGGGAAGGGGCATCAGTACATTTTAACTAAGCACTCTGTTATCTGGGTTAAGCATGAGCTAAAATCATATATAGTACTTGAAATTCAACTAAATTAAAACCAAAAAAATCCTCAATTGAATAAATAGGTTTCTAAGTAGCCAGCAATAAAAATTTTTCAAGAAAGCTTTGGGTTGATATTTTTGAACTGAAGTGACAAGTATATTATATATTTTAATGCTTATTACAGTGTGGCAGGATAAGTTCTTATTCAGTCTGTGGAAATCAATTACAGCCCTGTTGTTGTTACGAATTTCATATTTACAAGTTTCAATGAAATATAAAAACTCTGGATAATTTAGAATGTATTGCATTATGTCATACAAGTATAAATAAAAACCGTCGGAATCCCAGTGCTTATGAAAAGAGGCTTACAGTGTTCTAAACTATTTGATTTTGTCAGGATTCGGATAGCCTTTTTTTTAAGGATGAGTATTTCATTAGCTCTGCTACAAATACCCCAAAGAATAAGTCCATACCTCATAATCGATTGGAAGTAGGCGTATTATGCCGATATGATGTAGCTACTGCTAACACATAAGGTGAGGCGCCTTATTAAAAGCAAGGTGCTTGATAACTTTTTGGATATGTAATCTATGTGAATCCCCCATGTCAAGTGGTTTTCGAAATAAATTCCTAAAAACTTAGCACCAGTGACAGTTTCGATTCTATTGAATGTACAGATCTCATTATCTATCGCTCTTAAGCTAAATATAATAGATTTAGTTCTCTCTTCATTTAAACGAAACCCGTTTGCCAAGAACCAATCGGTTGCTGATTTTAATGCGTTTTTAGTCTGATCAATGAGTTGATCGAGACTACTTCCAATGTTTACAAAAGTAGTATCATCAGCATAAAGTAGTGATTTGAATTTCACTGAATTGAGTAAGTCATTTATGCATATTAAAAAATAAGTGGTCCCAATACTGAACCCTGAGGCACCCCACATTCCACCTTAACCTCTTCAGATCACAGTTCATTCAGAAATACCTTTTTTCTGCGGTTTTCAAGATAGGATTTAAAAAACAGAAGTTGAATACCAGATATACCACAGTAGTTCAGCTTATATAGTAATTTGTCGCATTCAAAAGCTCGACTCAAATCACACAATGTGGCCTGAGCGAATGCCTTCTTTTCGAAGGCTGATAAAGCTTCACTAACCAAAATAGCCATTGCATCAACTGTGGATCTCTTCTTTATAAAACCATATTGGTCAAAAGTAAGAAAATTGTTTATTTCAAAAAAGCTACTTAACTGGTCATTAACTAATGCCTCTAATAATTTCCCAATCACATTAAATTATTGAGACTGGTCGATAAATTTTTGGTTGAGAGCGAGGGCCTTTTTTGAAATATGACATATTCTTGAGATCTTTAATGAGTCAGGAAAGATTCCTTCTCGGAAAAATGCATTAAAAATAATAGATATAGGTTCAACAATGCTACCTATTAAACTTTTCAATAGAAGTCGTAGATGTAGATGTAGATGTCGTAGATATCAGAACTATTAGAATTTGAGAGTCGCTTAACCACATTAAATACGTCTGAATGGCTAATCTCTCTCCACTTGAATGTAACGTTTGAAACTTTCAAATTTTTCAACAGATCCTGAGAACCAATAGACAACGCATGAACATTTAGCATATCCATAGTTTCCTTTACTGAATCGATAAAATATCTATTTAATTCATCAGGGGATTTAAATTTTCTTTTCGTGGTTTGCCTCGAAAGAGTTGTTTTTAAATATTTTCCAAGCAGTTCTCCTTTTATTAGTGCTCTGTTCGATAAGTGTTGAAATATACGCACACTTAGCATCCCTGATTTCCTTTCTATATTTATTCTTAAGATTAAAAAATTAATTTTTAACTGTCTTATCTGTACTAGTTTTATTTATCTTACTTAAAAACAAGAGCCTTTCTTTCATTCTTGCTAACTGTGATGTAAACCATTCTTTATATTTTTAAAAGAAATATTTTGTTTGCTCTTCTTTACTACTTTAACATAATATATATTATTCAATAAAATTTAAAGAAACATTCAAACATAATATTAGCTTTCCTAAGTTTTAACATAAGATAATAATTATTCGATAACTCTCTTCTTGCTGAATCATAGTTAGTGATTGCCCATTGTGCTCTGTTCAGTTTCTATTACCTGGCCTTTATTGAAGAAGAGAAGCAGGCGTTGAATTTTACGAAACTTGTTCTTGGCTTTGTTGTGGGAGATCAATAATTTAAAACGTACTTTGTATTTTAGTTTTTTCATCTTTATTCGAATTATAATTTTTGATATCTTTCCCTCTACTTATTATTGGTAGCTTGGATTTACAGCCTTATAATATATACTATAAATGGATGGTAAATTATAATGTTTATCGATAAATATATAAACCGAAAACCATTCATTGCTGACTAATGATAGTTTTTTCTTAGTACTATTCTGATTTTGACCATAAATCTAAGCATATGAATCTAAATCATAAATATACCCTTTGTAGGCTCTAAATGAGTACTAGGAAAGGAAGGTTTAATATTTATTTCTAAAAGAGCTAAAATTAGATAGTAGGTATCCGTACCAACCGGTAAGTGCCTTTGTTACCATTTATCCTATGAAGGATTAAGCTATAGATTGTGCAACTATACAAGTGATTTCAATTTAGACAGGGTAAGCTTGTAAAGTGTAAAAAAATCTCATCATTACATGATCAAGGTGACACGAGCGTAGTCACGTGTAGTTACGGGGTTGTCACGCAAAGGTACCGGAGTATCCCCTAGTAATATACAATTGTCTACCTCTATACAAACTGTGTTTGTATGAATAGATAAATTATCCGTAATTAATAGCACAGAAGTTATGTTGGCTCACACGATATGGCTCCAACAGCTCTTTGAGAAACTTAAGATTTAGAAAGTCCTGAAAAGTTAAACAAATATTGGAATGGCTACGTGGAATAGTTCCCCGGAAAAAATGTATTGGCAGAATCAGAAACTTGCACCATTAAAAGTTTTAAAGTTTACAAGTTGTGTCGTCGAACTGAACGTTATATTTTATTTCTTCAGTCTTATGTGATCCACCTGGAGACATTATACCACTATCCTTTACCACTATCAATCGCTTAAAATATATACAAATAAATTGTTTACAACTACGTGAGTTATGTTCACATTTATTATACAGAGTTTATTGAATGTTTCAATTCATTATATATTTTATTTTAAAGTTTGTGATAAAATAACACTATCAAATATCAATCTTAGTATCACATTTGGACAATCCATGCTTCTATAATTCAATTCTCAAGTTTACATGCTTGAATAATATTATTGTAAACTTGAATAGTATTACTATACATGCTTGAATAATATTGAATAATATAAAGATAAAAAGAAGATAGCATTCTACGTTGATATTGTTATAAGTGAGTTTATTTATTTTAAAGCATGATTTATTGGGCAATCCTGCGACAAATTTAGCAATATAGCTTAAATATTACATTTAGTTTTAAAGTGAATAGTAAATCTTATGTAAATTTCCTTAATTATACCTCTTATTCCCATTGTTTGAAGTAAGACGAGCTCAAAATTTAGTATTTACTATTGGTAAAATGTTTATTCTTTATGTACACTCAAATTTATTGTTTTTTAGATACTTGTAGTCTTATAAAACTATGCATATAAAAAGTACGTATGGAGATCGCATAAATTATTTTTTTCGTATCTCAAAATTTAAGAGATGGATTTCTTGGGTGCGGTCGATTCCCTTGTGACTTTGACTTAGTAGTGATGACAATGACCAGTATTTTATTCCTTTCTGTAAATTTATAATATACTATACAACGGATATAAGATATATAAACCCTTAAACGATCTCAAATAAAATAATTTTAAATGACGCATCTAGTCATTGTAGTCCTTTACCTAAGCTAATTTATTCCAATTTAATGTAATGACGTTTGTTATGCAATTATATTGTCAACAACAATAAAGATATTTGATTTGATATAAACTTGTGGAAATTGAAAATGATATGATTAGTTTTTTGGATTTTTTTGAATTAAATAACCAATTTGGATTGGAAACCCCCATTCGTGTTTATCATATTTCCACCCACCCTCACTTCATCTGAAAGTCTTAAGCACTGTTCGCTTTCTTTATATTGTACCAGGTCGCTTGACCGGTACATTTTGTTACTTGTCATGGTTTGCCAGGCTGCCTGAGATCGCTCGTGCGTTGCGATTTGATTAATTTAGTGGCCGTTGGCTCGGACTCTGTCGTTCCGTGGTTCCATCTCTCGGTCTGTCAGGCTGACCAGTCTACCTGAGTCACTGAACTCTTCAAGACAAGTTGTCTGGCTAAGAGACTCTTAAACGTAAGTGTTCGATTTTGTAACTTCAAATATCTAATCGCCCTTTTGGTGAAAATATTTTGTTTGGATAGTAATAATAATAATAATCGGGCTTATTTGTTATTTTCAGTGTATTGTTAGATTTGTGTTCTTTGTCTAGATGTTTGTGAAACTAGGTTTGAGCCCATGTGCTCAAGGTTACTATTTTACCATTCCTTTCTTTATTATATTATTGTTTTAGGTTCCATATTTTATTTTCTGTTCAATGTTAGTTATATATAATTTTTATTGATCATTTTGCAGTTTGAGTTACCTTTTCACTATATTTCTGTTCTTTGTCAATTACCTATTGTACCTGTTTAATTTTGTTAATCCCTGTATGTTTAGCTTATAGTTTCTTATAGAAACTTTTAGTTTCAGGTTCTCTTTTGTATGCACACATTCAATTTTGTCTTTTCCTGTTTTGTTTTGCCGTTTCATATTTAATAGTCTGTTATCTGTATTATTTTTATTTTGGCTGTATTTATTTTAATGTGCTGTGGTTTGAACTGTTAAGTCCAGGGTCCTTGAGTGGTATGTTTTACCTCAGCCTGCCGTCCGGGCGAAGTTATACCCTCTACACTGCTAGCTTGGCCTGAGGACCATGTATAGAGCCCAGTTGCGACCCTGCTGCCCCACCTACATCTTTGGGTAGGATTCTTCTGTCCTCAGGTCAGTGCGTCCCATGTTTTCCCGGTGGCTGAGCTGGGTGTGGTCATTTATTTAGGTTGAAAACAAAAAGAACAGAAAAAAAGAATAAAATCTCTAGGCCACGACCTACGCCAAAATAAAAAATAAACTAAAAGAAAACTGAACAATGTAAATTATGAAATAGCCATAGGACTAGTATATATTTATTTAAAATTAAAACAAAAATTTTAATAAAAAAACTTTTATGTAATATTTATTGTTATTTATCTTAAAATAGTTTATTTGGTTGCTATATTTTTTAAAATTTATATTTTTTAGGCCCCTACTGTTAAATTATGGTATTATTTATTTTTATGCTTAGGCTTAGTGATTAAGTTTGTTTGTTTTATTTGTTTCGTGAATTGCAATATTTTGAAGTGAATTTTTGATAGTATCATGTTTTTTTTTTATTTTTTTTATTTATTATTTTTACTTTGATTTAATTTGGAGCTGTCAGGGACTCCGGCTTACTCCTTGGATTCGGTGGAATCATGGGGTGTGGCTAAATTGCTGGTTATTTGGTGTTGTAAAAATGTTCTAAATTTTTCATTGTAAGTTTTTTATAAATATTTTGGTTGTGTTTTGTAATTTTGGTATTTATAGCGTTTGTTGTTTTTGTGTTAGTTTGTATTCTCTTGTTAATTTTGTGTTTCTTGTGGACTGTTTAGGTGTAATTTTGATATTGTGGCCTTCTGCCGAATAATTATTTTTTCTTTCTTGAAAACAAATTAGTTTTTGCTCAGCTGCCGAGTTGTAATTTGACCCTTCAACTGCCACCCGTGATCCTATCGCCTGACTGGTTTTGAGCCATCCCCCAGTTGGCACGACTTCTAGTTTTGGGTGCGGGATGGTCTCAATATACCGTATCTAAAGTGAGAACATTGATTTTAGAACGAAATATTTCTCTTTATGTCAACCAGCTGCATTTTGGGCATAAATGAGCAGCAAAAAAATTAAAGCAGATCTGAGAAGAGCTTCTTAAATTTAAGTTATTCTCATGGTGTAGTGAATCGTGTATATGAAGAGATGAGTAGTATTCTAGATATTTTAAAAGACAATAAAGCCTACCATTACACTGTATTTGAGGAGGTTTTAGATACTCAGTAGGATGCTCCAACGCTGCATTGAGAGAGCTAAAAAACTTTAGAGTTTTTACCTGAATGAAAGAGTAAAGTTGAAACCTCTTCCCGATATAAATTATTGAGTCCTACAGGAATAATTTAGGTACTGGCGCCTCATTAAAACTACGCAAAATGGCATCTGAATAGATGAAAAACTACCAAAACTATGTAGAATCTCGTGTTTTAGTCATATTGTTGTTTATGATGGTATATTGAAAACGATAGTTGGTTTTACGTATTCGATATTTTATTCAGTTTATTATTATAATTACTTGGGACACTAAAAACTAGATTATATGTTACGGTGTGAAATATCTTTGTCTCGATGGTTAAAGTGTTTACATATAAGAAATTCATTAAGTATATCAACTTCTTTCAATTAGTAAAAACGTACTATTCATTCACCCACTCACTTTCAGTGATATTTACTCAGCCACCTACCCAAGATCTTACCATATTCGTACGGTAAGATTGACCCACCCACCCTCCCATACTCGTACAGTGAGATTCATAGTCAATTCATAGTTAAATTAAAGGTTCATAATTACATTAAAATACAATCTGTTAAGAAACAAACCAGTAAATAGATATGTAAAGTTGAAATTACCAGATTCAATTCCATGTGTGTGCCTCAATTAAAAAAAATCAAACTTGTTACTTTTAAAAATCAATTGAATAATTTACTAAAAAGGTTACTATCCAAAATGTTATAATTACATATAAATTATTACTGAATGTGTTATTTCAATGAACGATGTGGTTTTATAGCTATTTATTGACATCAGAGTAAGAGATAAATAAAGCTAAGTCTTTGATCTTCCCTCCTCAGTGACTAACTCACGTTTACATGTGCATGAATATTCAGTCTGAGCTGTGCGTGCAGTCTCACACATTATAGAGCTACCCCTTCAGTGTCCTTTGTTAGGGGAGAGGGGGGAATGTGGGCCTGGATATACAGTTTCCAATCGAATAGGTGACGAAGGATTGCATGCACTGGTCATATATATAATATGTTAGCATGTTTTTTTTCTTTTTTTCTAGCAATTTTGCCTATTCTCACAGATATTTATACCGTGTGAAAACAAAGTCCCGGAACAGATTAATACTTTTTAAACGATTACATATAAAGCAATAAAACTTGGTAAATTATTAATGGACCTGTTATTCTACTTTTTGAAGTTATATCAGAGGGATGGCCCACAATGAGTGAAAAGAAAATCTTAAATTAGAGCATTGGTCGAGAGGTAATTTAATTATTACTAAAAGTGTATAATTAAAGGTCTTTAGTAGTAGAACATTAACACACAAATCCGAACTCAGAGGAGCCAGTCTTAAATAAATGACACTGGGTTTAAAAAATGTTTAACAGGTATAATATAAGTCCTGTTCTAGCCGGTTTAATATTCTCTTCCTAGCTCAAGTTGGGACAGTTAAACTTTGTAAATGCTTACTGAACTTTAGAAATAGTTTTTTATGGTATTTGGTGACTTTTCATTCCAATGGCTGATGGTCACAAGAAGTTCGAAAAAAATGTTTAAATAGCATATTTAAGATGAACAAAATTTTAAAGAGATTGTCTAGCTCAGACTAATGCCACAAACAGCGCTTTAAAATGTTGACGTAGTACAAAATTATAGGCATTTAAAGATTAGTATGAAAATTAGAGATGCTTACTTACCAAATATTTTTACAGTAAATGTTCGAACTGCTAACTATTATTCATGACGAACATCATAATGTATGGCATGCCTAATGCACACTGCAGAAATGTTTTTTTGATTCATTAATAATTTATTTATTTATAATAATATTTGCCTTGGCTATTGGGCTATTCCTTTATGAGCTTAGTCAAACTCAGATAGTAAAAATGACTACACTTGGCTACAATTCATTCACCCCTCATATTCGCCCATATCTCTACGATCGGCGTCTTAGAGATGAATAATGAATACTACTAAGTTTAAGAAAATAAATATATGCACACTGACAAAATAAATGGAGATGTAATTTTACAGTAATATCACCTTGTGCGTAATAACGTTTATAACACTTTAAAGATTTTTCTAGATTAACTCCTATTATTTTTATTAGTATTATTTTTTATACATAAAAATGCCTCTTCCTTTTGTAAGAGAATGGTATGAATAAAACAAATGTAGTATACGTGCCATTTATGACTAGTCAGGGAAGAATAGATAAAATATTTCTAAAAAAGTTGGTAACTAACATTTACTAAGTTTTTTGGTGTTAATTATTGTACATATTATTTGTTAATGTTTAGGTAGCATGACTTTGTTTCAGTGATAAATAAAATCTTTCTTTTAGCAACTTTTTATGAAAAATATATAAAATATTTTTATAAAAATATAAATTAACTTTGCTAGATATTAGTTGTGTTAATTATTTTTAATATAAGTTCTTATTTACGTCATATGATTACGTATGAATAAAATAAAAGTTAAAATAATTATAATGTACATTTTTGACTAGTTACACATGAATAAAGAAAACATAAAATATAATTAGTTTTTTTAAATATAAATTTATATTTTGTGTAAACGTTAAATGTATGTTTTATTAATAGTTTGAAAAATAGAATCAGTATATTAGCTTAGTGAAAAAGAATTGAGATTTTATTTGTATATAAAATAAATGCATAAAGAAAACAATCTCAGGAATAAATCAAATTTAATATAACATAATATTATACAACAAACATAACTGTAATTACTGTCCAAAGGCCAAGACATAATTGCAAGAATTAAAATGAAATAAATGAACTGCATTGTAGAGACTACTAATAAGGGAAATCGGAAACCATATTTAAAGTAATTAATTAAGTTCCCTTGAATTGTTGCCACTAATGCAATGTCTTACTACAACCAAGAAAATCTTCAAACATCTGCCATTTTGCACAAGATCAATTTTTTAAAGTGCTGTTTGTTGGATTCACCTGTGCTAGGCAACCCCTTTAAAATTATATATATCTTGACCGATGCTATTTGAAATATTTGTTTCGAACTCCTTGTGGACCATCATCCATTGAAAGTAAAGCGTCACCAACTGACCTAAAAATCTATTTCTTAATTCAAGTTAACATTTAAAAAGATTAACTTTCCAAACTTGAGCTAGGAAAGAATATTAAAACATTTAGAACAGGATTTACATTGAAAATTATCAAAACTCTAAGCCAGCGTCATTTATGATGTGCGAACCTTTTGAGTTCAGATTTGTGGGTTTATGTTCTACTACTAAAGATCTTTAATTTTACTATGTCCAAAATTTTACACCTGAATATTGAAAGTGAATATAAATTCAATAATTCAGGAATATATAGGATTAACTGTAATGATTTTAATATGTTTTACATAGGTCAGACTGTAAATTTTAGCAAAATATATAAAAACCATGTCTCTGCTTTTAAAACCAAGAAACCTGAACAATCTAATGTAGCCAAACACCTTCTGAATTGTACCCATTGATTGAATAAAATTGATAAAAATGTAGATATTCCAAAAGTTTGTATGAAGGGTCGTATTATGAATGTTTGGGAAGAGTTATTTATTTTAAAAGAAAAATGTAAGGATCGTAATAAATTAATGAAGGAACAGGTTAATTTTGATTCCGAAATAGTTTTTAATAATGTATTTTCATTGAATAAAAGAAGAGAAGTAACAGACAATAGGAATTAACCAATAAAAACACAGCAGCCGCCATTTTGACGATTCCAGCCAATGGGGTCACGTGATCATAGGCCTATAAATTGAGTTGTTGAACACCATTTTCCATTCTTTTGTGAAACCCTCTGGTCTGAGGAAGGTGAGCGTAGTTCACGGAAATCGATCACCATAATATTCGTGCATTTTGTACTTGTATTTTAATATATTTGTGCATTTTGTGCTTATATTGTAATAAATTTGTGTTGTATGACGTTTACTTGTACTGTATATATGCCAACACGTATTATCCTAACTAAAAAACTATTTCTATTGAATGTAATTACAAAGAATATATTCACGTATGCCTCATTTTATCTTAAGGATATATAAGTAAGATCGAAACACTATTTTTACAATTTGGTTATTAGTTCAATAACATTTATTAGATTTTTTATTTCTAATTATTAAAATATTACAACACAATCTCATAAACCGATATCTTATCAGAACAAAGAACTAATTTAATAGTGAGTAATCCTAAAATGATCATGTTGTAAAGTCCTCCAGAAGAAGAAAACATAGATTTGTACCTGGTGTTTGTAATTTTTTCCTAGGGAAATAAGGATTGTAAAATAATTAAAAACATATTTACGTTAACAACAACTTTGTATTTACCAACAGGCTCCTATAAATAAATGTACAACTCCAATACTAAAAACCTCTAACACAACAAAACTGTGACAATGCTTACTTTAGAATTCTTCCTCTTGCTCGAACACCCTTTCTTATCAAATATTACCTAAAAATAATCATCGCCATTATTGAGTTATTTAGACCTAAAATAACATGTTCTGATTGTTTCGATTCGCATCGTTACAGTGTCAACAAACGCAAAAGCTTTTCTTTACTTCACAGTTAAACGTCCGGTTATTTATTGCTGTATGAAAGCTTATACGTTAAATACTTTTACAGCTATAGAAAAAGTGCAATTGGAATGTTTGAGATTTTTTAATGAGATAGGGATGTTGTCTCGATATTAAGGAGCTTTTCCTACAAAATAAAACAAATCAATGTGAATAACAATAGTAATCACATATGTGCATATGATAATATATTACAGTTGTAGTAACAGTTTAAAAACGAGTTTAGAAATGTCATATAAATCGTTCAAACAAAATAACAACACAAAAGAGCATAGTTGTCAACTACACACTATTTTTATCTGGCAGTTAGCTTTGACCCTCGTGTTTTTATAGTTAAGTAACAAATATATTATTAGTCAAGAGGAGTAACAAACTTTTACACGTCGTTTCTTTTCATCAAACTCAACAATTGGATTATTCTACAGTAACAATTGACGGATATATCCCCTATAATAACGTTTTGCTATACATACTGCGTGCTCCTACCTCCATTTCAAGAAAATGTAATAAATGTATACCTACTTAAACTACTATGGATTTATGTTCTATTTCTTTCAAATTTTAACTCTATATGTACACTATACATTAAATGTGTATTACCTGAGCTTAGAGATGATTGAAGACGGCATAAGTTTATAAACAAGAGTATGTTGTAACTACCAGGAAGTGATAATTGTAAAAAGGTAACAGGAAAAGTAATATTGAAAATAAAAATGCAAAACTTTATAATCTCCAATCCCCTCTAAGTCCTACAAACACTAGGGCACGAACAAACTCAAAGCTGATTCTATTGATTGAAACAACCGTGTTACAAATACAAGATCTGAACACTTTTTTAAAGAATCCTAATACACCGTTAAATTCATCATGTTTGGTCTGAGAGAATGAAAAATTTCAACCTTGAAAATCTAGCTGCTAAGAGGGATTTCTAAATGTACAACAGTTTCGGAGTATTAAAGTTAGATTAGATAACGTATATTGATAGTATAGTGAAGTTAGCTAAGCATCTAACAGGCCGACACAGTTACAACAACGATTGTGGAGGTCAAGATATAGAAAACTACGTTTTACTTATCCTACGTAGGCGATCGGTAGAAGAGCGAGTCAAGAATACCATCATCACCACTGACCTTATATAACCTTAAGTAAATACATGCTAAAACTTATCGTGTTGATATGTATGGGAAGGTTGTGAGTAGCACTTGAAGACGACTGAAGTTTTATACCTGTCAAAATGTTATGGTAGTTTTAAAACACTTGAAGCGTTTTGAATCTATATAACCTAGCAATTTGTAATGCTGCATGATGTATGCTTTTTACTTTATATGACTTGGCCTATTGTTTTGTAAAATTTAATGGCATTTGAATCATTTGAATCATTTGAATCATTTGAATCATTTGAATCATTTGAATCATTTGAATCATTTGAATCATTTGAATCATTTGAATCATTTGAATCATTTGAATCATTTGAATCATTTGAATCATTTGAATCATTTGAATCATTTGAATCATTTGAATCATTTGAATCATTTGAATCATTTGAATCATTTGAATCATTTGAATCATTTGAATCATTTGAATCAGTTGAATCATTTGAATCATTTGAATCATTTGAATCATTTGAATCATTTGAATCATTTGAATCATTTGAATCATTTGAATCATTTGAATCATTTGAATCATTTGAATCATTTGAATCATTTGAATCATTTGAATCATTTGAATCATTTGAATCATTTGAATCATTTGAATCATTTGAATCATTTGAATCATTTGAATCATTTGAATCATTTGAATCATTTGAATCATTTGAATCATTTGAATCATTTGAATCATTTGAATCATTTGAATCATTTGAATAATTTGAATCATTTGAATCTCCAATAAATTTACCAAATGAAAAATCAAGCGCTAATAAGTAACTTTCAAACAACATGCTACATGATTAATATTTATTAATCATGCTAAGAGACAGTAATAAATGGTACTGGTTATCCTTAGTGTAGTAAAATGGCCTGCAGAATTCTTACCACTTTAGGTTTCAGTATTTTAGGACTAAAGCCTATCAAGAGATCTCACTTTTTTATTACAAAGACAGTATCAAAGGCGTATAGATAACTAGTTCAAGTTGAATTCAGGTATTTTTTCTTTTTTTTTGTATGCATACTTGTTTGTTTTAAGTTTATCTTAAAATTAAAAAAATACAATTGACGTGTATAATATTTAAACGTAATGTTCACGAGTGTTGCCATGCTTGAATTATGAGGTAAAAATTATGATACTTTTTAATAGTAAGTTGACCATTTAGAATCTTTATGTCTCTTAAATTTGGATTTTATAAAAGGAACAATATTTAAATAAAAGATCAACAATTATTTAAATTACCAAATGACAGAAATTGATTTTGGTATAATTATTTTTTTTCTACTAGAATTTCGTGCTAATTTGAATATAGCTGTAAACGAAATTGGTCTAAAAGTTTCAGAGTATGATTTTCGCTCAAGGGATCCATTTGTTTGGATACGTGATGCAGTGGTCAGCCTTCACAACTTAACTTCGTTTGATAAAGATATTGGCAGGTTTTTACGTATTAACGATAATGATAATTTAAGACTGGTGAAAGCAGTAGATAATTTCTGACAGAACTTTACACTCAAAGGGTTTAATAGATTCTTTTTGGGCCTTAATGATGTTTTGGCCACTTTATATTTCAAGTGGCTAGGACCGTTGGCCTTTGGGGGGAACGGCTGGGGTTATACAACAGCTGGGCTAGTGAAATACAAATAGATAAATAACTATTAACCATAAAGCCTTCTTACAACCTTACCATATAGTAAAATTACAATTTCAACACGATAAGAAATATAACAAACCAATTAAAAGCATTCAACACTAAATAATTATGTTACATACAAGATACAACCTAGTCTAAGGAGCCTATTTGAATGTTATTTTTGCTCAAATAAATTTTCTAAATCACACAAATTCAAACGGTAACAAATATATTATATATGTGTATACAATACTAAATAATAATAATAAATATATCTATATTCATAATGCATAAGTAATTGACCGTATGTCACATATTTAAGGACAGAATGTATATTCATATATTCCGAGGTATGGCTATCTTAAAATAGCACACTTCAACACTTCTTCTATTAAGTCATTTGTAGCTTGTTAAAATAAATCTCATAAAATTATAATCAAACATGTCAAATAGTGATTATTTGCACAAAATATGTCCTAATTATATGTGACATGTGTTATTAACAAACACAACTTAACATACGTTCAACCAAAAACTTAATATTTTTCTCGGCTAGAAACCATTATAAACTAACATCGCTACAGTAACTAAAGCTGTAAATGACTAAAAATGAGCTTTCATATATAATAAAATAAAAAAAATACCTTTCTAAGTCCCACCTTTAATTAAATACCCTTCTTGTAACGGTTATAGACTGCAAAGTAACATCTAGCGCCAAGAAAAGAGCACATCAACATGCCGGTAAAGTTAATAATATAGACGCCAAGCGACCGCCACATCAGGAGTGTTGGTGTTTTGTCTTGTAAGAAATCTCTAAGTGTCGTAAATTCATTGTAATACAAAGTTGAAATAAAATAGTTCTTCTGAATGAAATATCGCAATGCATATATACATTATTCTTACATATAAATTACATTATTAACATAATAACTGATTCAACATAAAACCAACATTCATAATATAAACATGAAAAAAGCTTATACGTATATATATATATGTAACTATTACCAGACACTATTTTTAAAACTTGGGAAATAAAAATACATATAAAAAGACATAATCAACTGCTTACAATGAATCTGAAACACTTATTAGATATAAAATCCACATTGAGGTCGTAAAGGAGTAACATTGAGGTTAATCAAGAGACCATGCAGACGAAAGGACCATGGCATGTACCATCTATCGTATATGATCAAATAATTGTGTTATCTACGGCAGGGAACAAGTTGAAGCACTAGGTAATCTAAGACAGCAAATTATAAGGGTAAATATTTTAGCAGGTGAATATGAAAAAAAAAAAAAACTCTTAGTACAAATAGGGGATGAAACAGTCTATACAATCAATACAGCTAGAAACAAATGGAAAAATTCATTTACAAACATCAAAGGACAATCTACGATTGCGGGGTTGCATCAGGACAGCTGAAGTGCCATAAGTCGAAGGACAGTGCAGACGTAGACTGGACAGTCTTCAACAGCAAGAACAACTGAATACAGGGTGGAAACTGATAAGGAGGGGTATATAACAGATGACAGCAAGCACTAGCAACGGCGACACAGTAAACATCTTAACAATGAGTACATCTTCTGTATCAATTAAAAATTGGTATCACAATCGTTTTGACATTAAACCTCATTTATTACTTCGTAAATGAAATAACATATCTTGAGGCTAAGTAGCACAACTTTAACACAGAGAAGAGAGACAATAACATTAAAAATATTGAAGCTGACATCAACTATTTTACAAAAGGTCCGTTTATTTCTACAATTCTTTAACATAAATGTACAAATACAAATTGTGTGATTTAATGCCAAGCCGTTAATATGTTTAAAATATCAAGTGATGAACTGGTTTTTATAATGTAAATTTTCAGGACTGAAAATCGGAGTTGAATTTTTAACTGTAGACAATAAAAAATTTATGCATTAATTTTTGTTTTCTCTTTTCATATGTTTTTAAAAAGTATTTACTCTTATTTATTCAACTTTTAAATTTGTAAAAGTAGTTATTAATGTTAAATATATTTCTCACAGCAATGATTTTCTGTCAAACTTATCATTTAGTTGCAACTATGACATTGCGAATTAGTGTATTTTAACTTGGTTTGGCATTAAAGTAAAATCTGATGGTGTATATTTACACGGTTTATGTGTAACAAATGATAAACAGTCTAACAGTTTTCTACATCAAAAACTTTATTTACTATAAAAACCAATATTCTACAGGTAGATTTTGTACAACGTCAGAAAATTTAAATTTAAAACATCGAAAATGAAAAGTTACAACAAGGACTGGTATTGTCTCCCTAACCATGTATATAAACACACATAATCTTTAACACACATTCAAAAACGGAATTTGAAATTTTATCTTACAAACAGTCATCACAATAATGTAAGGTTTTCATACATTTTTATACAAATTTCGGCGTAACAACCACTGAAAATTTTATACTTGAGCTAAATTGCCACTTTGTTAGAATCTAAAACCAATTCAAACGCTTTTGTCCAACCTTTCCAGAAATTTTTGTGATATTGGAATTTGATCGTTGTGAGATATCTCTATCACTATATAACCGTAACTACATTAGGTATAACAATTATACAAGTACTTAATTTTACTATAGTCGTAGAAAATTAAGGCTTCATTTGTAAGAGTTAAAACAAGTATATATATTTTAGTTTTTAATAACAAAGTAAATAATAATAGATGTTACTTACTAGTTTTGAAACTCAGTAAAATATAAAAAAGTAGATTTTTATCATTTCAGCCTTAAGATATTGCTTCTGTAATTAACTTCCTTTTCCTACTTTCGTATTTCAGAGATGATATTACCTATTGAGAGAAATTTACAAATCACAAATGTCTTACTATTTATTTCCAATTAACTTTACTTCCTTTAATTCACTGTTTTATATAGTGAATTATGAATACTTTTAGTTAGGTTATAAATCACTTGTATTTCTATCAGCTTTAATTATAATAAAAGTATAAATTACAAACAATTACATTAGTGTAAACGAATATATTTACACAACTATTTTTTGAAGGTAAATAATGAGAATAAATTCCCAAACTTCACTCAAATATTTCAATGATCGTGAAAAAATAACTGACGATGTTACACTAGTTTTTTTTTATATATAAATAAATCCTAGTGTTCTATTTAACATTTCTTTACCCATTTGCCATAGACTATTGATCTGTGTGAGGAACCTATCAAACATAATAACGGGAATAACCAGTTCAGTAGAAGGTGAACACTAACAATCAAGGTTAGGATTCAATCAAACTGCACTATCCCTAACTCAGGTGTAAAGTCGCATTCACAACTCAGCCATTGGCTCTCCCAAAGGATTACAGTTTTGTTTCATTAGTATTATCGTTATCAAAGAATATTTTGAGATGATTAAGTTATTTTTCATAGTTAAAATAAAATGTTTGATAGAATTTCTAAATATTAAAAAAAACAACCAACAAGACGAATTTTAGTTATGAACAAACAAATAGCTAAAGCTCTTGTTTTCTGCCTGTTTTAAGCCAACAGTAAACGTAGCAGTTTTCAATGATTGGAATCGATACAAAAATATGTTTGAGCTGCTTGATATCCCAAGCTAAATATTTGATATAATTTTAATAGTTATTTTTTTACGTTCATTATTTACTTCAATACAACTCCTAATGTTTCAAAGGAAGCTAATATCTATTCTTATGTGTGTATTCTAATTGGTCCTCTAGTACTTTTAAAATAACCAGATATCAAACAAAAACGAGTTACTCAACTCCGTTATAGATATTAGTCAAAACTAGTAAGTAACTGTTTTTATAAGTAAATTAGCCGATTTCAGGCAAAAATCCAACAGAACCTTGCAAAAGCATTTTACCTAACCCAGCATGACCTACCGCGTTGCGAAGCGACTAACTGTGGGCAAACTGAACTATAACGGTAACAATACGGTAACGGTCTGTCTAGCACTAGGGTGAGTGTCTCTTGGTCTCTCAATGTATCCACTACTACTCAAGGTGGGACTGCACAGCCCCGCTACGAGATATGTAGGACGAACGCACAATGGTCACTCACTGCAGGCTGCACTTGCTCTCTATCTGTGATTTAAGCTCATTCACTTGCGTTTCTATTGTGTTTTTCAGTTCTGAAACAGCCAACATTTATTTAATAAAGTTTTAAATTGAGATTAACAAAATATTATTTAGTGGTTTGAAACCCTAGTTTTCCATGAGTTATGAATGAGCATGGCATTAAAGTTGTAAACATTGGTTAAAAATATCAGCTAGGGCTTATGACCAAATATATTTTACTGTTAGACCATTAAGGAATCACCAGTAAATAATGATAACAGATAAGAATCTGACAGAAGTCCACATGACATTTTAAGTTTTTTTTAAAGGAAATTAGGAGTGCTTTATTACACGTGTTCATATGGATGCGTTTTGTTAAAAATTAACACGTTCGTTAATATCCTTGCATGAGTTCGTTAATATTAGTACCACTGCATGTGTAGGGGGTAGTATAGCACCAACCAATAATATATATAGGATGTTGCTATAGCCTATTTATATTAAAAGCAACAATATCATTGTCTGAGTCATTTATGATGGAGCTGTCTTTCTCGAAATTACCTTAGCCTAACTTCACCTGGTTAAATAAGACGATCTTAAACTTTTTTTAATGACAAAAAGATCAACATTTTTACTCTGCGGGAGGAGGCATGGTCATTGTCAATGATATTACGCCACGAGGAACAATAAGTATAATATACATACAATAAGTAGTATACAATAAGTATATTACTGCTGGTTTTTATCGTATATATTGAATTGTTTAATTAAAATGGGAACGTATATATCATTGGTTAATAACTAAATTAGTTGTTACATTTATAATGGTAATAAAACATAACAATAAAAATATACTTATTTTAAGTTTCTTATTACTTATTTTTACTATTTAATTTTATAAAAATGTATAAATTACTTACTTATTTTAAAATATTAATAATATAAACAATATATAATAACTTGATATGAGTCCTTAAGTTAGATATAGATCAATATTGTTGAAAAACGTGCATAAATAAATAATGTATTTTAGAGCTAATTGTATTCCACACCAAGTTAGTTATATAGCAAAATGTGCAATAAACAGTATGGATATCATTATAAAAATAGCCAAAGTTAAAGTTGCTAGATGGAAAATCCTTTTTAAACTTCAAATTTTATAACTTCTAGAACAATTTGTAACATGAGTTTAGTTATTAATCGTTTAAATGATTTTGAAAAGTTTTGGATTCCTAAATAAAATATGGAATTACGGTAAAACAATTAAACAAATAAAACCCGCCTAGGCTGTCCTCATCGCTGCTGGGTAGTAATGTTTTGGTTGGTGTCATGTGGGTTTTTTATTCTTACGGTGCAGGTTATCCTCATGCAGGATGGTTAGTTAAAGGTGACCTAGTTGTCTGTAAGTGCGTGCACTCGAATCTCTTAAACGCACTCCATTTTGAGGATATATTAAATATATTATGTCTCGTAATATTTAAGATTTTTTTCTGCAATAAAAACTGGAAAGTAAGTTGGGACACTTTTAATAAGTCATCATACTTATTAAAAGACTCTTAATGCAAAGTATAAATTAATGATCGAAAAAAATACGTGACAGTCAAGAAAAGTATTCTTTGTGTAGTATTTTAATGGGTACTTTAGTAAATAACTGTACTTTCCTTAATGTCTCATCCTTATGGAATGGCTGAGGACAATATAACGTTACTATGGAAATAAGACTAACTAAACAAACAACTATGATCAAACTGGTTACATTGTAAGACAAAAGACACAGGAAATAATCATGAATCAGACTAGATATTTGAAGAGGAAAGTATTTTCAAAGATTATTTTTTACACAGAACAAAATTAAATAAATAAGTTTGAGTTGATCTTGATATATGTATTTTAAAAATTATTTTAAAGTAAAATAATGGTTTAGTAAAATTTATTTTCTGCTTGTAAACGTTTTTTGAAAACATCAATACATGTGTGGTGTTAGTGTTTATTAAACGAATAATAATATAATGTTCCGTCTGTTTCATAAAATATAATACTTTTAAAGTTTTAACTTGTTAGTTATGTTTTAAAGAAGGTTCAAACTGAAATTAACAACAACTCCACGAAAATATATAGATCCGTTCATATAATTTGGGATCAATTAAAAATAGAATATAAGTAAAGTACACCAAATTTAATGAAATCATTAAATAAAACCTATATGTAATTTATATATTTCATCATCTATTAATTCCTTACTTGTGAACTCGTCCTGGTCCGCTTCTTCTGCCTCCCTAGCCAACTCTTCCGGCGTCTTCTTCTTTCGCATTAGTGGATTCTCCGGCTCCTCAGGGGGTTGTTCTTGGATCTCTTCTTTCTTTTTGATGTTATACTAAAACATAGGGTGGATATTGACTTTAGCATCCGATTGTATTTATTAGCATATATTACTATAGTAATATTTACATACACTGTTTTCTCATGATTTTATTTATGAAAAAAGATTTCGTACATAAGTTTTGTTTAGAAAAATAAATTAAATAAAGGTGTGGAGAATAAAATTTTATTGCTAACTAAGGACAATTAAATTGATACTTATCTATTAATGTCGGTTATATTGTTTACATCAATTATAATTCAAATATTAATCAACTAAACGTAAGCTTTAACAATCATGAAATCACCACAGAGAACATGTACTTACTTATTAATAAAAAAAAAGTTACAAGTATTAACGTTTGAAATTCATTATTTTAATTAACTTTTACGTATGAATATTATATTAATTACTGGTAATAAAGCTAAACAAATAGTTGTTATAAATATTATTACATAATCACGTGACACATTACAGGGTGCTCTGAAGTGTAGGTTCACAGTGATGATCAACGGTGAATATTCTACTCCGACAGAGAGGTACAGTAGATGGCATTGTGACAAGCCCATAGGAAATCAATCTGACCCCATTAGGGAGTCCAGATTTGACTCCCTACTAGAGTCAATTTGACCCCAAATGGAGTATCTAGGAGCAGAAGATCTCAAGTACTTGTTGAACCGATGAAGCATTTCACAACAAGCTACTACTTGATATGTATTATACATTTTAGTATTTTAAGACACTGATACATTTGTTACACATCTAAGCTAATGTTGTGTGGCAAACTATTTTTCTTTATTTTAGGATATTATGTACGTTATAATTTGTAAGTTTACTTCAGCAAGTCAGCCTACCAATAAAATATGCCAATTTATATTTAATAATTTAAAAATATCTTGGTTATACCTAGTCATAGAGTTACATTTTGAAATCATTCTTCCCACTATTAATAGATTAGGTCTTCATACAATTGTAATAAAAACGTCAGACCTCATATATTCTAAAATAAAAGTTATTTGCAAACAATAACATACCTTACTTAACAAATTATAATTAACATACTTTAAACATTTTACAATTTATCTTATACATAATACCTTCACTACCAAACATGCATGGCAATTGGTAAATAAATTTTAACTTACAGATAAAATTTTATATATTTAATCACAGGATGATTAGGTATTAAGTAAATACTTTCTTTTAATACAATATTCTAGTTAAATAGTGACATCTCCATCTTAATGTATAGTATTTATATTGGTGTATTTAAAGTCATGTAAACCAGTTGCGACATGGTAATTAAAAACTAGATTACAAAATATATTACTAACATATATAAATATAATATAGTGAAATACATATATTGTCAAAATAACTGACATATAGTAATAATGATAAATTTATATGTTTTATATTTAAAATGTAATTATACTATATAGGTTATACGAACAACACAGTCAAGAATGTCAAATCGTACCTTATTTAGATTGGATTAATGAACATAAACACGTTAAAGTATCCCTTATATCTATATATAAAAATATATGTAACCTATTCATCTAATATATGTATATATATATATATATATTACCTTGATTGACTAAATTACAAGATTTTAGTACAAACTGAAAAACGTAAGCATTACATATATCGTAAAACATAATTTATTTGTTCTAAAGACGTAATTAGGAACTGAAATGTTCATCATAATTATTTAAAACAATGAATAAAATATACTAAGATTTGTTTGCACTGTTAGAATTAGACTTTAAGAATATGCAAGACACTGTACTGTAATTTTATTCTTATGAAATCACCTGATAAGTAATTTTATTTACGTAAAGTACCTGAAATTTATACTAGTTGTACTTGACTATATATGTAAAAAGTTCAACTTAAAAACTTATGTATCAACCAAATTTATGTCTGACAAAATCTGAAATGTCTGCAATATTGATATTTTTAAATATTTCGTATAAACTAACAAGTATTTATTAGTTGTGTGACAAAATTTATGTTGTGTGATGTTTAATCGTACTGTATATGTACCGACCCGTTTTACGCTAATTAAAAACTAATTATTTATTATGTACATAACCTCTAGTGATGCCAATTATATGATAAAAGTAAACATGATACTGTTTTTACAACGTATTATTAAAAAGATGAATAATTTTTATAAAAAAGTAGTAAGAAAACTGTCAAGATTCAATAAAGCAATTTAGTTTCCTAAAATCAAAGGAAAAGATTTTTTAGTATAATTTTAATTGACAACAATTATTTACAGGGTTTACCTGTTAAGTGTCTGTGTCACTTTTGATTATATACAACTACAAATACAATCTGTGTATTTATGTATATGTTTACAAATAGAATATACAAACACATAAAATCAATGGTGTCAAACAACATAGTCTCAATATAGTACCAATTGTGATACTTTAAATATTAAGGTAGTTGCTGATGGTAAACCAAGTTTACGTCTGAAATACGTGTCTTTGTGAAATATTTGAGAGAGTATTTGAAAAATATTAATAATAAACTGCAATATTAATAGAATCATCTTTTGTAAATACTCTAATATTCTGTTTGACAGAATTTAAAGTGTTTTTTACTTTTAAGAGCATATTCTATGTATCATTTAAAAGCAAAAACTGGTATTAAGCCAATGAGACTTCAGGTAATATGATAAACATCTTGCACTTAGCTCATTGAAGTTATGTTACTGAGACATTAACCTTTTGGCCGAGGAAGGAAGGTTTTCAAATAACTACCCTATGTTTTGAATTTAATTAAATTAGTTCTCTTGAGGAATAAACAGTACACATACAGATGGAAGTTAGGTAGTTCTGTCACATCTATTGGCTTCAAAAAACTTAATCTTATAAAATCTATAATAATATGTACACTAAAAACATATCCTACATAATCATTCATTTGATGCGATCCCTTTTAATCCTAAAAACGTAGTAATATTTTTAATAAAAAAAAAAAAATCAAACTCACTAGTAAAGCAATTTGTAATCCTGTAGCGGGCCTATACAACAATTGTTATGCTGATTTCATACGTTGTTGGATATTGGATATTTCATAACATGTAGAATGGTTTGTAAAAACTCATTGGTGTTGAACATTATAAGTTAAATTTTTAGTATAAGTTGCAGGACTTACATATTTATGTAAAAACTGCTACTATAAAAATACAGTTTAACCGTAGATTGATGTTTGAAAATTTTAAGATAAAGTTATTAAGAATTCACATTTTTGTCATAATATAATAGGACAAATTAGATTTTTATAATGAAATGGAGATCTAGGCTTATAATGGAACGTTAGTCCTTATATTAATAATTGTCAATCTTCGTGTGTCAATGGGGTGGGTGGGTCGGTGGAGTGGTCAAGTGTCGTTTGTATGTATATTGTGTGAGTTGATGGTTTGGGATGTGTTAGTGGTCTGGTCAAGCCCTTTATGTTTATAGTGTGAGTTTCTGGTATGGCCAATATAATGTGTCAATTGTGTGTGTGTGTTGGTAGTCTAATAAAGTTTTTTATTTCTATGGGGTAAGTTTATGGTCTAGAAAATATAATTTGTCTATGTTTATAGATATTGATAGATATATCATGTTTCGAAAATAGCGAAATATAGATCTTATCATGTTTCGCGTGTATATGGGTGTGTTGATCATCTGGTAAAATTTCACGTGTCTACGGGGTGGATTGGTGGTACACTTAGTTCCTACGGGGTGGAGTGGTTTGTTTATCGTGTAAACAAGTGGTGGGTAGATGGTTTGGTCGTGTTGTAAGTCTACAAGATGGGTGGTTGGACTGGCCAAGTTTCATATGTCTATGGGGTGGTTGGGTGGACTGGCCAAGTTTCATGTGTATATGGGGTGGTTGGGTGGACTGGCCAAGTTTCGTGTGTGTGTGGTTGGTTGTACATGGCGTGTGTATAAGTTGTCGTTTTCATACAGGTTGGATTATTGTGAAGATAATTCATTCCACTTATTATTTATACAACAACAATTATTCTGATTACCTTATCTCTTATTTCCTGTCTCATCTTTTCTCGTTCTTCTTCCATCTTTCGGTGCTTCTCTTTCCGTCGTTCTTCCGCTTCTCGGATGGCTTCCTGTCTCTCCCTCTCCGCCTCCTCCTCCTTCTCCTTGTCTTCCTCATTATCTCCATCCCCACCGACTGCCCCTGTAACAACAAACACAATGGCTGTGAGTTATGTTGTTAATTTATAATATAAAATACAATTAATACTTATTCCTATTAAAATTAGTGTATTTTCAAGGAAATCATTAAAATGTATGCAATAAGTTCTCTGCGCATTTATAGATAGTATATATTATTCAGATTCAATTTCCAAAGTAATGAATTTCCCCATTTGATAGCCTCCAATATATATTTTTTTATTTTTATATATACATTGGAAAAAAGCCAATTCATTTACCCTTTCGATACACACTTTTTTAATCCACTTACTCACTTTTTTAAACACCACTCCTGGCAGTGAAGCCTTCCTCGCTTTTAAACACGTCTTCTAATGATACAATGGTCTTTTCTCAATGATCTACCTATTACTTTTTAGTGCAACTGTATGACATTTCATTTCTGAGTTATTCAATAAACAATCTTGGCTCATGGTGGGTGTTTTTATTTACTAAAACAAACACTGGTTAGGTATAGGATCGAAGTATCATTTTAAAATTTTTATTATTCCGATAAGTTACACACGCTGACTTATCGGACCTATATTATCCTTTTGTATATAATATTTATATATAATACCACTGTACGTGAATGGGTGGGTGGTTGGGTTAATACCACTGTACGTGTACATATTGCAATTTGTATACTATACTTTAGAGACAGTGATAACTAAGGATAAACCAAAATAATCTGTATCCTACATACATTTAAGCTGTACTGTAAGAAAGCATTAGGTAGCGTCCAGTCAATACATTGGTAAGTTATGGCCAAACAGAGACTTAAATAATAAGGCAATCCAAATATGTGGCTACTAACTATTCCTTTACTTACACTTAATAATTAATTAAAATTCGCAACATGAGATATTTAGAAAAATAAATTAATTATAGTATACTATTTTACGCCTTGAAATCAATTCAACTCCTTTGTATGACAATTTAAGTCACATGACACCGAAACGTGTATTTTCGTTCACTACTCGTGAACTATTATTGTTAGCCAATTATCATTTTAACGTCATTCTACTTGAGGCTGAAGACTGAAGACTCACACTCCCACTGACACTGACACTTGAATGTCACTCACTAGTCAGTCAAAGAGAATCTTTTTAAACGCGTCACTTCAATCCAGAAGAATCCTGAGGTGTGATTTGGGTTGATCCCTGGCTTCATTCTGGAAGTTTCTAGTAACGGCTAATATTTATCGCACTGCCTAGAGTCTTCTAGATTGGTCGAGAAACTGGAAGCAATTTACTGTGTAGAGATAAATATAGTTGGCATGATCGACCATAAGTATTTAAAAAAATAAAAAAAACATGTTTAAAACTATTCCTGATTTTGTTTTGATGTTTGATGAAAAACCTTTTTTTTCTCTAAAACCTTATAACAATTTATTCTTACGAGCCATTCTCACTAAAAAAAAAAGTTTCTTTTGTATATGATGATTTTATTATTACGTATATATACGTCAGGCATTTTAAATGTCAACGTTTAAATCTTACGTTTAGTTTTATACTTTATCAGTTTTGTAAGCTGAGGATTATAATGTTTAAGCTACCAAAACCATTCCTATGGTTTAAACATTACAATAATGTTACGATCATTGTGCTGGTCAAAATCACTTTTAAACTATCCTGAGAATAAAAATGTTGAAAATAAAATACATGCTTAATTTTGCAAAGGGTAAAATGCTGTCATTCAAAGGAGTGTACGTCAAAAAATATTATGATAATGCAGTACGTAAAGACTAGTGATTTACTCATGCCATCATAAAATACTAAACCCAAATATAGCATATTATACGTGTAATATGTGTGTATATTTTAAAATTAATCTAATATTAGAGTATTCATTGATATCAATAGGCACTATTCATGATTTTCTTTGGTTTTTATTAGACTGCAACTATCTTACGTATACAAAGAAGTAGGAAGAAAGTGATTATTGTGTTTATATAACAAATACAAATTCTGATCAAGTAAACAAGTTGAAAATAAGCAAGGGTCCTTTTTCGTTTTATGTTTATCATATTTATAAAGCATAATACGCTAAAAACATCATAAATAGAGGTCTAATATATATTTTTATAATACATATAGGCATATTCTGATTATTTAGAAGCATAGTGTCGGGTTAGATTAGGTTATGTTAGGTTAGGTTAAGTGTTTGTTATAGTTGTTTGTAATTTGTTTTCTAATATTTTCGAACCTTTAAGGACATTGAATTTACAATCAAGTAAAGTATAACAATGGAAATACTCAAGTGTGAGCGCAACCTTACCATTAAATCAAGAAAGGGAATTGCCGGCTAATTGAACCCACCCCAGTTGCAATCTGCTCTTTTATCAACTGGCTGTTGATTGTGCTTTAATTAATCATTAATTGATCCAAATTGAGTTAGTCAGTTTAATTTGCCCGTACGGTTGCAGGATAATGACAGATCATTTGTACTGCACTGGTTTTCCGATCGAATTCAAAGGAATTCCCTTGGCTGAATTCAACCTCATAAAAACTAAACCTGGACTAAGTATCCATTTATGTTTAATGACATTTGGGATACTTGAACAGTGAGCCTCTCAATAATACCTTGATATCATGTGGTCCATAAGGGATGAATAACCGTCCCCATATCCACAATGTACAATGGAGAATAATTCAGTATATAGTACGTAAAAAAAATAAAAAATGTTAAAAGGAATAAATTAATAAAAATCTTCACCGTTAAAGTTTTTTTTAAATATTTTATGTACAACATTGCAACATATGTGAAATATTAAACATGAACAAAATATTATTTTTTAATATCACAATATAATTTTAAAAAATTTTATATTTTATAAATAAATGTGCATAAAAAGCTAAGGTTATTTAAAAAAATAATGTAAAAAGTATAATTAACATTTGTAGCATTGAATTACTTGATAAGTTAAATAACTATATTTATTAATATTTTATTGCATACATTTTTTATCTAGAATGATATTTATGTATATAACAGAATGTGAAAATTTGTCAACATATTAAATGTTAATAATGGTAAAGCTCTGTTGTGCTTGTCGAAAATAAATTTTTATGGCGAGTTATAAATAACAGCACATAGTGTTTGGTTACCAGTGGTCAATTGTTTTGAATTTGCATTCACACTTTATTTTCATAATGCGTTACTACTTACCAGTAAAGAATTAAAAATTGTCTTAATCTTTTTTTAGAACTGCAAATCAATATGTTAATAAGGAAACATTTACTTCGCAATAATACAAACATTTTAAGAACGTTTATGCAGGTTATTGTAAGATATATAAGGTCGAAACTTTTAAAATAAAAAACACTTTTATTTATATCGTGTTACCAACTTTATCTACAAGGCTAAATACGTAAATATTCGTATTTTGTTAATTAAGTGTAAGTGGTAAAAGTGGAATTACAAGGTATCGCCACTTTACTATTCCCCGTGACGTAACTTTAAAGCTAACTTGAGTCATTAGTGGACGTTTGAAGTAAGTATTTATCGAATCTAGTTACTTGTAAAAGCTGCAACTTGCCGCAGTAGCGTTCTTAACACGGGGGTTACTGCAGTGACGTTTCAACCTATATATAAACCTGTTTAGCCTCAAACATTGTTAATTTATTAGAAATATATAAATGTATACAAATAAAGACAAAATATTGAAATATTATTAGACTATATGTTAATAATTTTATACATTTGTTTGTTACGATAAGGTAAATAAGCGAACAAATATTTTAAGTTATATATTATTAAAATAAATCACATTGAAATAATATTTTAACTTTTATACTTTCATTATATATGATAATTTTAGATAATAATTAAATGAGAAGATTATAATTTTTTTTAATTTTGAATGTTGCTAAGTGCAAATGTAAAACTGTCAAATGAAAAAAATATATTGATTTCAAGTGGTGTGCGTACAATGAGTTTCAATATCATGTAAAAAAATAATATCACTGTGTCTTCTCTTACATATATCCACTTATACACGAAGGGGAGCAATGATCCTCCCACCCACCCACAAACGTACAGTGAATATTACAGTTGTAATAATGTCAACAGTTTTAAGCTGGATAGTATTGTTCTGAAACATTTATGTCTGTATTAGTATTGGATGAAATGTTTTAAATTAAGGACTTTATATGTTTAATTAGATAATAATTGGATGACATATGACTTGAAGTTCCAGACCCTTCGTTTTTAGTCTTTTTATTTTAATGTAATAGAAAAAATTATTTTTTCAATTGAAAACAAACCATTTACAAAATCACTATGTATGAAAATAAACTAGATATAAAAATAATATAACATAAATGTGCGTAATAGAAAATGCATGGAATATTAATTAAAAATTATAACATTTTTTCCTAATATTAGACCTCTTTAACTTGTTTATTTTCATGATTATATAACATACAATTACATTAGTTGTATTTGCATAGTAACGTATTAAAATATAATATATGGTAGACCCACCCACCCTCACATCATACATAAATATAAGATAAACATACCTCTGTTCCAGTGCCATGATGGACCCACCCACTACAGTTCATACGTTATGCCTGCAGGATAAATATACATACGGTAACTTATTTATGATTTAAATTTGTCATATCACGAAAAGTTTTACTGTAAAATCAGGGAATAAAATTAATTTTTGTTTTATACATAACTGAGTGGGTAAAATAATTGCAAAATTATAAGTATTATAAAAATGATTGTTATATAAAGAGCATACTAGAAAATGACTACCGACTTAATTAAGGAACTATAATTAAGAAGAAATTCCTTAAACCATTCCATTGTGACAGCTCCGTATCAGTGCACAACTGATTGCATCACCTCGTTTCCAACACAGGTGTGCCAACCTAATTTTATCAGAGCTTTCAAATGGATTACAATTCCCTCAGAGGCCGAGAAGTGGTTTAGTGGCAAGGGGACAAATTAATCCTAACTAGATCAACCACTCATCTGGTCCAATCAACTGCTGTCTAGTTCCAAGCATCATTAACCCTGGTAAATAACGAACTTATGACCAGACAGTTCCTAGCGCATGGCTATGTTTATTTTACTTACTCTACGATTATTTTAACACGTTTTGAATTATTGATAAAATAGTAATTGTAAAGAGAGTCCTCCAGGCTACTGAAGTTGGTCACTAGTATGAAAGCTGGGAATGACGTGTGTAGACGTATATATATATAGTCGGCTTTACATTCAACTCAATAGTGATACCATTGAAAACGTTGTGTCTGGTATTTAGAATGATGTTCAGAAAGCAAAGTTAGGTTATATTTAGGACATTAAATGCACCTGTCAACAAGTCAAATATTGATATTTTTTACTGCCAAAAACACAATTAGTTTTCTTATTTTATTCAATTCGTACTTGTTATGTTACGGTAAAATTTAATCATTTGTAATACTACTCATCACTTTCCGTCACCAAACTTCGGGGCTTCAGTGGCCACCACGATATTTCTAATATTCTGGAAAGCCAATGGCACAGACAATTAATTATTCTCGGTATCAACTTGGTTCAAGCGTCGACGCGCGCCGCACTACTGGTCATGGTCACGTCGCGTCGGAAGCGATCGTCTATGGGCACCCTTTTTTGTACCAAACACACAACAAGGACACCTTATCACCTGAGAATTGATGTTTGACATAATCGCTAGTTCACTGGCATAATTCAGTTATGGCTCATCCCACCCGCCCGACCCTACACGTACTACCATATTGGTAAATAAATTAATTTATTTATTAGTAAATAAATAATAATTATATATTAATTATTTATTTACTATATTATTCTAATATTTGTTTTATTATTACTGTTTTGTTGTTGATTTGTTATTTGGAATTTGAAATATTTTTATTTATATAGGAGATTTAAAAAAAATTATATGCTTACATGTATTCTTTTTATTATTTATAAATGAAGATTGTGTACGAGTTTTAGCATGTTATATTTATTGGGATCCTGCAATATAATTGAAAATTGTAGTTTTCTAACATGATTAAATTGATACAGTGCATACATAACATCCTTATTCTGAAATTAGGTTTTGTAGTGGTACATATTGATGCAACACCTAGTCATTTTTTTGTTTGTTTAACTTTATTTAATTGAAAGGGTTATTGAACAGATAAACCAATTATTTTTCTGTGCGTATGTACAGCAGTAACATATGTTTCTGGCGTATGTGACAAACTCGAGAAAAAAATCTTCTTCAGTAATATTAGAAATTTTTCTTTCGTAATTCAAAGGTGTTAAATTAGGCATGTAAACAATTTATTGTCCCAAAGGTCTTCCTTTTTTATCCTTGTTTATTTACTGCATATTCTCCCAATGTAATAATTTTTTATGAATATAGACACAAAAAATGAACAAATTAAAAACATTAAAATTTACACAATGTTTAAACAAGTTTAAAAATTTGTTAAAAAATAAACTTGTATAAACATTGAATAAAGTTAAATAAAATACTGAAATTACTATAAAGTTTGGCAGCCTTAGACACAGTGCATCAGCTTTTTTTCAACTTGTACACCTTTGCTGGGACTGGAATGACGGAACAGCTTACCACATAACTCAGGACAACATTTCTCTTTCATTCTTATTTATTTGGAAAAATATGGCTCCAAATATTAGTAAATTATGTTTATTTATTATATTGTCATACGACAAGACTTTTTAGCAAGTTAAGCTATTTTTATTTATCAATATAACCAATCTTTATTATTAAAATGTATAATTTTTTATTCTTATAGTAGTTCTGAGGAATAAACACAGGTCACACCACGTACTAGTTACAGTAGAAATAAAAAAAAAATAAAAAAAATAAACCTTGCATTACAATATCCAGTGATAATGAATACAAGAGGGTTCAAGGAAAATGGCACGCACCCGACTATACTGAATATGAGAGTTAACGAGCATGACTGTGCAGTTTCTTACAAGAGCTGTAAAGAAAATTACAGATAGCCAGTAACATTGGATACAAGACCTGATGGATGGAAAATACAACATTTCCATGAGTACAAGGGATTAATTTAATTTACTAAAAATATACTTAAAACTATAAAATAAATAAATGTCCAAAACTGTAATATCAGACCAAATAAATCGCTATTTGTCCAAATGCATAAAAAAAGAAGAATAAATCACCTAACCATTATAAGAAATTCTTATTTCCGTCAGTCTGCTGCCAAAGGCAATAGCTGAGCGTGTTTCTCTCTCTCTTTTTTGAAAGGATTTGGATAAACAGGGGCTTGTTAGATATGTTGTTACATCGTACACCTTTTTATGTTTATACATTTTATTTTAGACTTCACTGTTTCATAGTTTACAGTTGAAATACTTTAGGGGTAACATTTTAAACTTTCACCAAAATAAAAACATTCAGATCTAGCCACAAATTTACCTTATTCTTCTTTTTTAGTGCAGAAACTTGAAAATATCTTAATTACGATTTCTTAAATGAAGTTGTTTATAAAAAATTAAATAGGGAACGAAAGTAAGGAATGAAGAAGAAGGAAATAAGGAAAATTGGGTATTTAATATTTTTCAGATATACAGTAATCATCCTGGTGATCAACGAGTCTAGAAACTCCTAATATTTATTATATTAATAAAAACATAACAATGAAGCTCTAAGATTACGTCATCATTCTCGTTACTGACATTTATGCTATTTTAACTGTCCTTTTTCATTTTGGGGTGACACTCATGGAGGAAGTGTGAAAAATCTTAAATGTAAGCATAGATTGAGTCAAAGTTAATTTGAAAGGGAATTGTTAGAGAAACCCATTGCCGTAACCCCCAAACTGAAAAAAGACTATTCG
The DNA here is from genome assembly GCA_035578905.1 of Stictocephala bisonia. NCBI lineage: Eukaryota > Metazoa > Arthropoda > Insecta > Hemiptera > Membracidae > Stictocephala > Stictocephala bisonia. The sequence continues at coordinate 4,240,447 of JAQJVL010000028.1, forward strand.
TTTGGAAATATCAGCATCTCATTGTTTGGCCATACTGAAACATTGAGATGCGGCTATTTCCAAACAAATAGTTTTTTTTTTAGTCACTATTGCGGCAATGTGTTCTTCTAACAATGACCTCTAAAATGAGACATACATTGACCTATGCTGTCATTTAGATTTGTCAGACTTTCTCCGCAGGACGTCCCTCCAAAACGAAAAGAGTCTTTTAAAATGGCCAAAAAGGCAGCAAGTACAGTGCGGGCATTATTCTAGAGTTTCATTGTCATGTGTTTATTAATATTATATAATAAATATTAAAGCGTTTCTAGACTTTCTGAATGTCCTGTATAAATAGGACAATTAGAACGGTAGCATACAATTTAGGAACTTAGATTAGGGAAATATTTTACTTTGTCAAAGATGTAGAGTTTCACCAAAATAAAAGTAACGTGGAATCTCTCTTTATTTATTTACATCATTTCGATGGAAAAATATCACGAAATAATTCTAAGTACTCAAGTAATAAGTGCTTGGTATATAAATGTCTTTATAGTACAAGTTTTTGTTGAGGTATTTGACGATATTTTCGTTAATTAAAATTTTTTAATATTTCACTGCAGTACTTTCTAGATATTACGGTAGCAAGTATTTTATTAGTGTTAACCTTTCTTTGACTAAATGCTAGTTATGATGTATGTTTCACATATTCCAGACCGCTCGGCCACTGGCTCAAAATTGTTTTCATGATCTTTCTTTCAAGTATCTAAAATGTTTAGCGAAAAGCTATATGAAATACAATTTAATAAACAAATTTACTAAACAAAAGAAATATTTGGAAATTAGGTCATGTATTACATCCCATCTATACATATTGAAGGTACATAAAACTATTAAAAACTGTATTCAAATATACGTATTACTGAACATGTTAATTACTTTTATTATTGACTTATTAACTTGTTAATTATAAATTTACTAAATACTATTTTTCATTGTTAGGACGTTAAACCAAAGTGGTAATTATGCTTTGAGGAAGACAATAGTCCACTGGAGCAGATGGATTGGAGGGTGGATTGGTTCCCTTGCGTCAGAACCGCACACCCCAGCTCCAAGCCGCACTCAAACCTCAACAGGAATTGTGATCCACTTCCAGCTCAACTGATATACAGTTAGTTTGATACGCAATTGGAATGGTATTGTTAAATGTACTCACAAATAGGTGAACATAATTCAAACTGAAAGAGCATATTGTGAATAGTTACATTAATATTTGAAAAAAGTAAGGCTACATTGTATTTTTAAACAATTGATCATAACACATATATAAATTACATTTACAATGTTGTATTATTCACTGTTTAAAATAGAAAAACAAGTGGTTTTCTCATAACAATATTTGTTCAGAGTTAAACAGTTTTAAATGATTGTAGAGTTAAACTAAGCTGTTTAAATGTTTAAATGCTTTTTAAAAAAGGCAGTTAAGACCACCGTAGAGGATATTTGACATCAAGCAACAAATAAAACCTGTTTTAGTAACGCCAAAATAAACGAAAAGTATACAAGTTTCATAAAAACTTAATGAAATGAAAATTATATCAGTAACGGTTGAGTATATCAACAACTCAACTACATATATTAAGATCACTATAATATTACAAATAATAATGTCTTTTGTTCTCATAATTTATTCCTCGGATTTATACAATACCTTAAAGAACTAGTATACAGGTTGTCCAAAAAGTAAATTGCCAAACTTTGAGGAAATGTTATACAGTTCAAATTAAAAAGAAAAACAAAAAATGTTTTTCCAAAAACGATATTTTTCTCAGATACCCGCCAAGTTGTTTTTTTCACAACATATTTGTTTACCTCTAAACTAGCTAAGTGATCTTTATGAAACTCAATATACATATTAAGATCATAAAGTCCTATTCTAAAAAAAATATATACAACTTGATCTAATTTAACAGTTTTAAATGGTGGCAATTTTAAATGTTTAAACGGAAATTGCGAGAAAACGGCAAAAATACATACCATTATTAAAAACACGTTTTTAAGGAGTTTTCAATACCAATATCACAGTATATATATATAAAAAAAAACATAGAATCAATGAAAAATTATCGAGACACAAATTGTGATTTAACAAGGACAAACAAGGTGTAATTTAAATATCATTTAACATCATTCTATACGTTCACTTACACACGGTACATGCTGAGAGTTATATATCAGACTGCCTCGATTACTAACCACGTAAAATCAGTCACCTAATATTGACGTGTGATCTTTATTACATAATCACCTATCATGTGATTATGTAATAAATCACATTGCACATGGCACTTGATGATGGTTATGTGTCAGACCGGTTCGATACATTACCACATAACATCAGTCACGTAACACTGACTTGTGATCTAACCACATATCATGCATTACGTTGACTTACACATGTTATCTGCCGAGGACTAGGTGTCATATCCATTCGATAAATAATCATGTAAAATCAGTCACATAAAACAATGAGGTGTTATCTGACCACCTAGTATGCAATAGGTCGACTTACATATGGTACCTGCTGAGGGTTATGTGTAAGACCGGTTTGATATAAAACCACGTAGTGTCAGACCGGCTTGATATAAAACCACGTAACCTCAGTCAATTAATACTGACGTGTGATCTAACCACATATCATGCATTACGTTGACTTAAATATGGTACCTGCTGAGGGTTATGTGTCAGACCGGCTTGATATAAAACCACGTAACATCAGTCAAGTAACACTGACGTGTGATCTAACCACCTATCATGCATTACGTTGACTTACATATGGTACCTGCTGAGGGTTATGTGTCAGACCGGCTTGATATAAAACCACGTAACCTCAGTCAATTAATACTGACGTGTGATCTAACCACATATCATGCATTACGTTGACTTACATATGGTACCTGCTGAGGGTTATGTGTCAGACCGGCTTGATATAAAACCACGTAACATCAGTCAAGTAACACTGACGTGTGATCTAACCACCTATCATGCATTACGTTGACTTACATATGGTACCTGCTGAGGGTTATGTGTCAGACCGGCTTGATATAAAACCACGTAACATCAGTCAAGCTGAGGGTTGTGTAAGACCGGTTTGATATAAAACCACGTAACATCAGTCAAGCAACACTGACGTATTTATCTAACCACATATCATGCATTACGTTGACTTACACATTGTATCTGCTGAGAATTAGGTGTTAGACCAGCTCTGCTCCCTTCGACATACTTGAAAAGTGATTAAAAACGTAGCATTACACTAACAAGTGGGTTTACATACTAGCATGATTCTTTATTTTTATACAATATACTGTACGTTAAAATCCTAATATACCGACCGTTCGTAAAAAGACCCTTCAAGATTTCGGGAAATGATAACTTAGATGGCAAATAAGAACACGTTTCTACCAACATATGTTCTAAAACGCTTAGTTTGCTGTCTGTCTGTCTCTCTCAATGTGTGCTTGTCTGAATATGAAGATATCTTCAAACTGGCACATAGAGGTAGAATAATTTGACAATAGTATAGAGTATCAAATACCTACTTTGTATTCGTTCAAAATCGTTTTAGTATTTATTGTTCAAAGCATAATTTTAAAAAAGTATACATTAAAAAAAACTACTAGAAACACAAAAATTGCTAAATTGTATTTCAATAAAGTTGGTACAGAGATCGGATCATGAAAAAACTGATAATTTGTAATTTTTGTAATACAGGCAATGTTTTCCAATAAGAATGTACTGCATTTCAAAACTTACAACTTATTATTTGTTTGTAGTCTGATAATAAATATTTTTGTACCATCTTTTCGGAAATTTAATTTAGCAGTTTTGGATTACCCCGTAGTTTTCTTTAAACTTTTTTTTAAATATTAAAATTTTAAAACTAAAAGCTAAAAGCATCCGTCTTTATGAAATGGTAAAAAATCTGAACTTGGTACCGTATACTAAATTAGATCACATAATATCTTCAAGGGTTATTACGATATAGTAAATTATGTCAAAATTACGTTTAAAAAGACAAATGGAAAACTAAGCATTTTATGACATATGTTTTAGAGGCCTTTTTATTTTTCAAGCACGTAACCATATTCCGAAGTCTTGAAGTGTTTTATGAACAATCTGTACATATTTTCAAGGGGCAGCCAATCCCCTAATTACAGTACTCAGCCCTTTCTCATATAGGTCTAGCATTGAGGGCCTTCGCACTGAGACGTGTGCGAAGAACATATTCACTACCAGACTAAGGAGGAGATCCAGTAGAGTACAAGGTGAATATTACTTATAAAATCGTAAACTCAAGACCGGGATTGAAACCTTTGAAATTCAGACTCGAAGTTCTAACATCACTGGCCGGTGGGCCTTTATCTCTGCTGTACATCTAGTGCTGTTAAGTTGTTAGTTTTGTGAACTAAACAATTATGAACTGTATTCTTGAAAATCCGAATTTATTACTTGTATTTATATTTATCTTAAACAGAATAAAATTTATAGAAAACTATATTATGTCTATTATAAAAATTTTGACGTATTTAACGTTCAAAACTATACCAATCGATTCTGTTTTTATCTTCGGGCATATCAATTCCGTTAAATTCGTTGTAAAAGTAAATAAATGCTACAAACTAAATTGCTATCTTGCCCTTCCCGTGTCATGATCCCGGGGAGAAAAATGCAAGAGTAATGGTTTTTGGGACAAAATATTTGTTCAGTCTACAAGGTTGTAATTTATACAAGGTTGGAAATAAAATGAGTTTTTCTATTCGTCAGTAGCTGAGCAATAATTCCGCCAAATAGTCTTAGCTGCAGTCTTCATCAAATATTAAGAGATACATTTAAAGATTTTTTGACTCGCCACTGATGTACTGCGTTCATATTTCACTTGACGTTTGTTTATTATTGCTGATAAACATACAAAGGTTTTCCATGTAGGAGCTCTAAAATAATACATGATAAACGTCTCAATAGATAAACGGCGATGATGTATAGCGGAAGACCGATATACAAGTTACTTAAGTGAATTAATATTTTAATAACATTTTAATACACTTAGTATTATTATAGATTTCCTCACATATTATACGGGTTATAAATTTTTGTGTATTTGTGTGTTTGTCAAATTTTCATATCGTATAAAAATACAACTTAAAATTATTGCGTACTTTATTGAAAAATAATCAATATGTTTGTTACCCTGATTGCTTATACGCTTTCCGAATAAAGTGCATACATTATAAGAGCATCCAACTCCATATTAAAAAGAAATGTTCAAACATTATTTGTAAATAGTTAGCTTTTAATGATTAAAGTTATATATGAACACACTCTCCGAAATGTAAAAATGTTTGCAACACTTCTCAAAAATTTAGATAAATAGTTACCTGATTCTGTTAAGATATTTCAAAGCCAAATACAAGGGAATTTCTTGTCGACATTTCCGGCCGTATCGACCACGAATGCTTCTAAGTATTCTGGCGTACTTCCAAAAACATCGCAGTCTCAGCCAAAATACTTGGTGAAAAATGAGACTATAAATTGAAACAAACAAACTTAGAATTATATTAAGTATAAAACTTGGCTCGCTCCCTTAGATAAAGTGTGATTATATTTTATTCACAGGATATCTCACAATAGAGATACCCTGAAAATTTAGATCAACCTAAATTTAGGTTTTAGGTACATATTTTAGGATTTCATCCTAGGCATTATAGTCAGATTTAAATGAGATAATTTTGGTTAGGTATACTACAGAGAGCAAAAAACAGACTACTGTTCGTGAATGGGTCAATGGGTTGATCAATACCACAATTTGTCAATAGGTGGGTGGGTGGGTCATACGACCACTGAACATGTATGGGTGGAGAGTAGGGTTATTCGTATGTACGTGTAATTCCAACACAGGTGGATGGCAGAATCATCACTGCTGTACGTGTATGGGTGGGTGACAGAGTCATCACCACGATACGTGTATGGGTGGGTGGCATAGTGATCACTACTGTACAGGTATCGGTGGGTAGTAGAGTCATCACCACTTGACGTGTATGAGTGGGTGACAGAGTTATCACCACTGTACGTGTATGGGTGGGTGATAGAGTCATCACCATTATACGTGTAAGAATGGGTGACAGAGTCATCACCACTGTACGTGTATGGGTGTGTGGCAAATACATCACTACTTTATGGATATCGGTGGGTGACAGATTCATTACCATTATACGTGTAAGGGTGGGTGACAGAGACATCACCAATATACGGGTATCGGTGGGTGGCAAAGTCATCACTACTGTACGAGTATCGGTGGGTGACAGAGTCTTCATCACTGTACATGTATGGGTGGGTGACAGTCATTACTATTATACGTGTAAGGTAGGTGACAGAGACATCACCATTCTACGTGTATGGGTGGTTGATAGAGTCATTACCATTATACGGGTATCAGTGTGTCGCAAATACATCACTACTGTATGGATATCGGTGGGTGACAGATTCATTACCATTATACGTGTAAGGGTGGATGACAGAGACATCACCAATATACGGGTATTGGTGGGTGGCAGTCATCACTACTGTACGAGTATCGGTGGGTGACAGAGTCATCTCAACTGCACTAAACGAAACAAAAAATATAGGATGACAATGTTAAAACATATATTCATAAGTTTTTCAAATGTAATACAGTGTAAAAAACATATAACTTAAATCTATGCTATAGCAAAATTGAATTTTCTGTACATAAGTATTTGTAAATTTGAATGTCAGAATGCCTAATTTGAGAATAAAGTTATAACGTAATGTACAGAACATTATATTTTATAACGTACACTTTAGGTATACAATTTTTCGAAATATAAAATTAATTTTCAAGTATATATACTTCTCATTTAATATTTATTTTTTGTATTAACATATTTTTCATTGATATAATAAATTTTTTTATAAATATATGTGATAGTTGTATGTTTAGAAATTTAATAGTAAGTATTTAGTAACATAGAAGGAATATGTTTAATACCCTTTTATGGGTTTCCAAAGATCTATTATTCTGAAGGCTTTCTAATACAATATTTTTGCTACAAATTATAACTATTTTAATTGGACGTTTGGTTTAAGTAAGGGAAACAAACAAACTTAAGTTTTGCAAGAGTAAATAAACATATACTTTACATGTACATAAATAACAGTTATTATATCTTACCCTTGTTTAAATAATAACGAAGTCATTCTGAGTTAAAAACTAGATGACCTTAAATCCATTTTCCTTAACTCCCAAGTTATTACAGCTTTAAATGTTCTAACACCTTTCCTATACTTTTATTATTTTAATAACTCTTAAAAGAGCCAACAGTAAATATCTGATGTATTTTAGATTAAAACCATAACCAATGGCAATGGGCAAGCCGGTGGCCGAGCGGTCTGAGGCGTCAGGACTTTGAGCTTGGGTTAGAGATAGCGCAGGTTCGAGACCGGCCTAGACTGGAAGATTTATCAGTAATATTCACCTTCTACTGTACTGGTTCGCCCCCTTACTCTGTCTGAATAAGTTCCTCGCACAGATCAATAGTCTATGAGGAATGGGCTGAGTAAAAGGTAAGAAGGAGATCGGCCGGAGTTTTTAAGTAACTACTACTTAGTTTTTTTTTAGTAGTTACTTAAAAAAACTAAATAATTCTATATTAAATCATGGTTTTCATATATTCTATTTATTTTTCGTGTTTCATTTAGGAGAAAACCCCCATTTTTTTACTGAAAAACTCAACCTTTTCAAAATTAAAGTGTTTGTAAAGAGGTTTAATTTTTTGGTAAAATATATTGTTTAGTAAATATAAATTTATTTATATTAAATTATTACGATGTACCCGTGTACAGTATCGTTATCTATAATATCGTTTGATATTCAACAAAAAGACTGAGATACTACATGCAGTATTGGAAATACGGGGACAGGTAGACTGTTGGAAACATTTCTAATGTTCAGCACCGAACATAAAAAAGCACGTATAAAATGTTGCTGAAATATTTTAGAATCCTTTTCTATATGAAGGAGAAATACGGGTGATATATTAGGTCAATAGGAGACGAGCCAGGAATGAACAAACATTTATCCTGGGTTTGGGTTGGGGCCAAGAGCGGCATGGCACGGGTATCTGATCAATAGCTGGCGTACTATCTGCATGCATCGCTTAGCTTGGTCTCCCCGGAATAAATAAGTAATGTACCCCCTACAGAATACATTAACATTGTTAGTACATACTTTAGTCTGTAGAATGCACGTCACCAAGTCAAAACAGTCTTTCGTTTTGGGATTCTTATACGGTTACGTATTTCACAAAATACATAATCAAATATTACGTTCCTATCTTAATTTATTACAACGTATTATTTTAAAAAGTCTATCAAAAGGTTAATCATGCTTTTCAATAACTAAAGTTAATTATTATAATTGTGCTTGTATTTACTGAATAATTGAGTAAAAATTACATGACGGTTGAGCACTGAGCAGTCGGACCGACTACAAGTCAAAATTCATTGTATACACTATATTTTCAACCATAAATCATGTTACACCCTTATCAATCAGTTAAACTTACTAATGGAATCAACTCTGTCGGTTCCACGTTTTTATCACTTTCGGTTATATTCTATAAAATAATGACACTCCTACATGTCTATCAAATTTTTTTATTTTACTTCTGACATAACTTTATGCAGATCTTTACTTTTAACAATTCCTATTCATAGATTCACCATTTTCGGTTAATAGTTTACTGACTTTGCTTGTCAAATATGGACCATTTAAGAGGTAATGAAAAACCTGAAATGTATATGGCTGTGGGTTAGGAAAATCTGTTTTAGGCCTTTTGTGGGATTAGAGTTAGATATTGGAAATTGAGTGCATGAAGAATAATAAATGTTCTAAGTTTTATAATTCAGCATGTTTATTATTTTTTTTATTGTATAACTAATCAGAAGCAATACAGAGTGTTATTAATGTTTTTAGTTATTATTATTTGTCTTACTATAATGACTTTGTATTATATTTCCATTGTAGTAGCCAAATAGCCTTAAGTTTACCTCTTGAACTATTTTTTCTTTAAAAAGAAATAAACCAATTAAGATACATCGAGACAATTAAGACAGCAAAGTTTATAAAATAAAATGTATAATTTTTAATGGTCAGTTAAAAACCTCACTATTTTGACGAATCGGATGAAGTGCTATAGTTAAACAAATTTGGTTCTATGAATCACCATTTCAATACGTCCGTTCTGAGCTACAGACATGGCGTGCGACCAAACGACTTGGCAGCGGTTGTGTGATCGATACCGGACTGACAACTAGTGATTAGAGTGATAGGGAGAAAAGGAACTGTTTGTTTTAGAATTTATAGTTGAAAAACAATAATACACTTAAAGAAACGGACGATTAAATAAAAAAATAAATTAATTTTAGAGATTAAATAGCCGTAATTTACATACCTTAGTAAATTACGTGCTTTTTATGAAATTGGCGGATTTTTACGGCCGTAAAGTAAAAATGAAGTGAAAGTGATTAAATCTCCAATATCAATACCATTGTGTTTGGACGTAGAATATTGGATATATAAATTGGATGTACGTGTGTGTTTGGATGTGTCAATAGTACGTCTATCCCTATTACACGTTCATTCTGTATTGGGTTTAACCGTGTTGACCTACCTAGTGTGCCGTTTGCACATTACGGTCGTCTCCCTCGGAAAGTTCAGTCTTCCTCTCTGTGTTTCATTTAGTTTCAGTGATCCCTGTCGTCTGTGGTTAGTTCGCCATTCTAGCTGTGCTACAGACACAACATGTTTCGCGGCTAGAAACGTTTAGGCCAGGCTCCGGGGTTGGAGTTTGATAGACGGGCACCTGCATGGCTTCTGACTGCAGTTTCCTGAAGACACAGCATGGTACCTACGGGATGGGCCAAGCCTTTTTGTCTACGACCCAGAGGGTCAGCCACCTGTTCCCCCTTTTCACGCTGTCTATCCAACGGCCTCAAGAATGAAGACTTCGACATTCAGGTGACCTAAATCCAGTTTATTTTCCGGCCATTCTGGCCTCCACTACGATAATGAAGAACGTGTCACCTGTTATGAGTAGAAATTTGTCATCTGTAAACATGAAACTTTTTTTTATAACAGTTAGGTTTTGCTATTTTAAAGTGAGATACCTTGTTAGATTTTATTTTTATTTTATTCAGTTTATATTTTGTTTGGGGTTAATTTCTATTTTATTTTAAAGAATGGGGTTCTCGGGTATTTCTTCACTTTATAGTTTCCATTAGGATCCGCCTAGTTTAACCTGCTGGATTTCGGCGTAGTTATTAAATTAATTCTTTTCTTTAATTTGTTTTTAACTTTGTCGAATCGTCCAAAATTTCTAAATTTCTTTTGTTGCCCAAGGCCTCATAAGGTCAGCGGCCGATTTAAATGTTGTCCATTTATTATCTGTAGTTATGTATTAATTGATTTGTAGTTATTTTTTTCTTGTTCCAGTTTTTTTATTAACGTATTTTTGTTATTCATTTATTCTAGTATGTTTTCATTGCTATTATACATTTATTATTGTTATATTTTTCAGAGAATTGTATTTTTTTTTATAAAAAATCTCTAAAGGCCTGACATAATTTTGGTATGGATTTAGTTTGCAGCATACTTTTTTGTGTGATATTTGATGACCTTGTTGCCTTTTTGAATTTATTTGTTTTACCTCGAGGACATTTATTAATATAGACATATAAATATTTCTCTAATGTTTGATAAAGATCGTAACTTTTCACAAACGGTCTTTAAATATTTGAATTTTTTCACTTAATTAAAAAAAATACTTTTAAATTTAATGTTTTTTTTTAATTTTTATGTAATAAACAATATTTTTACCATTCAACTTATGTTTTTTGTTCTGAGTCGTTCTCCTGAGTCGAGTGCCTTCGCACCCACTCTAGATGGGTCCAGCAATGTTTTGTTAGTAAGAGGGTGAGGTGCACTAGTCACCCATACACATATGGTAAAATTGACCCAATACAATGGAATGGTAGGTCAGTGCCATCGTATGTGTTTGGGTGGGTAGGTTGTTCAATGCCACTGTACGTGTTGATGAGTTGAGAATTTTTAGTTCGATTTTCTAATGATTTAAAACTGAAATATCCTAACTTATACTATTTAATTTTTACATTGGTTTTATGTTGAAATTAATATGAGCTAGTAGTTGGAAACTATTCAGTTTCCTGAGTAGTTGTTTTTTAACGATGAAATAAAATAATAATTATTTATGTGTTCACTATTGTATTCAATATAGTACTGTACTAGATTAATTAATGAAGGAAACGACACTACAAAAAATCTGCCATGAAAAAAGTATTTAATAATAAATAATGCATATACAGTTTTTGTGTATATGAATTATGATGTATAGTTTTTGTGTATATCTAAATTGGCACTTCATTATACAGATTATTTTGTGTTTATTTTATTCATAGTCTTTTAAAGTTTAAAACACGCTATAACTCTTTAATTTAGTAGTATGGATACAATCCCAAAACTTTTTGAAAATCTAACTGTAAATATTTGACGCAGAGACATATCCATAATGAAAACTGAGCTATTGAAAAACTTTTATGTAGCAAGCAGCCATATAGTGGCAGCCAAATATGTTCCCCGGCTTTATAAGACAGCTATAACTCGTTTAGCTAGGGCTTTGGTGTCGTCAGCAAGAGGTCTAGCTCGCACAGCTGTTATAATTAGACTAGACATGAAATATTGGCTTTGTCTGAGTAGTGTTATTAGAATACATAGAGGGATAATTCAACATTATTTCTCATATTATTGAAAAAATGCTCATAGGTACGAATACCTTGATATTACTGTAATGTGGTACGTCAAACTACAGTAGATTTGAATGATTAAACTTGAATTACTTCTATTAAAACAACCACTATAACTAAGAAAAATATGAATTATCCAGAAAATATACAAATGTTTTCCTACAAAGGTCGGACTTTCTTTAAAAAACATAACAAATGATCAGATTAATATTTTATACGCAGTATCTTAACTTGTTTTTAGAAAAGTGATGAACAAGTGTAGTATGTTACATCAACAATAATTTATATATCTGTGTACGTCACAATCGATTTAATTTTTTAATTTAATAATGAATACTTTTACGTATAAAAATCGATCATCCTACAATGGTATAATTTTTTACAACATTTCTCAAAAACATTAGATTTAATACTAAAAATATGTAAACACATTACTAAACTAATATTTTATGTAAACTTTAGGAGTTAAAAATTATTAATATATAACTATTTGTTTAGTGTATCCTGTGAAGGTTTACATTACTTGTACGTTTATATATGGCACGTAGATAAAATCATTACAGATTACACATAATTTAAGAATCGTTCATAAATGCATTGGTCTTATCAATAATACAACATCCTATCTCTAGCAGAATATCTCTCGGAAAATACTGTATTCACAAAGTGAAATGTTTGTTACACCCTTGGGTGTTGGTAACAAGTCAGCTAGGTGAATAAAATTTTCGTAATCAGATTTCTTCTCTGCAGTAATAATTTTTAAAACAGTTGTATATGCTTCATAAAACTAGAGAATAAAACGGAAATGTTAAATCACAGGTAAAAATTAAACAAGTAATTAGTCTGTTGAATATGTTACAACAGCAATAAATTAAATAAATTAAAATTATGTTATTTTTCTCACAAAGAATAAACAAATATAAATTTGATCGATAACTATAACGTACAAGACAGTAAGATAAAAGTACAAAGAACTTGTCTTGATGAACAAATTTTTATTTCCGTTAGTCTTAAATTCTTTAATATCCATCCTTAATGTCCTTATTTGAAAAAATGATAACATATTAGGACAAACAGTTTTTAATCTGCTTAAATTTTAGTTTTATTCTAATTGTTTAACAATACATACAAGACAAATATAATGATCCTAGTTGAACAAAACTGTAATACAGATTTTATAAATAATTTAACATAATTTATCCCATATATTTATAAAAATAAAAAAGAATACGTCATTGATCGTGTTGAAAAATTTATTTATTTCAAGATAAATAGGTAATTTATCCTACTAGACGAAGTGGACCAACATTTACTTGTTTTGTTTGTAAAGAAAAATAAGCACATAAATGTTGTAAAAAAATATTTCATAAAATTATTATGACTTCCGTTTGAATATTTTACAATTTAATATCAATGCTTTTATTATTATCAGAAGATAATTTGAGAATATAAGATATTATGATTTAAAAACTGATATTTTCTGACTGTATTTTGTTAATTATAATAATGTAATAATGTATTTTATTAGTTACTACTCTGATTTTTTGACATAAATATTTGCAATACATATTAGAATAAATTATTATCAAACTGCTGTAATATCTATTGATAGCGAACGGAAATAACCTAATCCCAAAAGTCTATCCCTCAAATAACGCTCCAAATGACATTAATTGTTTTCCAAATATTGATACCCTTTCCTTGTAAATATAAAAAAAAAAAAAATTGAATAACTTTCATAATAGAGAACATCATTTACAATTTTTTTAAACTGTCAGTATATAATAACGGAAAAGGTATAATGTAAACTTCATATAACTACCTAAATTATTGTATTTTCAACGTAAAAGAACATACTCGTAGATAATTTAAGTAAAGTACATTTAGTAGAAGTATTAAAAGAAGTGTTGTTCAAGTAGTTTACAAAATTGTCACAAATCGTTCATGCAAAATAAAAATTTACATACAATTAAAAAGTTTTCTGACCTTACATTAGCCGCCAGTAAAGTCCCTGAATATATGTATGAGGGGTGACCGCCCACGCAACTGCATGGGAAATGGACCGCAAACGGCTACGTACGTTGCAGTTTATTCGATAACGTTTTTTATGATCGTGTTACTCAATAATTTACGTTATTAAACACGCAACATTTTGACCCGTGAATAAACAAAGACACGCACGGTGTTTGTGAAATACATCAATTTGAATTTTGTAAGTGAATTACTAATATCGATAAGTAAATACCAAAACGTGAATTAGGTTTTTAAACATAAAACATATGTAGAAATACATGTAAATTATCATGTGTTCAACTATAATTTACATAATTCAGAGGCTGTCGTTATTTTTTTTATTTATTTATTTTTTCATGAACGGCAGAATAATTTGTGAGTCTTGATACTATTGAAATGGTAGCAGTAAAAATATTAATGTTAAATGTAAAATGATGTCTTATTTTTAATTGAAGTTAGGGATAGGAAGCCCTCCATGACACTTAACCTGGGTAAAAGGGCTTAAGGGTGACTTCCGAACCACCAGCAGTGAGTGACACGGGACCACCACTTGCTGCGTGCCAGGACGGGATCGCCCAATGGTCACTCATCCGAGGAACAGCCACGGTCGATGTTGCTTGATGCCGTTATCTTTCGTTAACGTCTGAACCCTCCGATCAAGGTCACTAGCAAAGTATTATATAGATTATATGTGATCATTTGTCATCCATGTAATTTGTATACATAAACTAACACGTTACGAACCTAGCAATTGATAGCAGAGATATCCTAGCTTGTATTTTACATGTTTTAATCATAAGCTACCAATGTAAAACATGTAAACTAGGAATAAAGTAAACATTTGTGGTATTTTACTTTATAGAATCTACATTTGTAATTTTGGAAGTGTAAATGTAAGGGAATTTTTAGTAAGTGTCAGTTTATTTTATTTTTTATAAAAATCTAAAAATCCTTTAATACTTTCTTTCTTCGTCTGCAAGTAAAATATAGAGTAATATCATATCTATTATTATATTAAATCAGTAATTAATTTGAGAGTAGTTAAGATGGACAAAGCTCTTGCCACCCCATCTAGCAAACCCCCTAATGAATCATGCTTGCGTCACAACTTAACAACACTCATACGACAGTATTTTATCTATTATAATACATGGTATTAATTTGAAATACTCGTTTATAGTGATATTATTTAACTGTATAAATTATGATATTTTTGTACATTAATTTTTAATTTTCCTGTATAAAAATAAGAAATAAAATAGTACATTATTTATGGCTTCATAGAATAAACTATACTATGTATTATTTAATTATTTAGAGGATTTTTTTATTTAGATTATTATTTCAATGGACAACTATTATAATAAGTGTTTGTAAACATGATAAATTTAATTTATATAAATTGATAAAAAAAAAAAAAACTTGTTGAAGAATTTTCTGTCACAGTCAAGCTTGTTTGTATAGATTTATTTTCCCATATATTACTATGTAAATTCACAACATGATTAAAGGAAACCCTTTAAAAAGTTAAGAATGTTTTAGACTGTATTTTTATCAACGATTTAACATAAAATAATATTATAAAAAAATTTTTATTAAATAGTTTTCCTTTCTGTTTTTGTAACTTGTTTGGTAGGTAAATTACGACATATGAAAGAATGAAAAATAAATAATAATTTTATAATACAACCAATACAAACGTTGTAGCAATGTAATGAGAATTTCATACGTATTTCATATATTCCTCTTACGAACAAGGTATCCTCTCAATTGTTATCAACGACGTGGATACTACTAATAATGTATGGAGTTTCCATGTCGGGTGGTAATAAAGATAGAGATGTTGTGTACGGAAGATAACTGAGTTTCAGGCTTGTCAACTATCTGGAATCAGACCAATGCTACAAGGTTCATATCCTACGTAAAGATATAGGTCTCTTAGTTTTCCTTGCTATTAGGCTAGATATTTCTAGGGAGCAGTTGATTTTAGTTAGTAGCAATGACTACACTTTTTCATCGACATTCATGACGCTCTTTACCTACTCACACTCGCCCTTATCTCTACGATCGACGTCCAAATATGAGCAAAGAATCATAATAATACTATAACACCAAAAACGAAAAGTAATTTTATCATAAAACATCTGGATGTTAAAGGGTACATTTTACGTTTTTCCGGCAAGCTGGAATGCTGCATTGCCATCATTCGTTACAGCAACACTCTCATTACGTTTTTAGTCATTACTGTTATCTAAATGAACGTGCTTGTGTCCTTTAATTATACTGTGCTATCAGCCAACTATTTAGTATGCTAATGGAATGAGCTAGATACGAACTTTAGCCTTAATATGAAGCAAAGAGATGGTTTAAATGAAATTATGAAGGAACTTTCAACTATAAAAGCAGCATCCTAATACTTTGGGAGATTGTAGGTGATAGGTTCCATGCTCAGCGTCCGCTCGATGGTTGCCATCGACACGGTCACTACTAAAGAATTATGGGTACTGTCCATGTTGAATCGTAGTCAGGTTTCGTATGTTGTCAGTAGTTATGGAATATGACTTGTCAGTTAGCTGAAAATCAGACTAACACTACGTGGTTCAGATTCATCGTAAAGCTGTAGGTCCCATAGTTACCCTGGCTATTGGGCTATTAATAAATAGTCCTTTCTGAGCTAATTTAATCTATACTTATCACATTCTTTCACCCCTCATATACGCCATATCTCTACGATCGGCATCTTAGAGATGAATAATGAATACTTCTAAGTTTAAAAAAATAAAAATACTCACTCTGGCAAAATAAATGGAGAGGTAATTTTACAGTAAAATCACCTTGTGCCTAATTAGGTTTATAACTCTTTAAAGATTATTCTAGATTAACTGCAATCGTTTATTATTATTATTATTATTCTTTTATACATAAAAATAGCTCTTCCTTGCGTAAGAGAATGGTATGAGTATAATAAATCAAATATACGTGCCATTTATGACTAGTCAGGCAAGAATAAATAAAATATTACTAAAATAAGTTGTTTATTAACATTTACTAGGTTTTTGTGTTTGTTATTTTACGTATTATTTTTTAATGTTTAGATCATATAATTTTGTTTGAATGATAAATAACATTTTCTTTTTAGCAACTTTTTATGAAAAATATGTAAAATATTTATATAAAATATAGATTAACTCTGACTAGGATATTAGTGGAGTTAAATATTTTTAATATAATAGGTTCTTATTTACTTCGTATGATTAAGTACGAGGGAATTAAATAGTAAAATAATTATAATGTACATTTTTGACTAGTCACGCATGAATAAAGAAAATAGTACCAGGAAAGCCGATCTCCGATCGGGTTCATATCATCTAATCGCTGACTTCCAATACGGAATTTAAATGAATCCCAAGATACTGAAACATGCCATGAAGCTGAAATTGAAAATACAGATCTTGATTCAAACAATGAAACAAATCTTATGACTTGTAATAATACTTTGCAAACAGCTTCTACAAATAATTCTGGAAATACCTTACAAACTTATAGCAACTTTCTTAATTACGATTTGCCATCAACCTCGGGGGTAACACTGAGGTTGATGGCAAATCGTAATTAAGAAAGTTGCTATAAGTTTGTAAGGTATTTCCAGAATTATTTGTAGAAGCTGTTTGCAAAGTATTATTACAAGTCATAAGATTTGTTTCATTGTTTGAATCAAGATCTGTATTTTAAATTTCAGCTTTGAAATTATAATAAAAATGAAATAAAGTTCGAGAATAACTGAATTGTGTATTTTAGACATAGGTAATAAAAATACAATAATATTTGGTTTGTTTACATTTTAACAGATTCAGAAAAACATGTGTTATTTAAAAAAATAAATTACAATCATAACTCACATGTTGAAATAGTAAATAGTAAACATTAAACAGTGGTATTGACCCACCTGCCCACCCATTTACATTTGGAATCGTGAAAACTCATAGAAAATGAGTTTTCTCAAAATTGTCATCAAATCCATTGGATTCCTGAGGTAGAAAACCTTTTTATAGACAAAGTACGAAGAAAATCGGTAAATCCGTTTTTGAAATAAAATGACTGGAAATAGGTACATACATACATACAAATCCTTGCTCGTTTTATAGTATAAGATATAAAATATAAGTAGTTTCTTGAAATATAAATGTATATTTTTTTGTTAGCATTAAATATATATTTTATTACTAGTTTCAAAATAAGAATCAGTATATTAGAGTAGCGAAAAAGAATTGGGATTCTATTTGTATATAAAATAAATACATAAAGAAAATAAACTCGCGAAAAAATCAAATGTAATATTATACAACAAACAACTGTAATTACTGTCCAAAGAAGAAGACATTATTGCAACCATTAAAACGAAATAAATGAACTGCATTGCAGGGACTACTACTAAGGGAAAGCGGAAACCATATACTAAAGTATTTAAGCCAATACCAAGAGAGAAACGATCATTAATAACCCTAAAATCAGGAATGCCAAATCAATTATAAAATGTGCAATAAACTATAAAAAGTAATATTACAAATGAAGCATAAATAAATATCCAAAGGCATATTATATAGAGGAAAATTTAACAACTAAGATTTGTAGAATTAAGGTTGTACTAATTTAAAAGTAGTAAATCAATATACGATTATTATACAATATGAAAGTAATGAAATACGTATATAGGGACAAAGTGTATTATGAAGAAGTTGGAAAATATAGGTAAATATAGAAAAATGTGACATTAATGTCTTATAATTGTAAAGTGCTGGAAAATCATTTTATTAAAAAAATTATCTAAACTTGGAAATGGGCAAATACTTTAACATTCAAATTTCCAAGTTTAAGAGAATGTAAATTAAAATAACAAAACCATATACTAAAAAATAACAATTCAAATATATTAGCTTTTATCTCTTTATATTTCACGTAATAATATATATGCAATTTTTTTCTTTTACTAAACAAGATATAAATATATGTTGATAGTATTTATACGTTTAACTATAAATTGAATAAGCACCATTGAACTATATGAGCATTTCAATAATATAGTATAGTAAAATAAATGAGACCACAGTAGAAATGGTAGCGATCTATAAATCACATTGAACATGTCCGATCTATAACGAACAGCTGTGCAAGCCAGACCACGGCAGCCTCTGACGTCACCGCTGCACCATTTCGGCTTTGGATAAACAGTTTATAGGTGGAGTTTGTGGTTAAAACAAACTCTCGATAGTATGCTTGAATAAATAATGGCTGTTGATAGTTAATTAAATATATTACAATATATATAATACTTCGTATTTTATTTGTTTCTATTCATGTCTATTTTATAAAGACCATTAAATTACCTAATCTAATAACAATTGTGTATGTTATTAAACTAGTAAATATGAATATCATGTTTCTAGCAGAGAAATAAATATCTAAGGGTATATGGAAATTATAATTAACGCTAAATAATAACTATAATAATCACATCTAAGCCTATGATAAAAACATTATAATTTACTAGAGACTGAAAACAAGATCACTTAGTTATCATTTAGTTTTTAAATAAGTTCTATTGTTAATTTAAGCGTTCGATAACATAATTATGTTGTAGAATAATAAATTACTGTCATTATGTAGAGTACTAAAGATTTTGTTGGCTGAAAAATTTTTCATAGTATATACATAGCTAAGAGAGAATAATTTGATCGTTTTTCCAGCGGAAAAGTCAGGAAAATATGAAAATTAGGAAAAACGTAAATATTTGTTGCCGTAAATATATCAATGTGGATACTTAAATTGTGTGGAATTTAGTAACTACGAATATAACATGGAACCAATATAAAGCAAGTTAGTGCCATAAATGTTCCGATTTCAGAAAGGTTAGGTTCTGTCAGGAAAGGGATTTATTGATAGGTTTGGTTGTTTTCGGTTTGGTTAGGTTTGTTAAGGTTTCATCAGCTTATCTAAGGTTTGTTTAAGTTATGTTAGGTTTGGTTAGGTTGATTAACTTAGGTTTAACCAAATCTAACATATCCTAACACAGCATAAACAAACCTAACATAACCTAAGCAAACATAACATAATCTAACCAAACCTAATATAATCTAACCTATCAATAACCAACCTAGCATTATCCTTACAGAAAGTAACCTTAGTGAAATCGGCACATTAAAACCATGCCATGTTCGTAATCAGGAAAACATTTAGCACAATTTGAGGACAGACATCGCTATAATAATGAAAAACATTGATTTCCGTGTCTTCTTATTTCCATATTTGTTCTTGAATTTCCACAAAAAAATATCATATTCTTGTTTCTTTGTTATGTATCTACTGTAAGAAAATGTTCCGCAAAAAAATCGAAAAAGACTCTGTTCTATATAATTACATAAATTACTTATCTAAATTTAACGTTTTTCTTAAATGTTGTTAAAATTTATATAGTAGTTAAAAATATATTTCAATAAATAAGTTTATATGTAAAAATAATATATTATGTTATAATTACTACAGCACTATATTTGGCATTAGAAAAATATTACCACAGAACTAAATAACAGGTCATTCCTTATAACTTATTTGGTCTCTTCATGTATAAATATACTTACCTTAAATATAAGCGTCTTTTGAAAGTTTTTAGGTATCACATACCCTATTTATCAGTTCATCTGTGCTAGTAGATGATATTCGTAAATATATATATTTTGTAGTACATACAATATGGTAGTTTCCCGAGGAACGCTTGTGTTTATTACATTTTATGGATGAAACAAATTATAACTATTTTGTAGGTGGTAAAACAAGGTCAATTGAAATGGATTTTTTCCATTTATATATTTAAACAAAAAAACCATTATTACACTTTATATTACAATACAAGTTTAAATAATACAAACCTTTCAACCATACTACAAAAAACCGTATGATATTAAAAAAAAAATTATGATGAACCATATCAATAACTGATTTACAAAAAAATGCAATACAAAGATATGATACAACTCCTTGAAAAAACGAAAACAGAAAAGGTAAATTAACATATTTCAGTTTTAGTGCTATTAATTGTAAGGTATTGAAATCTATTTCACGTAAGGTACTTAATTTTATGGGGAAAATATAAAGAGTGAAGAAACGATAATTTTTTTTAAAAGTGAGTCAGCTGAGTGTCGGCACTGCACCTATCACCTACAATCACCACGTCACTTTGTCCCCTAGTAGGTGAGTGTCAGCACTGCACTACTAGTGCCTACAATCGCCACGTTAATTTAGCCCCTAGTAGCCGAGTGTCAGCACTGCGCCACTATCATCTACAATCGCCATGTCACTTTGTCCCCTAGTAGCTGTGTGTCAGCACTGCGCCACTAGTGCCTACAATCGCCACGTCACTTTGTCCCCTAGTAGCTAAGTGTCAGCACTGCACCACTAGTGCTGACTAAATAAAATAGTTGTGATAAGTATGATATAATCTGGGCCAAAATGTACTCACATTAAAGCAGCGCTGTATAAATTACCAATTAGAATTCTTTTTTTTTGAAACGAAAAACAGAATTGTAATTATTAGAATATCCAACACATATTCAGTTCAATTTCACTAAATGTATCATAAAAGGGATCTAACCAAGTAAGCTAAATGATGAATAATGTATGACTTCCAATTTACGCGATAACGGAATTATTATCCACCTGACATTTGATAGGTTGTAGTTTGCAGCACGCACGCAGTTCTAATTTTTTTGGTTTTTATAGCTGGACTTTTTTTACAACTAAATTTACAATGGCTGTAAGTAAAAATTTAATTTTTCAAATGTTTATCACTCATTTAATTTTATTAATTTGTTATTGCATTTTATTAACTAGATGGGTTATTTTTGTTGTACATCGATTAGCTAAACGACTTTACTAAATCGAGAAGCTAAAATGATTAGCTATTTAACTAGTTTTAACTAAATGCTAGATACGTTACGAATATTAACATACCATATGTGATAAACTATAACAAATATGATTTAATGTGATATAATGTATCAGTTTTATAACAAAATACCATTTCTGTAAACAAAAGCTTGTTAGTTTATTATTAGAGTACTTTAAAATATTAATTTTTTGTTTGATTTTAATACTGTCTGAAACATGTAGTGTTTTCTGTGTACATTTAGTAAATGCCTTAGAAAATGTTTTTATGTAAATATTATATTAGTAGAAAAATATAATTAAAAAACATATTTCTTAACAAGATCTACAATTGATGTAAAACTAATCTAGTTTCAATATTCAATTTTCAAAGTTATTTAATTAAATGTTACGTTAAAAAACCCCAAAGGTAAAATAATTGTAATTTTACAACCACTGTTATTAAAAACATTATTCATTATTCATCTCTAAGACGCCGATCGTAGAGATATGGATGAATATGATGTGAATGAGTATGATGAGTGTATATGTAGTCATTGTTACTATCTGAGTTCAACTTAGGTTAGAAAGTACTATTTGTTAATAGCCAAATAGCCAGGGCAACTATGGGATCTATAGCTTTACGTGGAATCCGATCCACGTAGTGTTGTTCTGATTTCCAGCTATCTAACAAGTCTGACACTCAGTTCTCTTCCCTACGCAATATCTGAACACTGACTACCATCCAACATGGACACCACATACTTCTCTAATAGTGTCCACGTCGATGGCAACCATTGAATGGACGCCGTGTTGGTATTAAGAGGACTTTTAGTTATTAAAAAATAAATACTAAGAAAATGATGTAGTATATTATTGAGTAATTAACAGGATATGCATGTATATTTAAAAATACAGACATTTATGTTAGTATCGTTTATTTATTAATGTTCTGACTTTACCTCAGAGCGCTCTTACAGTAAATACTGGAACTAGAAGACCTAAGGAATTACTACGTCCAGTTGCGTGATGATGGCAGCCAGCTACCGGGTTACATAGCAACACCTTTGCGTCTACCACTGTTGCCACGATCCAGCCCCTGTTTTATATTGTAACCTATTTATTTGTTTGATATTGTGAATTTAAGTATGAGTAAACATGCTATGATACTGGATTTACCTACTGTTTATATTGTCCTTTACATTTTGTTTTCTTATTATTTATAGATTATTCGCAATATTGATGCGTTAATAGCTCAGGAGGTAAGACGGTGGCTTGCCACACCATCGCACCGGATTCTATTCCCGGTTTTCCCATCTATAGATTATTTCCTAATACCACTTCCGTGGTTAGATGGTCATATTAAGGTAGTGGTCCAAAATAAGCAGACGAGAAAAACTGTATATTAATTTGGCCTCCCTTCCTACTAAAAGCTATACATTTTATTTTTAATGACAGTATTGATATAATTGTTTTATTGTTTGAGCCAATTAAAAATGCTTCTTGAAGTGGAGTTCAACTTCAACAAGTAATTATTGTCTGTCGTATGTAAACGCATTTTTATTGACAACATCGCCAGTCACAGCTACACTGAAATTCCACCAAGCACACGCATGTTACGTCGTGACATTTATTAAATAAAGTATAGGCCATTCATCAGGGCTCATCAAAGGATATATAGCTTCCATAGAAGATTCAACCAATCATCTAATATTTTCATGATAAGTAAAAGGGTGCATGCAATTGCTTAAATTACGACCTTTAGTGACCTAGTATATACGATGAGTTCGACCATCATGATGTTATAAATAAAAATAAATCAATCAATGATATAAGCCAATAGAACACCTTAATTGCTTAGTAATCTGAATTAGACGCAGAGGTAAATTACCGATAGCCGAAGGGGTTAAGGGATAATGGATGCAGAGTACTGAGCTGTGATCACCATCACTTAACCTAGGGGAGGGTGTAGCCGCTGGAGGGGAAGTGCTATGTCGATAGGCCTCGTTACATACTCCTACACTTGATTATAGCTGGGAGCTTTTATAATTGACTTGTGTATTAGGCCATTAGAAACAACCACTATCAAGACAGATATCACATTATATTGTAAGAACTTTCATTTTGGGATTCATATAATATCATTTTAGGAAATAAATAATTACATTGAAACTAAGCATTAGATTAAACTGGTGTATTAGAAAATATTAAGGTATGTATTGATTTTATCGTTTTAATCACGTATTGAAAACTTGATGTATTGTACTATAATTGCGGATTGCAAACTTGATGTATTATACTATATTCGTAATTAACATTATGTTTGTATTGTATTTTAATTACTCTAAATTATAGCTAATTATTATTTTTATTATTTTTATTCAAGAAACACTTTTGATTATCAACATTAAAATAACAAAGGACCGTTAAATACAACATTTATTAATCATTTATATTGTTATCTATGTACAGTGATTGCAACATGTATCATTGTACCACCCACCCACCCATAAAAGTATGTATATAGTAATGATGATCCACCATTTATATGCATACAGTGCTGAGTGTGTCAGAATATATAGTAGAACTCATTAACTCTCCACAGCCCACACTTATACAATCTTCGGACAATGGAGACAATACAACAACCCTCTGGAAAATGGACTAATGCACGTATTTGGAATTTTTGCTATTTTCTTCTTTATATATTAAATAAACATTATATATATATTATATATATATATATATATATATATATATATATATATATAATATATATATGTGTGTGTGTGTGTGTGTGTGTGTGTGTGTGTGTGTGTGTGTGTGTGTGTGTGTGTGTGTGTGTGTGTGTGTGTTTGTGTATAAACACTATTAGTTGGTATTCCTTTATTTTATTTTTAATATACATCATATTTTTACAGATTCACCAATGAAAAAGACAGGGAAGTCTAAGAAAATATTTATATCTTGGTACAAATCGTACCCCTAACTTGAGAAACAAATAACTGTATCGATAAAAATGTTTTTCAAAGTTGGTTACCCTCCAGGAAATGGAGATAAAGTAGACGATATAAATTCTATGGACAGGTAGTTAGGCTTTGGTCCAACTCAACTCTAACAAAAACTAACTGTTTATGTCAAAGTCAAAGTCAAATATTTTTTATTTCCATCCATAGTGAAATGTGAGATTACAAAAAAAAATTAGGTCTTAAACTAAGGAATACAGTAAAAACCATTTTACTTGTACGGGATTGCAGTACAATTTTATACATGGTATATAAAATATGTATTTACCTACTTTGGAGATGACTATGTATTAACTAGAATTGGAAAAGAAGAAGTAAACAAAGTGTTTTTGGTTACTAATTTGATACTATTTTGTCCATATAACAGTTTCTAGATGTATTTTTAATAATGTTTATTTTCAAATTAAGATATTGGGAAAGTAAAAAAAATAATGTCATGCATTATATGTCACACTAGGCTTAGAGCAATTCATTTAGTCCAGGGCATTTAGAGAATATATCGGAAAAACGGGTAAACAGTAGATATCGAGATGCGGTTTTTTGCATTGTCTTCGTAAAGCGACCACAAGTAATGTCTACATATGCTGGTGCAGCCATTTTTCGAAAATTGCATTCTGGTGCAATAAATGCATTCTACAGTTGCATAATTTTTTGAAAAATTCTTAAACGATTGGAAACCCGGAAAAAACGGTCGAAAATCGTTTCTCGGGGGTTTTGGGGCATGCCGAGTCCGATTCTGGCATTGGAATTGACCGGGGGGTGCACGGGGGGGTTCTACGGGGGGGCTGGGGGGTGAATTTCGGAAAAATCACACGGCTGATATAAATCGCTCAGAAATCTTTTCTCGGGGCTTTTCGGGCATGCCGAGTCCGATTCTGGCATTGGAATTGACCGGGGGGTGCACGGGGGGGTTCTACGGGGGGGCTGGGGGGGTGAATTTCGGAAAAATCACACGGCTGATATAAATCGCTCAGAAATCTTTTCTCGGGGGTTTTCGGGCATGCCGAGTCCGATTCTGGCATTGGAATTGACCGGGGGGTGCACGAGAATGGCTGTACGGGGAAAGGTGATGGATAAAATGAAAATTCACAAATTACGAAAAATATGTCTGTATTCTTATTCAATAATCCATGGAAATGTTTTACCTTAATTAGTAAAGTATATGGTTTAAGTTCAATTATTAATTAACAAATCTTCCCCCTCATCTCCCATCTCCTCTTCCTCCTCTTTTTCCTCTTTTTCCTCTTCCCCCTCTATTTTTTCTTCCTCCTCTTTATCCTCCTCACTGTCCTCGGTCCGGAGAGAAATGACTTTCTGATTGGAGCAATTTCCATCACAATTCTTGCATGCAACTGTGCAATCCAGCCCATTGCGTCGGCACCCGCATCTGTTGCCGCAATCTGTTTCGCATGAACAGGAAACCATATTTAAAATTTCTTCTGGACCTGCTTCCTGGGTCATAGCGACAGGACTCAGCTCTCCATTATCCATTTCCCATCCCCATTCCAAAGGATTTAAAGGTGTATTTTCTTGTGGATCTGCCTGTCTATACCATGCTTGTACCTGATAATAGACACGTTTGATGTGTTCGGCCAAAGCGTTCGCAGATGGGATTATCCTTGAAAGATCCACTCTCCCTTTGATACTAGCTTCGGCGTACATGTTGGCTCGGTAGGTGTTGACGAGCTCAATCGCTGGGCTATTTATAGTCCGAAACTCTCTTGATGCCCCATAGAGAGCTAAACCCAAGCGCAGTCCAGAATCTATCAAATTATCGATTGATACATTTTTTTGCTTAAATATTTCAGCATGGTCATGTAGATCGTCATTTTTTTCTAAAATATCAGACATTTTTTTTTTTTGCCTTGATAATAGAACGCCGAGGTTGTGTCGCACCCCGTGAATGCGTGTAAAAATAAAATATGTGATCTTATACAAGCACTTCTGTGTGACAAACTTTCTGAAGAGTATACTACGTCGGCTACGTGAGGTGCTCGAGCTCCAGCTCCAGCTGCTTTGGACGGAGGGGGCTTCAGCAAGAGCACTTCTAACTCGGGTGGAGTGCGAGCAGCAATGAGAGTTAGTACGTCCGTGTCTTCTGAAACGACGACTGTTTTATTTCCGAGGCTTTTGGAAGCAGTATCGATGGCTTTCAGAACAATGTCCAGATCAGCGTCAGCCACACACTGCTCAGACATTATGCCAGCCGCTTTTAATTCCTCCCGGAGAAACTGGATCAACTGGGACTTGTTCTCACTGTTCCCTAAAAACTTTTCCTGAGTCACATTGTTGGTCAAAGTCAAGACCTTCCAAGAGTCTGGTGACATACGGATTGTTGCGCAATTCTTGTACATGCATCGGCGATATCTTTCCGCCGATTTTGTAGTCACCTGCTCGTATCCGTCGAAAACGACAAAAACTCTGCTCCCATACAGTTTTTTTACATGCTTAACATACCCGTTGCATATTTGTAACATGTTTTGCCCTTTTTTCCATCTAAATTTATGGAGAAGCATGCCCCCATCAATAATATATTGTGTGTCTTCACTTTTAACACTTACAGATTCACCCCCCCAGCCCCCCCGTAGAACCCCCCCGTGCACCCCCCGGTCAATTCCAATGCCAGAATCGGACTCGGCATGCCCGAAAAGCCCCGAGAAAAGATTTCTGAGCGATTTATATCAGCCGTGTGATTTTTCCGAAATTCACCCCCCAGCCCCCCCGTAGAACCCCCCCGTGCACCCCCCGGTCAATTCCAATGCCAGAATCGGACTCGGCATGCCCCAAAACCCCCGAGAAACGATTTTCGACCGTTTTTTCCGGGTTTCCAATCGTTTAAGAATTTTTCAAAAAATTATGCAACTGTAGAATGCATTTATTGCACCAGAATGCAATTTTCGAAAAATGGCTGCACCAGCATATGTAGACATTACTTGTGGTCGCTTTACGAAGACAATGCAAAAAACCGCATCTCGATATCTACTGTTTACCCGTTTTTCTTTATTCCGGTCGATTTTGATCTAAATGCCCTGGACTAATTTTACCTCTCTCTTTATTGATGAAATATAGCTCTAAATTAAGTTTGAATATTTTTTTTTTGAGCTATAACTACTTCAATACATTAACATTACAACCATTTATGAACACAAATGAAACTTTATATTATTCTTAATAATCATAAGAATAATTGGTAAATTTGAATGAACGGACATTATTTACAGTAATTAGCATATTTATTTTGTTATATGTAATGATATATAGTGGTTTAGTTATAGATAGCCTAATAAATATTAACTATCAATTAAGTAAAACTTAAATGAAAAGGCTATAATTTTAGGGATAAAAATAACACTATACAGCACAATTTACAAGCGGTATTACAATTAATAATACAAGCCTCTAAGGCATTACAATTAATAATTAATTACCTAATAATGAATAGTAAATAAATGCTTTTTATTTATTTCTTTTTTTTTTTTTGGAAGTAGCAACATCTATTGTTATATATTATATGTAGTAAATTTGTCTTGTATATTATTAACCAAGATTATGCATAACATATACGTTACAAAAGTATCGAAAGTGATCAAAATTATTTGAAATAAAAATTTCATTACTTTATAAACATTAAATATTTAATACAAAATAAATTGTAATTTATAATAATTTTTAATTATTTATAATTTGTGTGCGTAACGTCTGACATTAAGATATATTAATAAAATGGATTTCGCTAACTACACAATGGCAATTTTATTTTGTATTATGGTTTTGCATATATTATTTTCTATATACTGCAGTTTCTAATTTACAAATCATTTATGATGTAATCACGTAAATGTTCTAAATTAAGAATTCAATATTTTTAATATTTCATAGAACAATCAGTCATTGAGACGAATTTTTATTTGTTTTTACATGGTGTTTGCGCCATTCTGCAATATTCCAATCGCGTCGAGCAATTCACATATTGAATATCAAACAGAACCTGAACTCCGTTCAATTATTGGTTTGAATTTTATATTGATAATACCGGAAATTACTGATGCTAAGATCTAGATAACGTGGTTGTTTGTAATTAATAATTTTTGTCATTTACTGGTAAGTTTTGTGCATAATACTTGTACTATGTGTGACATTATTATAATAATTTAAAACACATTAAGGATATCTTTATAGAACGTACATTTGCATGTGCACACTATATATAAATGGAGTAAAAAGAGGGAAATATTTTTTAATTGAGGAGTGAAATTGTAAAGATGATATCTGAGTTTTGGAACTTTTCAATATGCATGGTCCTCTTCAAACTATCATCGAATATAACTTGTACGATTCAAATTGTAAAATATTTACTTTTATTATCGTATGATTGACATACCTCAAATACAGTAGTAAACTAGCATTCCAATTAACTACTTAGCTATTAAATTTGTTTCTTACTTTATAAGACATCAAACGCATCGCTTTATATTATAGATAATTTATTTTCCTTTGCAAGTGGCTTTATGCTGACAAGTTTCGTACGGCTTTGCTCTTCCACCTCCTGACTTTGGATGAAGTTTCATCAACTATATGAGGGATCGGCTTGTTTAAATACTAGCCACATATACAGGGACGATATTGGATTTGCTCATTTCAATTTCCCGACCGTAAACATAGCACTAGGATACACTATGTCCCTAAATAAACAATTTAATCTATACATGTGAACAGTAGTACTGAGCAAAAGTAAATAAAAATTAACCCACCCAAACATACATATAGAGTGGTATAGAACTACACACCCATACACGTACAATGGGATTGTCCTATCCACCCATACACGTTGAAGGTATTGTCCTACCCACCCATACCCGTAGAATGGTATTGTCCTACACACCCATACACGTACAATGGTATTGTCCTACCCACCCATACACGTATAATGGTATTGTCCTACACACCCATAAACGTACAATGGTATTGTCCTACCCACCCATACACGTATAATGGTATTTTCCTACACACCCATACACGTACAATGGTATTGTCCTACACACCCATACACGTACAATGGTATTGTCCTACACACCCATACACGTACAATGGTATTGTCCTACACACCCATACACATAGATTGGTACTGACCCATCTACGCAAACATACAAGTACACAAGTGTTGATTCAACCACACATACCCATAATAATCATATGCAATCGTATCACCTAATGTTTTTTCCACTAGTTGTCAATTAATATAGCATTCAGTGATTTGTTTAAGATCTATAGCCCTAATAATAAATTATCATACAATTTACCACGTACTAATTTATAAATAATTGCAAAATTGATCATTGGATATTTATTAAAACGGCTTTGTACCACCTAATAATGCTATACCTCTGGATTTAATGAGCTTTATGACATTTTAGTCAAACTGTCCCTAGCAAATACTGGTTTGGTGTAATATAAAATAAAAATAATTGTAAATTATCTGACTTAGTATTTATTACAGAGCTATTTGAAAGAAGGAAAATTATTCAGAAATACCTATTGCAGGGATTGTAAGTTATTAAGTTAGAGTTCATTGAAAAAAAAACTTTTAGAAAAACCTAATAGGTAATAGTTTTGTATCAAATGATTCTTAATAATAGTTTTGTGTAACAAAATAATACTGTAATATATTAAGTTTATTTATCCTAATAGTATAAATATCTTAATTTGATATTAGTCAAAGTTAATTTAATGAAACATAATCTTGCTTGTACGTCTATGTCTATATTATTAACGGATTATAAAACGTTTTATCAATGTGGTATGAAAATAATAGAGCCTGGATGGTGAAATGTGGAGGAAGACTACAACTTAAAATGACAGTGATAATTTGAGGTTGTAAAATATACATTGTACATCCCTGCAACTTTGAAGGAATTCTGAATGCAGATAACAAAAAGGAATATTAAGATAGATCATTTTAAACATTAAAATGTCTTAAAGTAGAACACGGAGATAAATCAAAATAATTCTACGACATGATGAAGAATTTGAAAATAAAAACACATGGTGCACTGAACATGGAAAAAGAATACGGGTAGTGGGTAAAGGAAGAGTATATAAAAATACTATGGAAGAATTAAATTCAGGTATTTTTAAATACAGAATAGAATAAAGAAGATAAAAAAAGGAAACTATTACAATCTATGTGAATTGGAAAGAAACTGAGGAGGGTTGTAAAATAACTAATAATGGGAAAGCAGAGCACATATTAGAAAACATAATTAGTTATCATAAACTACGTAAGTGTGTGGTGTAAATGAATTTGGGAATACTTACTAGTTTATTGTGAAGAAAGGGTTAGTATTATCACCACCATTCTTTTTTGTCTAGTTATGGAAATGATGATGAGAGAAAACACAGAGGAAGGACTCAGATGGTATTGGCATGTGAATTGGATAGGAGTAGGAGATATATAGTCGGTGAGTCAAATAAGTCCTCTGAACGTCATACCTCTGTGATATTGAAGGCACTGATTTCTATTGGATTAGCACAAGTCATGTAGTGTGCGTATAATAATTATTAATTACCACAGGTACAATACACGAGTTGTGCTGTACCAATGGAAATCAGTACCTTCAATATCACAGAGGCATGACGTTCAGAGGACTTTTCGTGACTCGCCAATCATACCAAGGAAATGTAAATACATTATTTGAAATATCAGATGTTAAGAAAAAGAGGGATAGGATGGCTATAAGTGGGAAAGGCGGATATAGAGAAAAGAGGAATTATGTGGGAGATAAAATGAGGAGAAATGGATACATACTCTAAGGGATATGAAGAAGCTCACCGCATGCATCAAATACAGGATCACTGTACTTAAACAGGGTATGTGTGTAACACTTTTTGTATGGTGAAATATGTAAAAAGTATAAAATGCACGCAGAAACGTATTATTAATAACGATGGAGTTATATTTTCCAAGCTGTAAACAGGTTTTTAGTTAATTTTATTTTCCAAATATTCTCGCATTTTTAATACATACAGTAAAGACATATAAAATATATCCGAACTGTTCTTTGATTCCGTATGCATATTTGATACAAACAAAAGAATCCTGCAATTTGTTATAGTATATGCAGACATCTCTAATCTCATAAAATGTTTAAACAGTAGATACTTCATCAACGTAATGCACGGTGTGTATTGCATTGCAAACAATGCTTAGATTTCCGACTGATGTATTGAATTAATATCATCGGCTATATTTACAGTAGCAACA
Source organism: Stictocephala bisonia (assembly GCA_035578905.1). Lineage (NCBI taxonomy): Eukaryota > Metazoa > Arthropoda > Insecta > Hemiptera > Membracidae > Stictocephala > Stictocephala bisonia. Next base: position 4,272,544 of record JAQJVL010000028.1, read on the forward strand.
TGGGCAGTGAAGAGAAGGGTGTTATCGGCTCTATGGTGTTTTGCAGGCACCCCGGTGATGTTACACCACCCCACTCTCGATCACAAAAACAACAATCTCAGATGAGTTTTGGTCCGAAAGTACAACAACAACAGAATGTAAATAAATATTTTTACTGATACAAGTATCAACACAGGGTTTATCCCTTTTATATAAAACATTTATAATCAATGTTGGATTTAATGTTTCATTATGTCCTATTGTTGTATAATGATAGCAAACCAAACGATATTTAAAAAATAATATTAAAATAAATATATTTAAACTTTCGTATGGATTTAATTGGGAAGAGATCCCAATAAAAGAACAATTCTACTTACCTCCTTTGACAAGATCATTTTTCTTTCGTGGGCTCGTTGGACAACAGGCTAAACGTGACATCCGTACCACTAAAGGCACAAGAGAAAGACCTCATGGTCATAACTGGAATCGAAACCGGACCAGGTACGAGGCAGGCCACTCCTTAGTTAACTGCGGCTGCTCCTATGATTTGAAATGAAGTAATCCGATATGACAGTAAAGCTGATTGATTATTATTAGCTCAGAGAAGTCTTCAAGAAATTCATAACAATTAATATTCAACATTTTTAAAAGCTGAAAAATGGAATATAACGTCATAACGGGTGTGTATAGTCAATTGAATGAATGTATTTAAACGATATTTTTTAGTAATTTCACGATAACTATCACATATATAATATACGTATAGTACTAATATTATTGTTAATATTAGTATTGACCCACCCACCCTCCCATAGACGTGTGGTGGTAACAACTAATCCGCCCTCCCAAACACGTGTGGTGGTAATGATCCATCCACCGTCCCATACACGTAAGGTGGTAATGACCTACCCACCCTCCGATACACGTGTGGTGGTAATGACATACCCACCCTCCGATACACGTGTGGTGGTAATGACCTACCCACCCTCCGATACACGTGTGGTGGTAATGACCCACCCACCCTCCAATACACGTGTGGTGGTAATGATCCATCCACCGTCCCATACACGTAAGGTGGTAATGACCTACCCACCCTCCGATACACGTGTGGTGGTAATGATCCATCCGCCGTCCCATGCACGTAAGAGGGTAATGACCAACCCGCCTTCACAAACACGAGCGCTGGTAATGGTCGGTGAAAAATGCATATTTTATTATAATTTATTAATATATTACAACTTTATTTGGTTATATTCAACTGTTTACCTTAAACTTAATAAAATGTAGGAACAACCTTTTAACAATATGATATTAAAAATTGGATTATTCTTTATTATTAAGACCTATTTACTAAATTAAAAACAGGTCATTTACAGGGGCTTTTTATATTTCTTGAGTATCTTTTAATATATGTATTAAGCATTAGTTATTACTGTGATAATTTTTGTTAAAGAAAACGTGTGAAATAATCTGTAAGAAAGGTATTAAGCATTGCACATATTTTCTCAAAGTGAAGTATACACAATACAAGCAAGTCACATGTTAGGGCCAGACTATTGATTTCTTGACCAAACAGTTGGCAATTTGCCACACATATTTGGTGCCAACCAGGACGGCATTATTTACATTTAACTCAAACTGACCCAAAAAGGTTTCCCATCGTTAATATTTTTATTTTATCTTTTACTTTAGCGTTACTTCACCTATGCCCATAGTCTACTAATCCGTATGGGGAGAGTAAGGGTGATAACCAATGCGAAACAAGGTGAAAATTAGTGATAAAACTAACGATCAAGTCCAAGATTTAAAATCACCATATCTCTAACGAACTCAGGTATAACGACCTAGCCCTTAGACCACTCGGTCATCAGCTCTCCATCTAAATAATAAATATAAACCCTATATATAATTTTCTTTGACAAGTAAATACAAACCTAACAATTTGAAGTCAAACTTACTACTTTATACAGATGCTCACTATAAGACTACTTGATATATGTTAAAGATTGGCGTAAACATGTAACAGGCATACATTTACACATACCCACTGTATGTTAAATATTCTGTACCCATATACATAAAGTGGTATTGACCCACTCACTCCTCTCACATACAGTACAAAGTATTTTATACACTATTAAACATTAAATTTTTAGCGGCTGTGCAATATATTTTCAGAATATATTTAGCGTTTTTTATGTCCATAATATCAATATTACTTTATAAATTAGGTACATAATCTTAATTGAGAATCATTTTACTGGAAAACAAATATATATACAAAAAATGATATATTTTACAAGCCTATGGACTTGTTAGGAGGTCACAATACGGTCTCCTGTGAATTGAATGGGTACTAGTTTTTACAAACGTTTAAATTTAGTTTTATATTCCTCAAAACCAAGACAGTTTGTAATCTTGGTTTGTAAATAATCATTGACAACTTTCGACAAACAGCCTGCATGTTAATAGTTGTACCTGTCAACAGACTAAAACCAGCCCAAAACTGCATTGTAGTGGTGAACTTTCCACTTTTTCCACTGTATTCTACGAAACCCTTTAAATATACTTATAATATTTTCAAACTTCTGAATATTTTCATTGAATTAAGCCTTTAAAAGTTATTGGATATCATTTTAACATATAAATAAATGGAGGTACAATTTATTTAAGCACAATTATTAGATTCCCTTTGACACTCTAGGCCCCTTTTTTCAACATAGGCGAAAATTTATTGTTTTAACATTAAGTGAAACGTAATTTCCCAGGTATAATTTTGCGATATATAAAATCTTTGCTAACATTTCTTAGTTACTTTGTGTAAGCTATACGGTAGACAGCTCACTATAAAACTATTTTACTTCCTCAACTCTATAATTGAAAAAAAAACCTATACTAGCCTAGTGCCCAATTCGTTTGGCATATAAAAATGATTCAGATTGCCAACTAACGTGTACAATTATAATTACAAATGCTCTGTATTATTACCAAAACAATTACTTGGAGCACGAGGTAAAGTTGTATGGAGTTAGCAGATTGATATTTTGGTCGGTGGTGCCTGACGAAGCCAACACAATACAGGGAGTGGCACAAATCCCTGCTGCATACTGCTGATAGTACAGTCTGACGTATAAATACGCCCTTTCAGTGGAATCGAATCGGCTGTTGTAATACAGGATACGTAATTATTGTTTCTGAGTATTAAAAGGCACTAAAACCTTTTCAAACTTTACAAATTATTATTCATTACAAAGACAAAAATTAACTGTGGAGGTATTGGCAGGTATGAGGGGTTAATGAGTGTAGTCATTGTTACTTACTAAGATCAAATGTTTCTTAGAGAGAGTATTTTAAAAGCCCAATAACTTGGACAACATATGACCTAAAGCTTAATGTGGATTCTAAACCACATCGTTTTGGACCATAACGTTCGATCTGTAAAAATGACAAGTCTCATACTCACTACTCTTCTCTAAACAACATCCGAACCGATGTGGTGGCTCAGTGGTTAAGCTTCAAACTGCGGAGTGCAAGGTCCAAGGTTCAAATTCCCAACTGAGTTCACTCGTTGAATAATGTTGACGTACAGACATGTAGGTCCATGTCAACTGGTGAGTGAAGTAAAAAAAAATAAAATAAAATAAAGGAACCCTGAGTACTTCCCTACTAAGACTAATTTATAAGTGTCCTCTCTAAACTAAACCAGTAAGCGGTCGCCAGGTCAGTACTAACCCATGATGGGTTGCGTAGTTGGATGGAACAAATTTGGACGAGTGTAGATAAAATTTCTCACCCATGACATTGACTAATTAAATTTCCAATATCATAAAAAGTTGTATTTTTTTAAGTTTATTTGATACAGTTTAAGACATTATAAAGTAACTCTTAATGACTTTTATTTATTTAAAAACTATCAAAAATGCTATAAATAATTTTGTTATAATTATTTCATAAACGTCGTAGTTGTGTTCGCTATTCTAAATATTAAATACATGTATATTTTTTAATGCGATGAATAATTAAAACACATTTATAAAAAAGATTATTTATTAAATTTATCAGATACAAAAAGTATAAAATTTCAAATACAGCATATTTTCCCAATTTTCAATAAAATTATTTATATACAAATAAAAAGCATATATTTTCAACTTAAAATACTACTAACACACATAACTAAATGTGCAAACAAAGTTTAAAAACATTATAAAGAAAACACAATTCAAAATAAATCCAATCCCGTATGGAGAAAACTTCTCAACACTACTGAGACACAAACCGAATATAGAGAAAAAGTCAAACTGGCCTAACGTGTATGAGGTTGACCAGTTCCCTCGCAGCCACCACCACTACCGTTTCCAAGAATGTGTAAAAAACACGTGAAAAGGGTTAAAAAAGGCATTCCTGGAAAGTCAATGATGTAGGTTGACTATTAAAAGTTTCCATTTTAACAACTATTTTAGAGATATTTTTTTCACACTGCGACCGATGACGGTTTAAGAGAACCGAACATTGAGCCTATCAACTACAATATCCACGACACTTAGCCTACAAGTAGCTTGGTTACAGCAATTTGCTATAAATATCGTAATTAATTTTACACAGAAAATAATAATTTTACATATTATATCTGCATTTGTTAATATTATAAAATGATCTTACTTAATCGAAACAATCTAGAAATGTTAAATATTTTTTGCAGTCTCATACATTTTAAGTTAGCGGTGGTTTTCAACATTGACATGGATTTAAAACTATTTTAAGCGTCATGTATGTAAGCTGAACCATGCCAGGTTAATATGTACAAGAATGTATTACCCAAATTATGACTCTGTAAGTAACATGCATTTAAAAATAGAAAATAAAGTCCAACATTTTCTGTAGAGGCTTCTCTAAGATAACATTTATAACAACACATGTGAAGTTTATGTTGTAAATAATTACCACCAAACAATAATTACAAAATTAACATCTTCACTAGGCACATATTTGGCATCACTGACCATTTACAAAATATCAAGTAACAAGAAATTGTAATTAATTCAATCTTGCCTTTTATGTTGTTGCTCTAGGAATTATTTAGGAATATTTTATTTAACCGAATAAATACTGTTTTATTTGTATATGTAGTAAAAAAATTCCCTACTAAACAAGATTTTTCTAATTTAATCATTAATTGTGTAATTTAATTGAATTTTCCCTGGACTTTCTTTGACTTCTTGTTGTTCAGCATCGATTCTTCTTGCAGAGTCAGCTTAGCTTCCTTTTCCTTACAATTGGTAGTGTGATATGTACCACACTGTCTGAAGGTAGTTGCATAATTCCAACAATAGCAGCTTTTATCAGTGACCTACTTCTGACCAGTTCATTGTTAGATGTATTGTTTTCTACAAAACCACACATGTCTTGAGTACAACACTCAGAACTGACGAGAAGTTTCTCTGGTTGAGACCCAACCGTACATCTTGGTTCCTCCTCTTATCCTCACATCACAAGAGGACAAGAGGAGAGCACCTAGCTTCGTATTGACGGCTGGTCTTCTCAACTCAAACTTCCTATTATTCCTGATGGCCTTCCTTTTACTAGCCGCTTATTCTGGTGATCTTGTGATCTTCCCATGGTTACTTTAAACAGGAAAGAATAAATCGTCAGCTAGAAATGCATCCACTTATTTTTATTCTGAAATTAGATAAACAGCTTGACAGAGTTGTACAGGATAGTTGTATTTAATAGTATATGAGATCAAAAACACGATTAAACATAATAAACGCTAATTATTTATTATTGTTCGATCATAAGACGCCGATTGTCAAGACATTTGTGTATATGAGGGGTGAATGAGTGTGATAAGTGTAAGTGTGGATAAAGTGTGATGAGTGTACCACGTGGTGTAACTGTGGTGAAGAAACCTTCCCCTTACCCCAGAGACCGTTCTGTGCTACGTTTCACTCGCCCCGTGAGTGATCCAGTTGTACTAGTAAGCTATACATCGATGAGTGAACGCCGTGTCTGTATTAAGAGGACCGAGCATAGAACCTAACGCATACAATCGTCTCAACACTTTGTCCCCAAGTAGCTGGGTTACAGCACTGCGCAACCAGTGCCAACTGGTGTAACACTATATTACAAATGTATTTATATTTATTTAACGAGTTTTTATTTAACAGAACATTCAAAACCATCTAAATGGTATGAGGGGTGGTATGTTTATTGATAACATTGTAATTGCATTTTATTTCACTTTATTTCCTCATTGTTAAGTTTAAAACGTAGATACTGAAGATGTAAACGTATGAAAACTTGCTTTAACTAATTATACTCCATTTATAATAACGTATACTATCTGAACACTATAAATAAATAAATAAATATATATATATATATATATAAAATAATAATAATAATAATAATTTATCAATAATAAATTAAAAAAACTCTCCTATTTAATCTGTTCCTTCAACTTAAATAAAATTTTTAAAATTTGTGTCTTTGAATGTTGCGTGTTTCTGTAATAGTGACGAAAGCACTAAAATTAGATTTTCATACGGATACTGTTCACCAGCGCCTTGGTACAGGAATATTTATTCCTAAAGGCCATTAATAGCTTATTACAAAGAGTGTTTAGTTATAAAAATATGATGAATAGCTTAATTGAATTGTGTCATATGAAGTTACAGTCTGTCATATAAATGTGCCACTAGAACAATATTTTGAAAATCCAAAGACACTCTTGTACAACTAGAGTGTTCAAGATAAATCTATTTTACTGTGGAAAATACCCTCATGTTCCTGCCAGACAGTCTGAATTGGAGTTTGTAAACTTTTTATTCAATATGAACACGTATTTCAAATATGTCCATATTACAGGCAGGGGAATACAATTCGTGCCCGGCTAATTTAGGTGGTGTCACTGCGTGTTCGTACATGTTCTTACAGCACGTGTTTTTAATTTCATGATTTTAAATTTAATTTAGGCACTCGTACCTAAATCTTAAATCTCATAAATTATGTTGTATTCTTACTAGGACACTAAAGGTAATTATTTTATTTCTTGATTGAATGAAACTTATTGTAAATTACATTTTTTCATATAACAGACTTTTTTTTAATAATACTGACACAATACAAAATATTATAGATTTATACCAAATACTAAATTTTATTCGTCAAGACTTTATTTTAACGAGTATTTGTAGTTACAAAAACACCCACAGTTATGATCTGTAATGATATATAATTGCATTGTTGCCCGGTTTACCTCTAAGTTGAGTCCAGGTCAGATTAGAGTGGCTGAGGTTTTGCTGCAGCTATTTGATCCAGTGCCACAACCAAATTGGCAATTAAATCATATTTGCTGATCACGTCTCAGGCAATTTAGTAGCTACATACAGTTTCTGCTTTCGAAGGTCTTATTTTCATTACACCTGGTAAATGTACTCGTATTGAACTTTACACAAATTGCTTGATAATAATGAATAAATGAATAAATGAATGAATAAATGATGAATAAATGAATAAATGATTTATTTCCAACAGCACTATACAATAATAAAGACAGATACCAAACTCGGAAATTGACTGACCACTTAACCAGTAGTGTGGCCAGTTTATAAAGGAAAACAACTAAAAATACATTTTTATTTAGAGTCTAGCATAGTCATATAAAAGAACAAAAAGACGCTCTCTGCAATGTTTGTTTTTTACTTATTAGAAAATATAAACGAGTAAAATCATATTTAGAAAAATAATATCAATACTTGCGAAAAGCTAGAAAAATTACAGTTTACAATAAAATAATAACGTGGGAAATCTTAACTTAGTACCTGATTCATATATTCTATATTATTTTGATTCAACAGCCAAATCTTTAAAAAATTACAAAATTTATTAAAACTTTTTACTTGTCTTATATTATAAGGGAGCTGATTAAAATATTTTGGTGCAAGGTAGTTATAAGAATGTCTAAAAATTGATTTGTTTACTTTCAGTCTTCTAACATTGCCTGCAGAAAAGCTCCTTGTGTTATGATGATATATGAAATTATTTTCAGTATTGCCACTTCGTTTATAAAACAGACTTAAAACTTTGAAAACAAAAAGATGTTGGAAAGGCAGTATTTTTAAGGATTGATACAGTGGAAAGGAGCTCTCTCTTTTCCGTTTTTTTAAAATGATACGTAAAAAATAATTTTGACATATTCTTAATTTTTCTATTAATGTTTAAAAGGTGCCACCAAAACATACAATACCATACTGTAGGCGTGAATTAATTAACGCAAAATAAAGAGATCTTAACAATGCCGTTTCACAAAAATTTCTCAAAAAGTAGAATGTTGGAATGGATGATTTTATTCTATTGTGTAGAGACAATATGTGCTCTTCCCATCTGAGTTTACTATCAAAGATGAGTCCAAGATACTTAATACTTTTTACGCTCTGAATTGTTTCACAGTTACATAGAAATAAATTACAGTCAGAGGAATGGAATTTTATCTGAAAGGGTAAGTCACCACTAATTGGGTCAAAATATATTAATTTTGTTTTATTAATATTAACATGCATTTTATTTAATGTGCACCAATCTCTTAGTAATTTTATATCATTATTTATATGATTCTCAACAACTCTAAAATGCTCGTCTTTGTAAAACAGAGCAACGTCATCGGCAAAAGCAGATATACTTCCTTTCCAACGAATAGTTAGCAAATCATTAATAAAAATTAAGAATAGAGTTGCTGAAAGCACTGATCCTTGAGGGACGCCAATTACAATTTCTTGTTGAGAACTGTAACAATTGTTTATTTTTACATATTGTTTTCTGCTGGTCAAAAAACTTTTAAACCAGTCCAAAGCAACGCCCCGGAATCCTGTCGCTTCCAATTTGACTAAAAGAATTTCATGATTGACTAAATCGAAGGCTTTTTTAAAATCTATAAATACACCTATTGTTTTACTATTTGAGTTAAAATTATTATAAATCTGCTCTGTTGCTGAAATCAAAGCATCCTCGGTAGATTTTCCCTTTGTGAAACCATATTGCCTGTTACTAAAAAAACTAAATTTATTTAAGTAAATTAAAACTCTTTTCAGCATAATTGAAACGTAAGCAAAATAGACCTTTTGTTTGGATAAATTATTACTTGGAATATAGATTTTTAACATAACCATTGACATTAAAACTGTTCAAAGAAACTTACGTTAAAAATGTTATAAGTTTGATAAGTTTGGAATTAATAATGGATATAAAACTGTATAATATTGTTTCAGAAAACACATCTTACTGTATGAAAATAATAAAAGAAACAACGAGAATTTAATTTGAAAATATAATACATTACTACTAAACAGGTAAAGCTGTATATATAATACGTGAAGCAGTTTTTTTGTCAAAGCAATTCCTCCCTTATTTCGTTCGTTACCAATTTAAACGGTTGAGCTGTAAAAAAAAATATTCTGTTCATGGTTGAGAAATAAGGTCAATATTTTCACTTGGGAGACCCGAAAAAGACGTTTCTTGGCCACACCAATAGCACGGTGAGAGATTTAAATGAAACCAAAAGTACTAGCTATTCAATTGTAATGATTTTCAAAAGGTTTTAACAGCTATTGGAATATAAACGATGGTGTTGGTAATATCGAGAAGGTTAAGTCTTTCTCTTGTTAAACGAGGGAATGTTGTAGGCATGGTTTTATTCACACTCGATTGTAGAGCTGAGCCGACCTTAAGATTTAAATCAGAATCTAATGCATTTATATGATTTATTTAGTTTATTTGTAGGTGTTACACAATAAACAAGTGAAATAAACACGTTTCTAATAGGCTGAGTAATATTATTGTGTGTTTATACTAATAAATACAGTAGGTAGCGACGCAAGTAATGTAAGTGAGATACCGTACGTAACTTTAATATTGCAATTTCACGTTATAAAATTAAACAAACTCTCTATGGTTTGTTGTCAAAAGTTACTCGTCGAGGTTTAACGAGTGCAGCAAGTGACGGGGCTGGCGCACAAAACGTGCTGTGGTGTCCCTTAGGATGTACGATTACACGCAAAATTTGAAAAATAGGAAAATAGCTGTTAGTAAAACTACCTGTGATAGATCTAAAACCGAATCGCTCACAAAAGCGGCAATGCAGCAATTCCAGTTCGTCAGGTAAGATCTATACCAGCGTGAGTCACGAACAAGACCTATCACGCTATTTTACCCACTTGACACGATGTTTGAGGGTAAAGTGGTTGGAGGAGGACCTATAACCTCTTAAGTAAATGTACCATTTCGACCACAATGACGGCAATACAGTTAATTCTGTTCGTCAGTTAAGATCTAAACCAGTGTGAGTCACGAACAAGGCATACCACGTTATTTTACCCACTTGACACGATGTTTGAGGGTATAGTAGTTGGAGGACCTATAACCTGTTAAGTATAATGTAACATTATGACCACAATGATGGCAATGCAGTTAATTATGTTCGTCAGGTAAGAAATAAACCAGCGTGAGTCACGAACAAGCCATACCACGTTATTTTACCCACTTGACACTATGTTTGAGGGTATAGTAGTTGGAGGACCTATAACCTGTTAAGTATAATGTAACATTATGACCACAATGATGGCAATGCAGTTAATTATGTTCGTCAGGTAAGAAATAAACCAGCGTGAGTCACGAACAAGGCATACCACGTTATTTTACCCACTTGACACGATGTTTGAGGGTATAGTGGATGGAGGACCTATAACCTGTTAAGTATAATGTAACATTATGACCACAATGATGGCAATGCAGTTAATTATGTTCGTCAGGTAAGAAATAAACCAGCGTGAGTCACGAACAAGCCATACTACGTTATTTTACCCACTTGACACGATGTTTGAGGGTATAGTGGATGGAGGACCTATAACCTGTTAAGTATAATGTAACATTATGACCACAATGATGGCAATGCAGTTAATTATGTTCGTCAGGTAAGAAATAAACCAGCGTGAGTCACGAACAAGCCATACTACGTTATTTTACCCACTTGACACGATGTTTGAGGATAGTGGTTGGAGGACCTATAACCTGTTAAGTATAATGTAACATTATGACCACAATGATGGCAATGCAGTTAATTATGTTCGTCAGGTAAGAAATAAACCAGCGTGAGTCACGAACAAGCCATACTACGTTATTTTACCCACTTGACACGATGTTTGAGGGTATAGTAGTTGGAGGACCTATAACCTGTTAAGTATAATGTAACATTATGACCACAATGATGGCAATGCAGTTAATTATGTTCGTCAGGTAAGAAATAAACCAGCGTGAGTCACGAACAAGCCATACTACGTTATTTTACCCATTTGACACGATGTTTGAGGGTAAAGTGGTTGGAGGACCTATAACCTGTTAAGTATAATGTAACATTATGACCACAATGATGGCATTGCAGTTAATTATGTTCGTCAGGTAAGAAATAAACCAGCGTGAGTCACGAACAAGCCATACTACGTTATTTTACCCATTTGACACGATGTTTGAGGATAGTGGTTGGACCTACACTTTACTGGTAATTTGTTAGGTCTAAGGTCGGATTCAACAACAATGGTGGCAGTATAGTGTTATCAGTATGTCGCATCAAATCTACAACGGTGTGAGGCTAGAAACAGGCGTACTGTGCTGTTTTACTCAGTTGACACGATGTTTGAGGGGGTAGGTGGTTGGAGGAAGACCTATAACATGATAGGTCTAATACTATATCGACCTCAATGATGGTAATGCAGTGAAACTACTACGCCACATGAAACCTACAACAGCGTGAGGCACGAACTAGGCAATCCGTGCTATCTCACCATCTTGGCACGAGGGTGTGGACTCGATGGTTTGAGGAACATTTAAGATTGAAAATTTGGAGTAGACTCATTTTTTATCAATAATGTTAAGATATACATAAAAAATATTACATTTAATATAATGTTTGCAGCTAGCAATTATATAAGACTAATCAATTACATTGTTATGTTTATACTGTAGCACAATCAATACGTATAAACATAACTATATATGTTTAATTTTTTGAATTTATACGAAAAAATTAATTACATTAATAAAAAATAAAACTACATGCCATCTTAACAGTATCATCCTTTGAAAAATTCAAAAGTATAAAATGTCTACAGTCTTATATATACACATATACATATACATATATATATATATATATATATATATATATATATATATATATATATATATCTGAAAGGAAAACAATTCTAAAAAAAATCGTGACATGATCTAAATAATTTTAAACAATTACGTTACTATAATAGCTTGGACTAAAAATGTAAAATATTTAGAACATAGAGTCACAAAAAGTATTTAAAACACTCATTTTGGACATTATATATCATTATAAAGAGATTGTGATCCTATTTTTTATTTTTAATTGAGTTAAGATAAAACACAATTATTTATATTTTTAAAATGTATCATTCCTATAGTTAAAAAAATTGAATTGTAATGAAAGTTTTAAAATTTGGCAAATAACATGGTTTGAGTATCTAAAAAATTACTGCAAATCTAAAGGTTTCTGTAAGTGTAATGTTGTAGTTAGTTTATGTTTAAATATAGGTTAAAATTCAATTTCGTTTTTCTGTAAATATATAGTTATCACAGTTACTTACTTTAAATAGCTTTTGTTTTGTCAGCATTGAATATTTTTTTGTAATAAAGGAATCGTATATTTAGTGAAATATCAAGCAAAATGTCTAAAAAAACCTAATCATACAAACATCGTAGATATTTGCATATACATTAACTAAATATTTATATAGAAAATTATGTCATCTAAATATATATTAAGTGACAGACAGTCCTCTCAGTGTGCAATTAAATAAATAATTGTTGTTTTAAATATTGACAGTAATATTTAATAAAATATTGGATTTATCATGATGGATATCAGTCACATTATATTAAAATTGTAAAATCATTGTGTATTTTTTTCATAAACTTAATAAACCATAAATTTTGTTATGATCCTAGTTAGAATAATTTTACGTGAGTAAACATCAGTAAGCTATGTTTATAGATGTACAAATACAACAACAAAAAATGTCTTTGATTTTTATCAATCATATAAGAAATATGACCTCAGCCTACTTTATTGTACGTATGCTCCGAATTTTTCCGGGACTTAAATTTAAGAAGTCTATAATTTTTGGAAGTAAACTAATTCACTGTAAATGTTTGGTTAAATCGTTTATCGCAACTGTTTGGTATAATTAAAATTATTAAACAATACGACTATATATTTTTATCATTTTTAATCTGCTTTATGATCTAAACAAGTTTTGCAGTTAAAATCCACCTGGTTAATTACGGGAGATAAATCAGTTCAGAGAAAACAGCGAGTTAATTTGAAGTTTTAAATACACATTCAGATTTGACCGATGAACTTAAATAATCAACATTTACTGTGGGAATGGCGGCTTTGTCATTGTCACCCACAGACTTGGCATTTATAAATATCTGAAAGGAAATGGAAAATTAAATTGTCCTATAGAGTTAACAAAATTGTTTTGAAACTATATAAATGCCAAACAGATGTTGAAATATGAAAATATTGTTTTATATATCAAGTGCGAAAAGGTCTAAATTTAAGGTTAAATCTCTTATTTTAGCCTGTACAAATAGTAAAGATCTCTTAAATTTATTCTTATGATGTCAAATGCATTTCAATACACTATATTGATCATAATATTTCTGTTAAAATAAACAGTAAAGTTTATAGAATGTTTTTCTGGTGTGGTGGTCATGCATGACCTTGAGCTTCGGAATATGAAAATAAGGTCTACGGTTAGAATCCTTACGTAAGTGAAAACTATCTTAGCACACTGTGAATGGAAAATGCCTAAGAGCGAGAATATTTGTTAGGAAAATTACGAAAATTACTTCTTCCTTATTAGCCTTGTTTCTTCATCTTCTAATAAATAATTGTTTAATTTCATATAATTTTTAACCCCATATGAATACTGTTACTAATCAATAAAAATTTAAACTTTCTAATACAAAATGTGTTACTTCGTTTAATGTTCATTTTTCTTGGGCCAAATATAATTAAAATATTTAATTAATTAGGCAATTTTAATATTAACTAAGCACCAGTTTATAATTGGCACTAAGGACGGATTTGATCCTTAACCAATGGGATTACATGGCCAATATGATAAAATATCTTTACTGGATTTGATAGTATTGTATGTTTTATAAAGAACAAACTTCCTTAAACTACCTTGATTAAACTACCCCTTTTAAGGTAAAGTTATTAAAGTTAACAAGTATTGGGGAAGAAAATTTAATAAACTGATATTTAATGACTATACAACATATATTGGAAATATCTTGATTTGATCCGATACCTTACTTTTACTAAATAAGCAGACAATATTATTTTACTTATTTACAGTACAAGTAAACGTCACACAACATAAATTTATTACAATATAAGCACAAAAGGCACAAATATAATACAATACAAGTACAAAATGCACAAATATTATGGTGATCGATTTCGGTGAACCAAGCTCACCTTCCTCAGACCAGAGGGATTCACAAAAGAATCCCTCTGGTCTGAGATTCTGTTGTGAATCCCTCTGGTTTGAGGAAGGTGAGCGTGGTTAAATGAAATCGATCACCATAATATTTTTGCATTTTGTACTGTGTTGTAATATATTTGTACATTTTGTGCTTACATTGTAATAAATTTGTGTTGTGTTACATTTACTTCTACTGTATATGTACCAACACGTATTATGCTAATTAAAAAACTATTTTACATATTTATCATGTTTAGTATAGCTAGGACTCTTTGATTTATAGTAACTACATATTTATTTAACATTTACTCACTCACTCTTATTTCATTCCAGTAATTAATTTACTAACAAAATGTCCATGTATTTTAATATCTAGTAAATTTATTACGATTACTATTCTTTGTCTTACAAAGCGTATTTACATTGCAGGGTCATATTTTGTGGAACTCTGCTGCCTTTTAATGAACGTAGGGCATGTATTATACACATGGGCCTCCAAGTGGGGACATTATAAAACATGGCTATGCTTTTAACCAGCTCTGTTCTGCTTTGGTAATAATATTATTTTAACACCCTTTCACACTCAAAGTGTCAGCGTATTTAACGGTAATGTGTCTTTGTACGAGACAAATATATGATTCATAGGATATTGTTTTGTAATGCCACTCAACATGCGTTGAATATGAGGTGTAAAACTAAACAATTACATAAAAATCCCTAATGTATTTATAAGTGTACAAATATGAATATAATGAGGATTTGTCATAAAAGTTTAGGAATAGAGAATTGAAGGCTGGAATAAAAATGTTTGCTATATATAACAGATTTGAAACTATGGTTTTGTTAGCTATGAATGCAAATATATTATGAATAAAACTAGCTTATAAATTTATTTGATATATAATATTATAAACATTAAATTTAACAATATAATTACTATAATTATATCTATATTAAATTTAACTGAATCATTTATAAATTAAGACGGTTTACATCCTACACAAGGAAGATGTGACATATTTTTATGATTTCACTATAATCTTAAACTACATTTACATACAAATTTTACGTTGCATATTTAGCTTAGCATACGAATAGCAGTACTAATCATATAGATCAGACAACTTTGTTTTCTCTTTTCTTAAAACTTCACCCTCCAGTTCACATGGGCCCACAGGTCTGTGCGTGAACTTTACTCAACGAGTGAAGTACTGACCGTTGGCTCAGTCGTGATTCGAACCTTGTACCTTGCCCTCCGCAGTCCGAAGCCTTAGCCACTGAGCCACCATGCCGATACCAGTACTTTTTTACTAAATTATTCGTACTCTTAATATAATACTTTTAATATATTACTTGTGTACTTAGCTTGTTAGTATATTTGTTTAAGATACTAATGCCCAGTATCTAACAAATTAACAACTCCCTGAAGTGACTTTATTCGATTTATTGAATATATTCTTACCACCAATAATTAAATTTAAATAAAAAATTTCATATGATAAATAATTTTCATCTAATTAGTATTATTCAGTTAAACGGTGTACTAGATCATTTTTAAGTAGTTCGTAAATATTACAATTACAAATGTTCCTTGCTTGTACTAAGCAAAATTAGTACGTTAGACCATTCGTTATTACCACTAATTTGATATGCGATAACTCGCTTGTTTTCTGACAGATATGGGACACTGAGTCACCATTGTGCGTATTTTAAGTCGAATATGAATCATTATATAAGTGTATGATGAATGTGGATGAACTGATATGTCTTATGCTCAGAAAGAGCCATTTATTAAGATTTCAATAGCTGGGAAACTAAAGGACCTACAGCTTTACGTGGAATCTTAACCACGTAGTACTGTCTCATTTCAGCTCACTGACAATACTGGCACTTAGGCATCTTCCCTACACAACCTCCAGACATTGACTACAATCCAACATGGATACCCTAGACTTATTTAGTAATGTCCTCGTCGATAGAAACTGTTAAGTGGACAACGTGTCACTGAACATAGATCCTTTCGTCTACAATCTCCAAAGCACGTTTTCCACAAAATCCCACATTAATTTATTAGCTGGATTACAACACTGCACGACTACTATGGACAACGTACACTGGTGTATTTTTCTAGTAGTACAAGTTTAGGAACTGCACCAGGAAAATAGCATTTTCCAAAATATGTATAATTCCGATAAGTTTATTCTTAAATAGATTATTATTTTGGTTGAATTCCAAATATATTATTTCGTATCATAGAACCCTGCTACGTTCCGATATAAAACGTACGACGTAATACGTCTGTATTTTGATATTAATGTAAAGTGGACATCGTGCCAAACTGAGCTGCTCGTAAACTCGTAATTATTAGATGCTAATGGCATTTTGGGTAAAATTAGTATACAAAATTAATTTGAAATTCAACGAGTGAAGTACCACCAACCGTTAGCTCAGTGGGAATCTGAACCTGGAATCTTTCACTCCAAAGTCCAAAGCCTAGCAACTGAATCACTATGACAACGAATGTTTATTTCAGTTTAAAAATAGGATCAATATTAAATACAAATTATTGCTCATAACCATCATGTTTAAATTCGTTTTCCTATGAACTTTCATTTAACCATTTTAAGGAAGAGATTTTTAATAAAATAAAGATGTAACAATACGAATTTTGTATGATCATTAAAATTAGTAAAATCAAAAGACAGAAAGTACAAAAAAAAACTCCACCTAACAAACAGCATAGGACCTTGTCAGAGTTTGTGATGCAGCGTTCTCAAAGGATGTGCGTAGTCAAAGCTTTGGCTCATTCACACGAATTTTCTCTTCTAATTATTACGAGAATTTTTAGCAAAGATTCCTTAAACCAAAAATTGTCATTTAAACCGACATCAGGAAGGGATACTATGTTAAAATATGTAATATAAATGGAGTGAGTACTCCCTTGTTTTAGATCTGGCTTATATTTAAAACATAAATATTAATATGAGAAATAAAAAAATGAGGCGGTTATAAGTAAAGCAAGTTTAGATGGTTAATTTAAATTCTGATAATTAGTAGTTATAACGTTAGATTTTATTTACCTTAAGCTGTCTAATACGTTTATTTATGAGTCAATATAAACTTTAAAGTATTATTTATACACATCATACGACTTAACGATTATTGTAAAATGAAATGTGATGTCTCGATAACTAAATAAATCAATCAGTAATGTATTAACTGAATATGACATATGTATATTAATAAGTGCAAGACCGAACTAATAAATAACTATCACAACTAATTTTAAATCCAAAAATGAAACATTAATATTTAAATGAGCAAAAAACTGTAAAACTATGTTGAAATGTTGACAGCTAAATTGATGGACCTGGTAATATACGCAGTGATAATATATATTAAACAACTTTAAAAAAATATTTAAAAAATTGTACTTGATAATTGGTTGACAAAATATAAATATATTTAAAACCATTTTAAGAATCTGTAAAAAGAACTGGCTTTGTTTACGCACTAATAATTTTTATTTTTACTTACCATCACAAAATATTACTTTGTATTTAACTATTTATTTTGATTAGCAATGTCATTAAAAACTACGATATCATTACATAAAATTAAAGCCCGTGTATAAGCAGGAGGATATGTTTTCAGAAAATTATTCTAAGCACTAAAATATAATTGAATATTTTTATAAGTTTTTATAATGCATATTATGAACATCAGTTGTGTTTTAATCTTGGCTACACACTCTTACAAACAATACGTACTGTATTGTCAAAGTTAATTTTCTTGACACTAATTTGTGTCAGTAAAAAAAAGGTTATATAAAGTAAGACAGGCTGATAAACGGCATCAGATTTTACCTTTTTCATGATAACTACCACTAAATCGCATAAAATGGTATAATTTAGAAGATTCAGAAATGATTGGACTGCACTGAACCTTCTAACTCCAGGTTTGTATTAGCTATTTAGCTGTTAATACATCCTTGTATCATTAGCTATTTCCCTTTGTAAACAACTGCTACCTGTCCAAGCTAAATCTACCTAAATATCTTGCCATGATTCGTGTTACGATATGTACGTCATAAGGGAAGACTACATAAAAAAAAAAAAAAAAAAAAAAAAAATTCAGAAGGACTACTATTTAAACTTTTTATTTTTTTGATTTGAGTATATTAGACTATTTTCCTCTTATATGATTTTCTATCTCCTAACTTCTAACAAGCTTAGATATTATACCTATAGTTAAAATATACAACTAACATATACTTAATTGTGTACCTTAACAATTTTACCATTAGACACAGCCTATAAAACTAAGGAATATTTACAAATCAATAAGTATTTGACTTTTGGTAACGTGAAAAATAAGTGTTTATTTAATTTATAAAAACAATTATATGTTCAGGTAATATTTTATAAATAAATTAAATACTTCAAACATATTTAACATTACAAATAATCGTAATAATTGTTTTACTTTCCAAATATTCGTTTAAAATTTCACAAATACTATAAACAAATGTTTCAGAAAAAATTTCAGATTACATTGAATAATTAATGTAAATTATATAAATAATTTGATAAAGACTACAAAACTGTTTTTTTATGATCAATTCATAAGTAATATTATGAAGATTATCTAGTTTATAGTTGCAAAAACGTAAATAAAAATTACTCCAATTTTAACTGAGTTTGAATTTCTAGTGTACGTAAGTAATCTTTTCTTTGGAAATTTTATTTGTTGTATTTTTGCTAATTAAATTAAACTTTCACCTAAATTATATTTTAACTACATTCTATATTTATATGTATCCAAAATGTTTCACAATGAAATACTTATGCATTATATTAGTTGAGTTTTTGTGTTGATCTGTTATTTTTATTTATATAACCATTCATATAAATAATTATAGTCTAATTTTATCTATAATGAAAAGTAATTACAACATACTGAAGACTACTACATTTTGTATGGTAAAACTTTAAAATTTTGATTACACGTAAATTTGAGCCAACAGTTTTTTAACAAGTCTAAATACGATTGTACGCGTTCCAGCGTTTCCTATTCAGCTGACAAAAGCCCTGCTATCAATGCAATTCCCACAACAATAGCGGAAGTTATAGCTTGTACAGATAATATCAACGTTCATTCCACTTCCATATTTGAATTTTCTGTCACTTTGCAGTATAGTTTATGACTGAGCATATCTATAAACTATACATCAACCAGTTGATATAGGAATTGGATTTATTTGTTGTACTGATACATTGGTAAAGGGCTTCTCAACCTCAGTTGATTCAGCAGAGGGTCTGATGACCAGACCGTCGTCCTCCCTCTGTCGTAGACAAATTAGTCAAGGCTCCATGAACACGCTAGTTAAAAGTTGACCTTTTAGTATTTGAAAATGTAATTAAAAATGATTATAATCAATATAATTTAATAGATTTTTTAATGAATTTCAGTTGTTGAACCAAATTAATTGGACATTATTACAAGTGCCAGTAAACAACGTGAAACAAATACTGTTGGGAACATAAAGTGAAATATATCGTAAAAAATCTCTTAATATTTCACGATTAATTTGGGACGAAAACTGAAACGTATAAGATATTAATTAAATGTCAATGATTATAATAATATAGTTTTAATTGAATTTTAAAACACTAAACGTTTAAAATTTTAAAAGAATAGTTTCCGAATTTTCAAAAGGAAACTAAGCATTTTTGGTATATAATATAGTCTTAATATATTTTACTTGTGATATATATTTTATTAATACCAACAACTTTGCTAACGATCACTAGAATAGTTCTTCGCCTGTCAAATTACGATGAAAGGGTAAAGATACGATAGTATTCATAGTGAAAGTTTAGGCTTCTATACGGACCACGCATTGTCGTTTAATTGTTTTATTGAGGATCTCATAATATTAGCCAGTAAAGTATTGGGGTTAAATTTTAGTGTTTAACTTTCTGTAACATTGGAACACTAATACTGCTTTATCGTGAATAAGTCAGGTCTAGATTAAAGTACAGTGTCTTCATTTGGAACCCTGTTTATGAATCACAAATGACGCTTTGAAATATGTACAAAATAGATTTTTAAGATTGTTATTTTCAAATATTTTTATGCATATACGTATGCCATTTCGTATTACGTAGCTTTTGGAATTATTTCGGAATATGGTGGCGTGGATGATTCAGCAAGTTTGGTGGCCCTGTTTGTTCATGTTCTTAATATTAACAGTAGAAAAAATGTTCTTTTCTCCCTCTCCTTTGCTCATACATATTATGTTCACTCACCTCTTCCGGGTGATAGAGTCTACAATGATTGAATTCATGTATTCATCTGGATTACACCCTAGAGACGGATTGATTTATATGTTGGTTTTAAATTTATATATATGTTAAATTGTTGGGTAGTTTTGATTGTTAAATATTTACAAATCATTTGAATTTTCGTCATGCTGAATTTATATTATGTTGTTATTTGTTATTCATTGAACTATTTATAGTCATAATATTGCATACGGTGAATTATTTATATTTAATATTCTTCTTATAAATAGTAATATTTTGTTCATTGTTCAATTGTCTATTTGGTTATCTGGACTGTTATATTTTATTTTGGTTATTTAAGTTTATTTTAAAGTCAAGTGGATGTGAACATAAGGTACAAGAACCTCAAGATGAACGTTATTCATATTTTTAACAGCTTTAATATATATACACTAAAATAAAAATTATTACGTTGAACTGAAACCATGTTTTTCTGTTTTCACACCACCTTAAACACTAATTTTACATAAAAAGATGGATAACAACTTTTAAGAAGATTTCTTATTAACTTCATCTAATATTGGAGTGAATTTTTTTAAGTTCTTTTTGCCAGTTACATTGAGTTTAAATTGATCAATTTTACTTTATTCGTATAGCGAGCTCTCATTAGCTATTGCGTTAAACCATGGAGCTTGCCTGTCTGAAAAGACAATGACGAATATGTTTTATTAAATGACTGTATGTATAAATATTAAACAGTTGGCAGCTAAGTTTATTGCGCACACAGTTAACACTAAGACAGGAGTAAGTAGACTTAAAATAGTTTTAAAATATATAGAACTTCAAAGTATGTTACTTTGAAAGTGAAATTACCACACACATCAATTTGGCAGTTATGAAATAAAACACTATAAACATTTTTATTTGAACAGTTATAACATAGAAACTTTAACTAATGGTACAAGAGACGAAGTGTTTATGAAAAATAGAGTAGTCTACAAGAGCCTCTACAAGAGAGTTGATGCTCACAACAAAGACTGGCGTTCTAGTTGCTCACATAGAAATGTCACTCAGAGGCTTGCTGTGTATTGTGAACAAAAGACCTCTTACAGAAACACTTGACGTGTGCGAGTGATCTTCAACGGAATACGATCCTACACACATCAGACTATTCCCTACTTTATATTGTAATAATATTATGTAATTTATATAGAGTTAGTTATGTCTGACCTATTAGAAAGGGTCATTTATACTAATGTGTATACCTTTTAATTAGAAATCACATTAAATTAAACTAACAGAGTTACACGAGCGTCCAATCAACTATTTAGTTTTTACTCACTATAATCGAAGGGTCGTTACTGCAATGGCTATCTCACCTGCAACAGTTAAGTGAACTGATAAGTAATGTACATTTTATTAAATAAAATCAATAATCTTAATACATCTTATCCCAAAACGATGTTCTCACTCAACATAATATCTCCCAAACCAGTAAATATATTTTGATTAAATTCGAAGTGAAGTTGTATTTTGTATCATACAGCACCAATAAGAAAATATTTTTCTAAATTTCTTTGTCAAGGGGTAGAAATAGCCCCTCAACCTTACATTTTTTCTATAAACGTAACATTGGCATTAATTAAAATAAATAATTTAATTAAAAAAGCTGATACAAAAAACAAATTTCACAAAATCTTTGCTGATTTTGTTTCCATTTTAAATGCTTAAGGTCATTTCTACATATGCTGACATAAATGCATTTTTTCTTATGTTCCCCTGTTTTAGGTATTTTATATTTCAGTTTTTATTAAATAAAATATATTTTACTATATTGATAATGTGAGGTAACACTTCTACGTCAGTTTGTATTTCATAATACTCTTAAAAGGTTTTATAGAGAAAACATTTTTATCTTGGAGAACGGCAGAAGGCTGTACTTGTATATTGATGTGATGGTTTAGAGAGAACCACAGAGGGAAGGGTAAATAAGTTATGGAACCACTCCGTAGCGAAGTAAGGGCTGTCAGATCGTATATTATAAAAATGACCTGATGTTATCATTGTACATTTATGTAACTGTTCTAAAATAAATTATAAAACTTATTAATACTAAATAATAACTTTTAACTTTTAATAAATAATAACTTATATTTGTAAGTAATAGAAATTCGAAATATTTTTGGGCAATACATGGTTTTGCTGACAAAGTTTACTTGCCATTTTGAAACTACGTAAATGTATTGTATCCTATCAACAGTTGCTCCATTCGGCATCTAGTAAAGTATTTTGTTGCTATAGTTTGAGTATTAATAACTACGACCTCATCGAGGCACTTTGCTACAATCCCATTTCTTGATCTCGGGTTTTCGTCTCGCGAAGAATATCAGCCTATGACCTCGCCAGAATTCTTGAGAGTATGGCTATGAATTTTGGTTTTTAGGGCAGTAGAGCTCCTAAAAATAGTCTTTTTTAAAATCAGATGGTATATTAGTAAGTAATAGAATAAAGCTTTAATTTAATGACCGACTTTTGTGTAAAGTTTAACATTACCCAATTTTGGCTTTTTCTACCAAAGTGTAAAGGTGAAATGTGATTTAGGGGATAAATGCCTATATTTTGATACCCCAATTTCTGCTATAAGTCGATAATATGGGGCGTTAGTTCGGGAAAACAACACGGGTTAATCTTATTCTAAAAAATGCAAAATAAATAGCATTATACTACTAAGTAATTGTTGCAGCAACACACACGGAAACCACGGTACCTATAAAAGAAGATGGTACGTATCATGTGCATCTCTCATAACGTCAAATGTGCGTAATGGCAAAATTGAACACAAAATTAATTTTGTAATTTACGTAATTAAATTCCAGCTAAAAGGTGATAAATAGCTTGATTACTATTTAGATGAATGCTTCTATGCCATTTTTAAATTTAGTTGCCAGTATTTAATAAAAAATAAACAAATGAGCTGATTTCGTCCATGTGACATCACAGTCTACGCGCAGTCTCGTCCTGATACATGAGAAGTCTTGAAACCTCTGGGGCAGAAATACGAATTTTTCCAGAGTTGAGATCGGTGCCAGGCAATTTATCGTGGTCGAAAACCCAATAAAAATGTAAAAATAAAAAATCCTTGGAGCCAAAAAACATCGACTGGACGTGGCTTTTTTTAGATAATAAGACAGTTAAATATGACAGTAAATAGAAATTTTGCACGAGAAAATTCTTTTTATAAAGTTAAATTTAACATAGACAATTTTTGATTTGTACTCTCACACCCTTTGGGGAAGGGTGGGTTATGGGGAATGGTTTAGGTCACCAATTTAATATGTATGTTAGGGGAGGTGAAAAAGAAAATAAATCTTGTATATAAATGTACAGTAAAACAACTTATTTAAGTTTATAAATTAACAGAGTTTTTTATCATAGTTAACAAGATCCAGTGTACTTTTATTTTCGTGCGAACTTTTTAATTTCATAACTTGATTATTAGGTGTAATTAAAACCTGTATCTTACAATAAAAATTATTTTAATCCATGCTTGTTTAAGTAAAGTTTTTGGTGGTAAAATTTTACGTACTTCAGATTTTTAATACAATTTGTGTTTGGTATGAGAGGTTGAACCATGAAAATGTTCAGTTTGGTCATAATTATAGTTTATAAATGTAATATATTCATCAAATGTAAGTTTTAAAGAATGGAAAGGCATGATGACTGCACGGTTGAAGAAAATTAAAAAGGAATGAACAAATATTTTTCCTTTTTGTAATCTTAACGATAAGACACTTAAAATGTACGAGTTTTTAATGTAAAACATAAAATGTAACAAATAATAAAACAAATGAAAAAGTATAAAGTCGTACCATGCTATTAAAAGTTTATTATTGCAATAATGAAACCTTAAAGGAAATATTATGGTTAAAAACGGAGTAATTCCGTAGCTTATGATATGCTCAAGGAAGGGAAAGATACTAAGGGCTACTTTAGGAAAACTATTGGTCGAGCGCGTTAGAGTTTTGAGCCTGTCCTAAAAAACAATCCTGGAAAGTTGCAATCCAAGACTTTACTATACCTTTATGGTAACATTTCCTTCTACTGTACTGGTTCTCCCCTCACTGTAGATAAAAAGATCCCTTGCACAAATCAATAGTCTTTGGGAATGGGTGAGAAAGTAGAACGACCTCTCCTTATATTGAAAATAGTTTTAAACGTTGACTATTTCATGTAACCCATATTTTTTATACAGACTTCCTTCTTTAAATTAACTATGAGAATTAAGTTTTACACGTCATAAAAGGGTTGTACATGAGTTTATATTTTGTCAACCACAGTAAAATACAAGTCCGATAAAAGCATGGTTCGGGTAATTAGGTTGAGTGAAAGGGTATTTTAGCTTATTGTGTCAGCAAGTTTTTGTCATTGTTTCCCCTAACGACCCAAGCTTAGTGGCATTCCGTGTTCCCAGTGAATGAAAAAGGTTTGTGTGCGTGAGTCAACGATGTCGTGGAGGGTATCTCTTATTTTATCGATGACTTCTCCTCCAGGGGTGCGTGACAAGCTTGCCTTAAAAAAACTTCAACAAACCCTTCTTTAGCTTCCTTTATTGCTACTGCACTGTTTATTGCACCCTTTAGTCAACCTTTTCAAATATTGAATAAAATACATATTCATTTTTTTTATTTTATATAATTTTATATTAAATATTTATTATTTGTATCGGTTTTGTTATGGTTTCATGATGTATCCGAAAATCAAAGGCTTCAAAGATTAAAAAAATTAACAATGGACTTTGGAAGAAGATTGATTTTGTGATAATGAATGATTTTACATGAGAAGAAGTTTAAAAATAACCCTAATCCTAGTTTCCAAGTTGTATAACACAAAAATGTGTACGTTGTTTTTTTATATAAACATACAATTTTAAAAGCCGAAGCTGTGGCACAATTAAACTTATTACAAATCAAACCATATATTTCCCTTTATTAGATTATATACTCAATGCTTGATTTGGTGTTATAAAAGCTATTTTAATCTGATTTATATATTTTGGTTACAATATAAATTGTTATATAATTTTAAAAAGTATCTGTACAATGCTTTTTTAATGACCTATAATATACATTTTAAACTTTAATTTTACAATAACACCAAAATAATATTAAATAAGTTTAATGAAATACAAACTATTATTTATTTTATAGACATGCCAAGCTGTTAAAAATTCTTGGCAAATGAATGTATTCAGTTGTTTTTAAATTGAGGTTTAGTATCAGAAAAAGGTTAGACCTTATCCAATAACTCATTAAATATTTAAATTATTTAATATACAATTTATTTGAAATAAAAGAAACATAATTATACATATTTTGAGGTAATTATTAATAATGAAACATTATATTTCATAGTAATATCCTATGAACAAACTTTCAGTAAATTTGTCCTTACAAAGTACAAAAGGTTCACACATTATAACTGCTCCCACCATTTCAATATAATATTTTCAATACTGTACATATCCAATCTAAACGTTCATAATAAAGATATATTGAGAAATTTGGAAGAATTAATATAGTAATTTTAGAAGAAAATCTAACCACACACAGCAAGTTACTGTTACATTTATTTATAAATATTGTACTTATTGTAGTAATATATTTATAAGTTACATGTTAGATATTCTAAGGTGCCGTCAAGGTAGTTTCACACTATTGGGTATTTAAAATCAAGTACAAACTGTTTTAAGATACATTTTCCATGTATAGTATTAGGTGTTTAACTTATATATGGTTTTGTGTTCCTTTCATTTTGAGTTTCATTTATCCACGTAACCTTTTGTTAGCATATTAAAATCTTACTATTACGTAAAATACGAAACTACCAATCTTTTTCAAACATAATATCAGAAATATATACTAAATACAAAATTTAGGATTTCTTACATACTTATTTAAGAAATAATTAGTCTTATTATAGTCGTACATATTTGGCTATATTGGTAAGGAATATAGTTAGTAAGGCTATATTGGTAAGGAATATAGTTAGTAAGGCTATATTGGTAAGGAATATAGAACAAAAAGTTGAGTTGGTAAGGAAGTGATGTTTTACAAAGTATAAGTTGAAGAGTGCCGCATTAGGGCGCGTTAACTAGGTTAGTCAGTACTGACAACATTGGAAAAATTAAAATGAGAGTTTCACAAAAACTTCCAACTCTTTAAAGAGATTTAATGTTAAAAATAATATATTCCCTTTTATAGTCTGTACATTCCTAAATATAGATGAAATGAACGTACCTAAGAAAGCCATATCGGAGCCGCCGCGAGCATAGACGGTGTCAACACACCGCTGCCAACATGACCGGTAGAAACGGACTGCGGCAGACGGGCCGTGACGTCACCCACTTCCACCCTACCCCTCTCTAACCACCCACCCACCCACTTCCTAGAGGGCTATTGTGCGTTATTTAACAGCATTCTAATTAAACGACTCTATATTGGATCTGAAGTGTCTTAAGGGATTGAGTAT
This sequence comes from Stictocephala bisonia, assembly GCA_035578905.1. Classification (NCBI taxonomy): domain Eukaryota; kingdom Metazoa; phylum Arthropoda; class Insecta; order Hemiptera; family Membracidae; genus Stictocephala; species Stictocephala bisonia. The sequence goes on from JAQJVL010000028.1 coordinate 4,299,920, forward strand.
TCCTTTGGAACTTTGGAATGGACCTCTTAATCAACAGAAAACAACTTTTGAACAGTTGAAGAGTTGGTAATTTGTTGAGGTTAGACTTTGGTATGGCATCATTATAAAATATGATAAAGATTTTTTTTACAATCGTAGATTGTCAATACATCAAATTATGATTCTTTAACTATTTATATGTTTAATATTAGCATTCGACATACTTTAATGCTAACCAAATAAAAAATATGTAAAAAATACGCTTTAGGTTAGGAATCAATTAAAATATTGAAAATATATTCTTCTTTGTACTAACTGATATGTTTGGAACCGACATGGTCATCTAAAAAAAGTTGTTAACAAATTTTAAATACTTGGTTTGGATAAGAAATATAGTCTAGATAATAGCATATTAATAGTTGTTTGGTTTATTTATTTTACAATACTATATAACATGAAATACCAGAGTTTTTTTATTTATTTTTATTAATAAGTTATAATAATTGAAAATATTATGCTTGATAATAAGTACAGACAGACGTTCTCTCATCACAAAACATTCTACTAACAGGTAAAATTATATAACGCCATTTATGTACGTGAACATTTAAATAAGTTATATTTGGAAAAGATAAACGAATCTCCTCCGAGTTTGAAATTTAAGTTTTTGCTGTAGGATTGCTCTGAAGTCAGGGTTATAGTGTATTTGTCAACATTCTGAATATCCTAGACGGGCATATTCCAGACAGGAGACAGGCATAAGTGATACCCACTGAAGAAGTTATGTCCTGAGTATCGAAATGTACTACTCTTGACATAGTAAAGTAGTATTCATCGACAGTCGTAAGAGAAAAGAGTGGAGTTAAACCAAAGGAAATCGGTGGGGGAGCCAGGCAGGGGCGTTACTTGCGTGTGTCTGTCGCTGTACACCATGTTGGATATATCAGAATAAATGTGGTTCGGGACCGTAAATTGATTTAAATATTTCAGTTTACTCGTACGTATTTATATGTTTAAGGAAAAAAATAGTGCAAATATGACCAAACAAACTGACACATTTCTACGTCTAATATTGAATAGGTATGCAAATTTAAACATTTTATCATGTATTTAAATAAAACAATAGTAATAAGTTTACTAATTTGTTATGGGTACATTAATCTTTAAAGTTAGGTTTTTTAAAGACGTACTGTTGTATTGACCCACCTGCCGACCCATAAACTGTGTTTAAGTTGAATTTATCTGGAGATTGGTTAAAATCACCCATGCGTTAGACTCTTTGTACCTAAACAGTGAAAGAATATTGAAAAATACTCTCTCTCTATAATAAATATGTAGAAAAACTAATATTTTTACAACAAATATTTGCCGGGTTACAACAACTCACAATGATGTCGTTTATAAATAATATGCATGTTTAATAATTAACAAAGAGTAGTATTTACATAGGGATACTATAATTTGTGTCACTTTCTCAGTATAATTATAAAAATAACTATACAGTATAGCAACAATCTCTATTGGAATATAGCATATTATAAAACATATTAGTACAATTATGTTCTCATTTTCATTTGGCTATTCGAACTATTAACTAAATTTAGAATATACACGTCAGATTTACTTCTGCTCATAATTTTTGAAAGACTATGCATCTGTGAATGTATTATGTTAAAATTACTTGTATACAACATCTTTTGGATTTAATAAAGGTTGTGTTTTGTTGTTAAATACGTTAGGGAAATTTTGCACACAACAATGAATTTTTAATTCTTAGTAATCTTTGCTCAAAAAGCTCAACTATTGAGGTGTTACGTGATTTTATGTACCTAAATATGACCATTATGAAGCTCCAATTGGATAAGATGGGGTTTATGTTACTCAGGGGTGTAAGTGGAACCCGCGCTATGTAAATTCCGTCCCACTGAGCCTCTTCCATGAATAATCTCTCTCGAACAAGATATGTTACATTCCTCTCACATACACTTTCTGATGGTTCTCAAAGATCTTTCTCACGTTGGCAGATATTTTATGTATGTACAATTAGGTGACTATGCTGTGTTATAATGTTATACTGTTATACTGTTCGGTTTAAACAAATTAATTTCGGATATTTCATGACATAGTAAATTTATCTCCATAATTACCTCGTGCATACTGTTTGATTAATTAATTAAACATTTGGTAGATGACTCTTAATTAAGTCGAAAACCAACGTCCATTTCGTATGAAGAATAAAAGTTATGTATACTCACAATTGGTATATGGAGTGTAAATAGATTTAATATGATTTGATTTTGTTTAAACAAAAACTATTTGATTAATAATAAAAGTAAGAATTTTATATTATCATAGTTTTCATAAAATTAGAAAAAAAATTTCATATCAAAAATATCATATTTGACAAGATTATTTTATAGAAATTATTATTCATGATTACTTCATTCATTAATATTTCACTTATGGATATAGAAAGGTAAGTTTCCTAATGTACATAAGGTACCATACAATTTGTATATAGTCATATTGCACTGTACATAAGAGTAAACAAGCTTGGCACGAGGACATACATCATTTTACAAGGCTGCATTCATTCTTCAATAGCTGCACTTTACACAAGCAGACAAGTGGCACTTCACATTGCAACTCTTCTAATTGCCAGGCCGGTGGGTGTTGTACCTAATATTTGGAATATACCCAACCTGCAAGCTTGTCATGTGAGGCCATGTGTTATTGTTCAAGGCATCATAAATTCTGTAGTAGCTGCACTTTAGACAAGCAGAATAGTGTCACTTCACATTGCAACTCTGCTAGGCATCATCAATTCTGCAGTAGCTGCACTTTAGACAAGCAGAATAGTGTCACTTCACATTGCAACTCTGCTAATTGCCAGGCAGGTGGATGGGGTAGCAAATATTTAACACACCCCTTCCTTCTAGACTTGTTATATATGTGTGTGCGTACAAGCTAGTCATATGGGGCCATGTGTTATTGTTCAAGGCAGCATCAATTATGCAGTAGCTGCACTTTAGGCAAGCGGAGAAGTGTCACTTCACATGGCAACTCTGCTGATTGCCTGGCAGGTGGATGGGGTAGCAAATATTTAACACAACCCTCTCTTCTAGACAGGTTATATATGTGTGTGCATACAAGCTAGTCATATGAGGCCATGCGTTATTGTTCAAGGCAGCATCAATTCTGCAGTAGCTGCACTTTATACAAGCAGACAAGTGTCACTTCACATGACAACTCAGCTAATTGCCAGGCAGGTGGGTGGGGTAGCTAATATTTAACACAACCCTTCCTTATAGACGGGTTATATATGTGTGTGCATACAAGCTAGTCATATGGGGCCATGTGTTATTGTTCAAGGCAGCATCAATTATGCAGTAGCTGCACTTTAGGCAAGCGGAGAAGTGTCACTTCACATTGCAACTCTGCTAATTGCCAGGCAGGTGGATGGGGTAGCTAATATTTAACACACCTCTAGCTTCTAGACGGGTTATATATGTGTGTGCATACAAGCTAGTCATATGAGGCCATGTGTTATTGATCAAGGCAACATTAATTCTGCAGTAGCTGCACTTTAGACAAGCAGACAAGTGTCACTTCACATTGCAACTCTGCTAATTGCCAGGCAGGTGGATGGAGTAGCTAATATTTAACACAGCCCTAGCTTCTAGACGGGTTATATATGTGTGTGCATACAAGCTTGTCATATGAGGCCATGTGTTATTGTTCAAGGCAGCATCAATTATGCAGTAGCTGCACTGTAGGCAAGCGGATAAGTGTAATTCCATATTTAAGTTCCACTATTTGCTAGGGAATCACGTTGAGTAGCCAGGTATTTTATTCAATCCTATACAAATGATTTTTTTTCTTTTTTTTATAATAATAATAATATATAATTAGTTAATTCAATTTGTTACAACCAATCTTTCAGTTGTATTAAAGTTACAGAAACAAACATTTACATATAATGTATCTGTATAAATAATTGCTGATAAAATAAAATTATTCATAGTGTATTGTAATTCACAACATTTCATTTTATACAATATATAGTTTTGTAAAATTTAATACATGTATGTTAATTATTAGAAGTTTGGTACGCTGGATAATATTTAATTTAAAAGCTTAAGAAGTAAAATTTAGTCTTGTTTGATTTAACCAACAGGACTATCAATATGAAAATCCGTGTTATAACCATTAATCTTTTATAACATAAAAAAATAACTTTAGTTTCCTTGAAGTAAATTTCCTTATCGAAAAATTACAGGTTCTTAAGTCCCTGAAAACAACACACGATCATTATTAACCAGAGGCAATACAAATGTGTATGATGTTGGTATTTTATGAAAACAATAGCAATATTACGTTAATTGCCTGATTTTAAAAGACAAGTGGGATAATTTGAAAACTGGAGCGCCATACTTTCACCATTCCCTTCGAGTTTTGAAACAAAGGAAAGCGTTAGAGGCGAAAAAGAATTCCTTTATGAAGCCGTCTTTTGTGAGAGAAATGGGTCACAGGCTCTCTTGTTGGGAGTCATTTATAGGGCGGCGACAAAACTTTGCACTACCCTGTTTTCTTAGTCTGATGATTAATTCAGATGGTAGGATTTATAGAGTTCCAAACTCCGAGACTCTACACCACCCACTATCAAACGCTACATCAAAGGCAAAGCAAACACATGCTTACATGAAATATATTGTTCAGTAAATTATTTTAAGTTAAAAGAATGAACTTTTTCTCTTAAAAATATTGAAATAATAAACAAAAATCTCATAGAAAATCTATCATTATGTTTTCTTTATGGTATTAGTTTTTTAATAATCGTAATACGCGTTGGTACATATATATACTATGCTATCTACAATTTATTATTTAGTGATTCCTCTGGTCTGAGGAAGGTGGGCGTGGTTCGCCGAAATCAATCACCAAGTATTTGTGTATTTTGTTCTTTGATTGTAAATATTTGTTCATTTTGTGCTTATATTGTGTTATATTTGTGAGATATGTACTTTTACTGTGTGCCGCCTTTCTCTATGTGGCTTTTAGTTTGTGTGTCTCTGTGTTTCTTTTCGTTGTTCCTTGTTTCTTGTTCGTGTTCGTTCTGTCTTGTCGTCACTGCCAGTTCTTGTAGCCGATGATCTTTACATCCATGTCTGGTTTATGTTATTTTTGGCTGTGTTTGTAATTTTTTTTGTATTCACAGTTGCGGCCGAAATTTAGATGATTTGTTGTTAATTAATGTTCTCTGTATTTGTTTGAATTTAGTTTATAGTGCTGTTGCCCGTTTATAGTGATTAATTTTTGTTTTGCACGTAGGTTAGGCAGTCCCATGGCTGCCAATTTAAAATGCTTATTTATAGTTGTAAAATCTTATTTTCTTATGTTAATATTATTTAATGTTGTTTTCTCTCTAACTTTTTGTTTTGTAATAAAAAATTTGTTCTAAAAATGTTTTTTCTTTTTTTTATTTTTTTCTTACTGTGTGATTCAAAAATTATTTTCAATGTCGCTTAGTTAAACAAGGGGGAGTTAATCTTCGAGGTAAAGGTTCGTGGGAATGTGCCGGTTGCCAGTGTGGTGGAGTTACGGAGGCAGCGTAGAGTTTCTGTCATCATTGACGGCCTCAACCGTAGAATGCTTTTGCATTTTGTGCTTGTATTTTGATATATTTATGCATTTTGTACTTGCATTGTAATATACTTGTGTTGTGTGACTTTTTTGTACTGTTTATGATAATGACTAATTTTGCTCTTCTCCTTCGTAAAATATAAAAATTCCTATCACTAATAATAACTTGTAGTCTGTGAAGGCTGTCTAATACGTGCTTCTTAACTTCTGAGGATGTATGCAAGATTAATAATTACAAAGAAGTACTGACAAACATTTGGTATAGTTTTGTTTTTAAAGTAAACTTATGGGAAGGAAAACTAATCCAATAAACCAGCAGTATTTCTATAAAGTTTGGTAAGTCATATGAAATGAAGGAACTTTGGAATTTTGAGGACTAAATATACAAAACTGTCCCTGAATTAATATATATTAAACTTAGCTTTAAATATTTTAACGTGTATATTCTTGTTTTACGAGAGTGTGTTGAGAAGCAAGTACTTAGCGTAATTATAGAGTAGTTTGAGGATTTATTTAGTTGTTAGCATTATGAACAATAATTTTTTTAACCATTCGAATATTTGTCATGGATATTCCTATCGAACCCATATAACTGACCATTTTAAATATTCTCATATCTCTCATAGGCAAGTTATGTTCATGAATGGCAAGAACTTATGAAGATGTTAAAAACAACTGATTTGTAATAGTTATTACTTTTTTATTCGTAAGTATCATGAGCGAAACTACAAAATTCTATAACATTCTAAAAACACATTCAGGGTGGAATGACGGCAGGGCAAAAGTAACCTGCGATCGATCCAACACTGACTGTGACAGCTGTTAAAGTATTTATATGTAACTGCCTAAAATCAGGCATCCATGTCTCCATTTTACTACCTGTAGACGATTTTACGTTTTTCACGAGGGTTTTAAGTATGAACACGATTTCCGAATATCGTACGTTAAATCACCATCCTTTGGAGTTTCCGGAGTATGATGTATTGATGTTTGTTTCGAAACTCTTTGATTATGGTTACTTATTATGTAAAAAATGCGATTGAATAATTTTAATTTCTTATTAATTTCAAACGTAGAGTTCACCAAATATGAGTTTACACTTTATATCGTAAACTGATAGTATACTATAATCAGCAATGACTATAACCATTTACTATTGCTCCAGATGTTGGACTATCAACGTTTTAAGGATACGTATACATATATGTACATTTATTTAGTCATAGTTTTCATTAGTTGATTATTCTAATGACACATTATCTATATAACAATGAAAGCTAAAAGACATTTATATGTAAGTTATATTTAGTTACACACCAGTCTTAGTTATTTTTATTTGAAATAAGTGTCTATTATGTATACAATATATCTAATGTATAAACAATTTTTGTGATTTTTTGACTAGTATATTTTCTCAGAAATTTACGAATCTGAAGAAATCATATGATACTTCTTTTGTTTACTGCCATGTTCCATACATTTCTTGCTTGTTATATGCGTTGTATAACTGAATTAATATTCATGAAATCATGAAACCGAAGTAAACTACACTTAAATAACTGAAGTAGTTAATATATATTGCTCTTTTACGTGATAAATTACTCCTAGGTAGAATGTAATATAAGAGTAACTTTTATTGAAAGATTTCAATGTATTTCCATCTGACTCAATTCTGATGGTAACATTATTGTTTCAAATAGATATAGATATATTTGCAATACGCACACTGACAACTGTCTTTTAGATCAGACTTTGACCAGGAACAACAAATTAAAGGGAGTAAAAGGAGTTATGTATTTATATACTACCAAATATTACATACTTTAAATATAGAGCAGTATGTATTACTTACAGGCTTTATTTGATTTCGGGATGATTTTCTTACAAATTTGGAGTTAACTGGTTAAATATTGTGGATAATTTGAAAATTAGGTCGTTACAAGGAATAGACTATAGATTTTCTATTACATTTCTCCTTTTCTGACCAACTAAACAATTTATGAAGAACAATATATGCTAGAGTTATCTTTAATATATTATTATCCATACAAACTGTTATTTCTCTTCGTTGTTTTTCTAAACTCAGTTATTATTGTAGAGTGTGCTATTAATTACACTCTACAAGATACTCGTATATATTGTGTCTGAATACTCACATAAAAGATTACTTATTATATATAAAAGGGCCCCATAGATAAACCTCTATTACTAACTTCAATAATGGAAGAATTAAGAAATTTAGTGTCACAAACAAGCCTTTAACAAAAGCTACTATCTGGGCTCGGTAGGACAAAGGCTGTGTTTGACAGAATCATTAAATTGTACGCAAAGTGTTGAACAATGGCATACAAGAAACCCTGAGGTAAACCTACTATATATTTATTTTCCAACGTAAAGATTGTTTAGGTTAGATTAAATTTAGCCTATCTATACTTATGTGTAGTTAAAAAAACAAACAAAAAGACGAGAGCTTTATTAAAGCAATAAATAAAAATAATATTGTAAACTACTTTTACTGTCTGTAGAAAATGTACAAAAATAAAATAATATACTACTATTGATGCCTAGTTCAAGAAGTGTGTTTATACATCTCAAGGGAATAAAATAATCGATATGCATATTAAAGTTACATGCCACATAAGAATCCTTTATTCGAGTATTGAAGATCGTAAATCAGTAAATGCAAGATCAAATGCACTTTTACTGTAGAATATAAAATTTAAAGGCAATAGACTTATGGGAAAATCATGCATTTACTTTACTATGGTTTAAATGTATAGTTACATTATAAATATAATTTATAACTCTAACTAGTGTCAATCCAAACTATTAAATACATTTAATAAAATGGTGTTATTATTGTGTTAAATAGATTAGAGTAAGTGCATTAGTAACCATCTAACCACTACACATGTACGATGATATTGACTCACCCACCTACCGATAAACGTACGGTAATGTCGATCCACCCACCCATTCAACTATACCACCCGAATGTATTAAACCACATATACACGTATGGTGGTAAGAACCCACCCACTCATATGTACGGTGGTAATAGCTGTCTAACCCACCCAAACAGTAGCGATGGTATAGACCCTCCCACCCACCCATACACGTACAGTGGTATCGATACACACACCCTCCCATAGAAGAACGGTGGCATAAAAAATTGTCGATGCATATTTGTGCTTTAAATATACGAAATAATTGCTCATATTTCATCAGTAAGACACGTTTTATATCATTTTGCGTCGATTGAAACTATACTTAGTTACATAGGGTTGGTAAATTATTCCAAAATATTACATAAATAACACAGCTCTTTGTGAAACACAAATTCAAAGCACTGTTTGCCAACGTAACAAACTCAGGTATTCAACGTTGTTTCCGTGCAAATCAAGCAGGTATCTTCAACAAATTGGCGCTATGTCAACCGTACATAATAATGAGAGCTTGATGATGTCACTTAGCATAACTACACAACTGCAAAACCAAAGTAAGTATTACTGTATTACAGTCATGACGTCATTATTCATACCATTTAAATTACATGAATATAAAAGTATATACTTATTGGAACCGTTATTGTTCATAGTATATGTTCTATGATAGTTAATATTAAGTTAAAATTCACATTACAAAATATTTGTATACATTATATAGTATTAAATTGGTTTTCAAATAATAGTATGAAAAAACAAATCGCATATGTTTTACTTTAGAATAAACTATTGTACAGTATTGTCAGATAATAAATTACCACTGTAATTGTATGTGGGTGGGCTATTAAATTTGTGGGTGGGTTAAAACATCTGTAATATACTTTTACAATTTAATTAAATAAAACATGCTTTTTTAATTCCTATGTATTTTATTAAAGTTACCATTGGAAGCATTTTTTAAGGGTAAATAACTTATGTTTAACTCTTATTAATATATCTAGTTTCCCTTATTAGGAATAAATTAAATCTTCTTTCAGTAGTATTTAAGAAAATTATAATGACCTATTTATTTTTATATTAAGTTAGAGCATACAAAACGTTTCCACTGCATTCGAATAAAAATTTATAAAAACTGAAATATGAAATTATCTTTAAAACACAATAAAAAGTAGACCTATCAATTGATCTGTCACCAATGCTGTTATAAATGATAATTAATTATCTGTAATTTTCGAAATTATCTCGGGCCTAGCCGGACTTTTGGCATGATTGGGTGATTTAAAATTTGTTGGCCGACAATTTGTGAGCTTATGTAAAAGCCTATGCTTTAAACGTTTAATTTCTTGTATTTATCTATAACAAATGAAATAAACTATAAACTCCTATTTACTTTTTAATTATTTTAATGAACAAAAAACGCATGTCAAAGGCTATTATAATTACAAATTTGTTTAATAAATAATACTGCTTTTTATTGACCACGATAAGAGAGTTTTAACATTTAAAATGACATCACAAAATATGTAGGCCATGTGCTTCAAGTTTTATTCCTTGGAAAAATAAGAGTTAAAATATATCATAAGGAGTCCTTCACTCGTGCAAAAGACTAGTATCAGTGCGTGCCGGCATCTGTCATTTTAATGTTATTTATTTATTTAATTTTGTTTTTTATTTCAATATAATTGTGACTTGTGTGAGCATTAATGTATAAGTTTCATGTGTATTTTGTACTTGACAGAGAAAAAAATATAAAGCCTGAAGATGGATCATCGATCGAAAACGCGTCGTCTTTGTGTTCGATGTAGGACTGTTGACTGAAACACGTAAGTACAAAAATAGCGTATTGAATAACGGTCAGATAAACACCTTGCATGGAATTGAAAGGAAAGTTTTAAGGTCTTGTAGATTATGTGTATAAAACAGGTAAATATTAACCGTTTGTGGACATTTGTCCTACGTCAACTATATTCATGTACAAGAACGAAGCCAACAATTGACACTTGCCCTTCACACATCTGAGGTATTATGTTTGCCATTATAAATGCTATGTGTAAATACAAAATAGCCCATAACGATCACCACAAACTTGGGAAAATTATCAAACTTTAAACAAATTAAAAATACATCATTCATGTACCAGAATTTCGTAGTTAATAATGTTGTGTTTTATTTAAGTAATGTAGCATTTCAAAATAAGTCTGGTGGTTTGTTAAAATAGTGTTCTTATTGTTAAATAAATGTACCAAAATGTGGAATCTGGTAGTTTTTATATTCATTGTTCATCAGCAAGACGCCGATCATATAGGTATTGGCGAATATGAGTGGTGAAAGAGTGTGATGATTGTAGATGAACGAGTGTAATCATTCTTACTAGCTAAGATCGACTATTATTTAAAATGAGCCATTTAATAATATCCCATTTGTGAGGGAACTAAAGGACCTACAGCTTTACGTGGAATCCAAACCACGTAGTATTGTGTTGTTATTCAATAGTTTTTTAATTAGCATAATACGTGTTGGTACATATACAGTACAAGTAAACGTCACACAACACAAACTTATTACAATATAAGCACACAATGCACAAATATATTACAATACAAGCACAAAATACACAAATATTATGGTAATCGATTTCAGTGAACCACGCTCACCTTCCTCAGACCAGAGGGATTCACAAAAGAAATCGATCACCATAATATTTGTGTATTTTGTGCTTGTATTGTAATATATTTGTGCATTTTGTGCTTATATTGTAATAAATTTGTGTTGTGTGACGTTTACTTGTACTGTTATTCAATGTAATAGAGGTGTTCCCAGAAATACAATTACTACATTTAATTTGCAATCAGCAATGTATATTATATTGTTACCAATTGATTTGCTCATCATTTAACAAGTAATTTGATTATTTATGCACTTTCTAGAAGCCTTGAAAATTTTACTTTTTATCACCAGTGGTTAGAATAAAGTATATGTTTCATGAGCTTATACTTTTTATTCTGCAGAAATAATGTTTTATGCAAAAAAAATGAAAATTCGAAATTGTTTAAAACGTCTTTTTTTATTTATCTCCGTTATTTTTGTTATTTTTGTATATATATATATTTAATTTGCTGTAGTTTATTTGAAAATTATTTTAGTGGAGAATGATTATTTAATTAGACATAGCGGTAAAACTACGTTCCCGGCAAAAACTAAAATGGAAAAAAAGTTTTCCGTGGCTAAAATAAACCTTCTAAAGAGTTTTAAACTCATACTTTACCACTTTTCAATAAGAAATCTTATTTTTAGAGGCGTATAGAAAGTGCATAATTACTGTCCTTTGTGTTAAGCTCTTATAAAATGGTTATTTCACTAAAGAAAAAAATATAAAAAGATCAATAGTAGGTTAAGTGGTACATATACAGTACAAGTAAACGTCACACAACACAAACTTATTACAATATAAGCACAAAATGCACAAATATATTACAATACAAGCACAAAATACACAAATATTATGGTGATCGATTTCAGTGAACCACGCTCACCTTCCTCAGACCAGAGGGATTCACAAAAGAAATCGATCACCATAATATTTGTGTATTTTGTGCTTGTATTGTAATATATTTGTGCATTTTGTGCTTATATTGTAATAAATTTGTGTTGTGTGACGTTTACTTGTACTGTTATTCAGTGTAATAGAGGTGTTCCCAGAAATACAATTACTACATTTAATTTGCAATCAGCAATGTATATTATATTGTTACCAATTGATTTGCTCATCATTTAACAAGTAATTTGATTATTTATGCACTTTCTAGAAGCCTTGAAAATTTTACTTTTTATCACCAGTGGTTAGAATAAAGTATATGTTTCATGAGCTTATACTTTTTATTCTGCAGAAATAATGTTTTATGCAAAAAAAAATGAAAATTCGAAATTGTTTAAAACGTCATTTTTTATTTATCTCCGTTATTTTTAGTTATTTTTGTATATATATATATATATTTTTTTTTTAATTTACTGTAGTTTATTTGAAAATTATTTTAGTGGAGAATGATTATTTAATTAGACATAGCGGTAAAACTACGTTCCCGGCAAAAACTAAAACGGAAAAAAAGTGTTCGATGGCTAAAATAAACCTTCTAAAGAGTTTTAAAGTCATACTTTACCACTTTTTCAATAAGAAATCTTATTTTTAGATGCGTATAGAAAGTGCATAATTACTGTCCTTTGTGTTAAGCTCTTATAAAATGGTTATTTCACTAAAGAAAAAAATATAAAAAGATCAATAGTAGGTTAAGTGGTACATATACAGTACAAGTAAACGTCACACAACACAAACTTATTACAATATAAGCACAAAATGCACAAATATATTACAATACAAGCAAAAAATACACAAATATTATGGTAATCGATTTCAGTGAACCACGCTCACCTTCCTCAGACCAGAGGGATTCACAAAAGAAATCGATCACCATAATATTTGTGTATTTTGTGCTTGTATTGTAATATATTTGTGCATTTTGTGCTTATATTGTAATAAATTTGTGTTGTGTGACGTTTACTTGTACTGTTATTCAATGTAATAGAGGTGTTCCCAAAAACACAATTACTACATTTAATTTGCAATCAGCAATATAGACTATATTGTTACCAATTGATTGGTTCATCATTTAAAAAGTAATTTGAGTATTTATGCGCTTTCTAGACGCCTTGACAATTTTACTTTTTATCACCAGTGGCTAGAATAAAGTATATGTTTTATGAGTTTACACTCTTTATTCTGCAGAAATAATGTTTTATGCAAAAAAAAATGAAAATTCGAAATTGTTTAAAACGTCATTTTTTATTTATCTCCGTTATTTTTAGTTATTTTTGTATATATATATATATATATATATATATATATATATATATATATATTTTTTAATTTACTGTAGTTTATTTGAAAATTATTTTAGTGGAGAATGATTATTTAATTAGACATAGCGGTAAAACTACGTTCCCGGCAAAAACTAAAACGGAAAAAAAGTGTTCGATGGCTAAAATAAACCTTCTAAAGAGTTTTAAAGTCATACTTTACCACTTTTTCAATAAGAAATCTTATTTTTAGATGCGTATAGAAAGTGCATAATTACTGTCCTTTGTGTTAAGCTCTTATAAAATGGTTATTTCACTAAAGAAAAAAATATAAAAAGATCAATAGTAGGTTAAGTGGTAGTAAAGACTAAATAGACTGAACCTTTCCATACTATAAAGGTTTTTCATCACAATATGACTACCTTAAGATAACCAAATTCAAGCTTCTCAATTCCTATCAGCATCGTATTCCTGTGTAGATGACGTCAAAGGATTGGACGGTGGAATGCCTGCGGGCTATTATCAGCTGTTTGAAGATACCATCCTTGCTGTCAAGGACACTAACATCTGTCTCAGGTCTTCCTGTACTTTGAACAAACCAATGCAATAAGGTAGAAACCTCTATGGATATCTAAAACTATACTTAGCTATCATGGAACGTAGTTATTTCCTCTAAATGTTTAGAATATGATACATCTCAACAGTCATGTTAACAAACAGTAACGAAATTTAAGCAATATTTTAGAATAAAAAGACATTCATTATCGTGAACAATTATTTTTGTTTTGAAAACAAAATTAAGATACATATTTTTAGTGCCTTACTATTTTTTTTAAATACGTTGACAATTGTTTACAATATGATTGACTTAAAAATATAAAAATGTATAAGCATCAGATACAAATATACAAAAGTTTTCGACATACGTTGTTTGTTACACATTGTAATATAGTAGCGTGTAGACTCAGGCTTTTTTTATTGCTACAGAAACAACTAAATGAGAATTTATAAAGGATATTTAGTATTTAGTTTACAAAAGTGGCTACTATAATGATGATAACGAACAAATAAATAACACCTTTACATTAATATTTGAATATGCAAGTGTATGAGCTCTGAATTTATAACCCTGCTCTAAGGCTTACTACGTATACTATGTTTTTGAATTTTCCTTTGCAATAACAAGCCATTTGTGATTTATTTTTCCTGTATTTCATCAATCACAAACTATTTTCAAGTGGGATGGAATAAATTGATATGATTACAGATAAAGTTCAAATTATTATAACAATAAACAAGGGACATTTAAATTCAAAAGATATGACCTTTCACTAATTGAAATCTATGAATTTCGATAATGTATGTATATTTATGAATTTCTCAACCAATTATATAAAGTCAAAGAAATAGTCTTAAAACATTTATGAATACTAACAGTTGTAAGAACATTGTATGTGTACATTCAGTATAGACTGACTCGTAACTGTCCTACTTCTTCTTCATTCGTATCAAAATAAAATTTTTGATCAATAATATGGTAATACCCTCACACCCACCCATACAAGTAGGTAGGTACTCACCTCCCACCCACACATACACGTACAAAGGGATTTACCCCAACGCCCACCTGTTCACCATATCACCTACTCGAACACGTACATGGGTATTTACCTTAGTTCGAATGCTTAAGCGACCGGTGTCACTAATAAAAACTAAAGATTTCGGTAAATACCGCACCAAGGTGTTATTACCACGCGTATCGCCCATGCTGTGATTTGGCATGCTCAGTGGTATATCTGAGTCAAGTATTAACACTTCAGTGCTGGAGTGATAATACTTGTCAACATAGCTGAGAGGTTGTAATGCCACTTGTCTCATATATAAAACTGAGGATGACACATCACAGCATGGGCGAAACATTTGGTGATGTAACTTTTGTAAATAACACCTTGACACCACCTGTACTGAAAGATTTAGGTTTTAGAAATATGGATTCACTCACCTACACAAGTATAGTAGGAATGACCCCATCACTACCACCAATTCACCCACTGCACACCCATACTAACAGTGATATTCATTATTCATTCTATAACTATGAATTTTAGGAAAAGCGTAAAAAAATATTGACATGATGATAGAATCATAATGTACGTTCGATAAATATTTTCAATATATACTTTACCAGTATTTTAGCTACTTATTTGTTAGATTTAGTAAGTATTCTTAGTCTTAATTTTGGTCGCCATGACACGTATAAACATGATAAACTATTATTGCATTATATAACCATTGACAATAGAAATAAGAAGACCTCATACACTCATACAGGTTGTGTAAAGCCTATGGAGAAATTACAACCTTACATATTCAGTGTTTATAGAACCAGTGGTGACCCTCTCTATATCTATCCTTATCCTTCTCTCTGTATCTCTCTAGTACACGCTGAAATGACTATTAATGAGATATCACTACGCCAAAAAATCGTCTAAGTGCTTAAATAAAACAAAATAACATTAGATAGAAGTACAGGTGCTTTTACACAGCAAACGCATTGCCCTAAACTAACAGTTTAGTCGATGATCTCCTTTCCAAAATGAAAAACATCACTTTCCTTATCAAAGCACTTTACACTCGTCTGTGTGTAATAATACAGAGTCCTAAACACGCGACCATCACGAGGTACAATATATTGGACAATTTGAAGACAAGAGTGAGTCCCAACTGCTTAGGGGAAGGACCTGTGCCTGACTCCACAGGCCCCATCGATTTCAACATGGCCGACCCTAACCTCCTCGTTCCATTCGTCGACTGTAGTAGACATAAAACATCATTTTATAGAGAATTTTTTTGTCTACCTTAAAATGAGTTGGCAACACTGAAACTACATTCGTTCAATTCCCGAGAGGTATAAGCACCTTACTGATAGTCTCTGATGTTATTCTGCCCTTCTTCTCCTACCCTGAATGACAGACAACATGGCGGACGAGAGAAGACGCCGTTCTGAGCGACACCATCCAGGTAAATAATTGTTTTGGAATACTTAATTATGTTTTTGTGATATAATAATGTTTCATAAATATTTTAGAAGATCTAAGGAAGATAGTAATATATTAATTTTAGCCAAACGTTAATTCTTTGTATCCATGGTAACGTAATATACTATTATGTCTACCAGTGTCGACATTTGGACACAGTGTTGTATAATATGACACTAAGTAAAAATGGCAATTGCTTTGATAAAAGTGGATAATTTTTAACCTAAAGGTAAATGTGCAACTATATATTGGTATAAAGTATGTATATTATTGTATGTTGATATATTTAACACCTGCAAATAATATATAAATAATTATTTATGAAAAAATATTTACTTTCTTCTGACGATTTTTGTTTTTTTGCAGAATCTCGTTATTTCGAGGTATTTGTGGACAACGAATTCAACGGGGATATCAGTGAACTTGACATTTCTGATGATGAAGATGCAGATCCAAATTACCAGATAGAAGAAGCACTTGTACGGGTCCAGTCTTCGTCAGACGATGACAGCGAACCCGAATTTACACGACCAAATCCAACAGGTAGTTATAACAAAATTAATTACTCTGAATGTTTAAAAACCAAATAACAAGCTCCTACCTGTCTTCATGTACATAACTATCACCCTTCACAGATTACAATAACCTGTAATAATATTTATACTACAACTATATGGATTTTTCACAGATTCCTCGCTGAGTACTGCTATTGTTTCTCCAACGACTCTTACTCCTGCCCGACAAATGACCCAGCCTGTCCAAAGTCCACGGGTTGTTTCTACTATTCCTGTCCGACCAATGACCCAGCCTGTCCAAAGTCCAAGGATTGTTTCTACTATTCCTGTTCGACCAGTGACCCAGCCTATTCAAAGTCCACGGATTGTTGTTGCTGCTACAACTACACCATCACAAGCAGTGCAGTCTTCAAATAGTTCACCAGACACATCAAGGTTGTTTTGGAAAAAACAGGTAACCTTTGATCCCTTACCGGCCGCACCTACACACACCCTTGGTGCTTCTAGAAAAATGTCTATCTTAGTGCTTCCCCGAACTAGGATATACTTTGATGTATCCAAAGGAAAGTATCCAAAAAAGGAAAGTTATAAAAATATTAGTGCTAAAAATTAAAACAATTTTTATATATGATTATTTATGTTATGCTTCGACATAATATTAATCAACATTACCTAATGACATGCTTTAAGGAATGCTCAGTACGGTACTTTTAAAATAATAATTTAATATTTTACTTTGTTTTATCTAAAATGGTAGCTCAATATAATATTTCGGTCAACAAAATTGTTAACAACGGATTTGTTAAATTTGAATGCCTTTATATTACCACAGAAGAGATCGTTGTATTAAAATGGTACATGAAATTTTTTTATGTATTTCCACTTCATTTGTAAAATAGATTTTAAACTTTGAAAAAAAAACCAAAATATTGTAAGGAAATATTCTATGGATCGATAAAATGAAAATTTATGTAGAACTATATGTTGGTCTTTCCATTCTATAACATCATTTTTGTCCAGTTTCACCTTAATTCAAGCTACTTTTAAAGTAACTTCTTAAGTAGCAACTTTGGAGGTAATTTTAAGTGATAAAATTTTAATCAAATTTATATTTCAGCAGTCATTTTCTCAATAAAAATGGTTTGTATTCATTTAGTTACAATTTGTATGAACTAAATGTTCAAATGTTCATACAAACATTGTTAATTGTTTGCATGATCATTGTTCTTTGTGTTTCTAGGTGTTTTAAAGTTTACATGATTTTTTTTCTTTAATTAATTCTTAACACAGTAACATTTAGTTGACTAACACATATAGGCACTTAAACAAGTTAGTTATGCTACACTCAAATTCCTATTTATAAAGTATGCAACTACAAAGAAAAAAAGAATGCAAGTAAAAAAGCAAAAAAACCACGGTTTTTGTTTTGTTGTACAATTCGATTCTACACTAAATATTATGATGATATTAAAACAGTAAGAAGGGAAAATGTATGACAAACAATACATTACTAATATGTAACCAGAACATACATTTACTTAAAATATGATATATATTAAAACATTGTTCTGTTCTACACATCATAAATGTGTTAAAAAAAACACTAATACCACCTTAAAGATGATGGACGGTCTCAATTTAAGCCCCAATATACCTTTAAGTACCAGAAAGGCACGCAGCCCTCTCCACCAGTGAATGTTAGGAATGTGCTGACGTGGCTGGGCCTGAAACAAAAGGACAAAGGCATACCTTCGACGTGTCATTTCACTTGTATTCGAAAAACGAGTGACCCGTGACTTTGGAAATTCCACCTCCAGACTTGTGTGTGAATTCCAAAACCCTGCAAGTACTCGTAATTTGTAATAGTTTTCTTTTGTGATTAACTGTGGTTGAATTCCTTTTATTTATATTGCTCACCACCATATTAATTTTAGTGCATTATCTTTTCACTTCATATCTGTTGTCACTAAAAGGGCTGGCGAGTTAGTACAAGAATCTTCCTTTAGACTATACATAATTTTAATGTTATAACAACATCTGAGTTACTAACAGAAAAAAGTGTAAAAATTAACATATATAATAAAATGATTCAACAGAGTTACTGTAAAAATTATAATAAAATTGGATTGGAAACATAGTTAAAAACTGCATTTTAACTATAGTTTAAATTTACGTTAAATATTTCCTCTGTCTATCCATTCTATGGCTGCTATATATAATTTGAAATGTGCTCGATGGAATAATTTCTTTAGAAAAAAAAATTAACGTGGCTAAATACATATTATTAGATGATAAAACTATTAAATAGTTAAATAAACTTTGTATAACACTAAATTCTAAGTTATGAATAAAAAAATTACATTTTCGTAGGTCTAAATGTGACGCGTACAATACGAGTCCGCTCTATTAGCAGGACTCAGTTTTTAGGCTGCAATTTATGCCTCAACTTCCATTAAAGACTTCATATTTGTGTTAAAATATCATGTCTATATAATAGTAAGGAACACAATAATAGAAAAGAACACATTTTTTCAAATTCTACGATACATTTTATAACAATATCTTTCACTTCATAAGCACTTTCGCATTTCAAAATCAGTTTTCAACGTAAACAGAAATACTCCAATGCCATCTTATGCTGATTTATCTGATAAAAAATGTTTGAACCATATAAACAAGTCATCATATTTAGTGGTAAAATAACTGTACATATAATCACAACACTCCAGATAAAACATTAATACAATCAAGAGTTTTATCTTCTATGACAAAATATATAATTTAACGCAATAAACTGCAGATTGTTAACTAGATTTTAAGTGGTTCATCTATTATCACGTTTGTGTAATAGTTGTTATATGTTATATACATATTATTAAGTGTTATTGAGCGTTTAGTGATACCGAAAATAGGAAAGGAATAGAGAATTTGTCGATGCCAGTCACTCAAAGGAATAGTAGGTGAAGCATTCAAAAGCAATAAAATGTATACGAGATGACATTTACATCGGTATAGTAGTCATATCTGTATTACATGGAGACAATTTATATGTTATTGCTTGAAAAGAAGTATCTGCTACAGTCACTATAACGAAATGAGACATGAACTAATGAAAGAATATTTCTATGTTCACTGGCTTTTTGTTTGAAATTTATTTTACTTAAAGTTTTGAAAGATAAATGACTTTTTTTAGAAGCAGGTGCTAATATACCTTTTGTTTACACATGACAATCATATATTCATGTCCAATAACTGCTGAAATATTCCATTGTAACGGAAGTGTTCGCTTCTAACAATGCGTCATTGATTACAAAATATGTAAAGGAAAAAGTTCCTAAAAAGTTTAAATTCAAACTAGTCACGGAATAATTCGAATATATACATTTTTACCAAGAATATCTTTTCTCTTTTTTTCATAAAAATATACCTGTCCATAAATATGAGCGTGAATATTAAACAATATTTTACCTGAATATTTAAGACAAAGAAATAATACTGATTAAATTACCTTTTTTCTGTCAACAGTTCTTCAAACATAATCTGCTATGTACATTTCGAAGCATAAAGCTTCATCATCAGGCTTTTCAAAAACGTCACTATTTACATTAGAACACTAAAAACACTAAAAACATTTAAATTTTAATGTTTACCCCAATGCCAATGTATCTGTATGGGCGGGTGGGTGGGTCAATGCCAATGTCCGTGTATGGGTGGGCGGGTGGGTCAATGCCACTGTACGTGTATGGGTGGGCGGGTGGGTCAACACTATTGTATGTGTATGGATTGGGTGGATGTGTCAACACCACTGTATGTGTACTAAGACCCCCCCCAATTGCATTTACAGTAATGAATCTCACTCTCTTCAATGGGGTTTTTACATTCATTACCTTCCACCATTTAAGAACTGTTTATAAAAAGACAATTGACTTTGGCGTAATTTTTCGACAAATAATGCATCGAAAAATACATACTTTTTAAATGTTATTTTTTAGGGGAAAAATGTTCAAACGGCAATTTTAAAACTTTTATAACATCTTAATATATGTAATATGCTAATTGTTTACTTTAATTTGTATTTATATTATAATAAAATACTGTATTATGAAAAAATACATTGATAATGCAACAAATAATACATTGAAAAATACATACTGTTTTAATGTTATCTCAACCCAACCATGTCATCAGTTGGTGTCTATCGCCGGCCGGCAAATGTGTTATTTTAATATGTTTAAATGTTTTTAATGTTTTTAGTGTTTTTAGTGTTCTAATGTAAATAGTGACGTTTTTGAAAAGCCTGATGATGAAGCTTTATGCTTCGAAATGTACATAGCAGATTATGTTTGAAGAACTGTTGACAGAAAAAAGGTAATTTAACCAGTATTATTTCTATAATATAACAGTTCTGGAGGCTAATAAAACAAAATTAAGACAAAGTGTTTCGCAATATGGCACTAAATATGTATTATTAGATAAATGAACTACTGCGAATTAGAATAATTTATTTATTCATTAAAAACATAATCATAAAAAACAATTTAATATACTTTCATGAGTAACCATAGGATATGAAATTAAATTTAACCCATGATGAAATAAAATACTTTACTTAAATGCCTTCGATTTCCTATATGCTTTTCGTATTTAGGACTTCTTTTATACCTTATGTTGTTCGCTTTGTTGTTAAGTATAATGAAACTATGATATAAGACATCTTTTTAAGTAAAATTATTACCGAAACGAACATTAAATCTGAGGCTAAACTACATATGTCATACTTTCATATTCATCGGAATTAAAATAATACTACTACATAATATGATGATGATGATGATTCTCCATGTGTTTCATACAAATAAACATTATTGGGGTTGATTCCATCATCAGAATTGTATGTTTATCTAAAGGGCTAATGCATAAAATACTTTATAATCCATGAAAGGTTTTAGCATTTACAATAAAAGCTGTTAATACGATGTATTATGAATACATCCTAATATTTTAAAATTAAAGGAAAAAAGGACAGAAAATAGTCCTAATAACTAAACGAGTACAAATGTACTAACACCCCTTATATTAATACTTATATAAATAATGCACGGGTTTTAAATATTATTTTCATGAAAGACCCATAAGCTGTTGGCTATTTCATTTAAGTTAAGTAAATAGACAAAGAAATGAAACAAAAGCATTTATACGATTATTTACGACGTTTTAAATTATGTTATAATAAAACTAGTTTTTTGTTCTTTTAGCACATTAATATTTTTTTTCAGTAATATTGGATACGAATATTCCTGATATTTCAATAACATTTAAAACTGATAAAGAGAAAATAGTAAAAGTGTTTCTATGTAAAAAAATAATGAGCATAATTGGATAGGAAACCCAAAAAGTCTTTCGAATGCTCCCGATCATGAGAAATTATGACCTAACTGGAATGAAACACTTATACAGATTAATCCCATTTACAAATATAATGCGTCGGGGAATCAAATGATATGAATAACCTTTATATATTAGTGTTAACTCTTTTTTCACAGTAAAAATATTTATTAGACGAATATAAATTTGTATACTGTACGGTTGATATTTATTTACTTTTTTATTCATTATCAAACATACCAGAATACAATACATTTAATTTGACAGTGAAATATGAAAAGAAAGAAATAAAGTTACATCGATTGCTGCCCCTAAAATAATGTATACCCTAAAGACATTACATATATTTTTTTTAATATTCTACCTGTATGATTTTACGTGAAAAATAATATATTACTAGGTAAGTGATGATTAAACCTCATATCAGATTGTCAATTGCACAAAGTCAATAATAATTTATTCATACTCTATGACAGCGTGCACGAATCATTATGCAGAGTTTTGTATCGAGACACACGATAGATAAAATATCCCAGCAAGAGTGCACTGTATGTGTTGCTGGTGCAAGAGTTTCGAGTCACCAACTGTGCTTGTGGTTTTAAACACATTAATGCACCAGACCAAATGTACTGCTGATTGAAAATAGCCCTGTATCTTAAATCGACTATTGTATTGGTATTTTATGATAAGTTGTGATTTGAATTACTTTTTATCAAAATGTATACTAAAACATTTTCTTTGACAAATAAATAAATTACTCCTGGTCTAATCTTTTTAGCAATGGAAGAGCGTAAGAAATATGTTAATGTACCTTCAATTATAAAATTATTCGTTTAATGATATTACATTTTTAAATTCCGTATCTTAAGGTTTACTTTAATTAGATAAAAATATCGTCAGAAGTGACATAATAATTTTATATTGTTAACAATGGATTTTCAATACAATCTAAGTACACAATATATACTGTCATAAGCTAATTAATGATGAGATATAAAACATTATAGGATCTATTTTTAAACAATAAATATTTTAATAATTCTTAATGATGGTTTTTAATTCTATGTAGATATATATAATACGATCCGATTAATGCCAAAATAAAATAGGCACTAAAATTTTTTAATAGCAACTGAATGTTTTTAAAATTTGTAAAAACTGTTTTAAACACAATACTTGTAGATATATAAATCATATGCTTATAAACGGTAAAATAAATTAGTTATAAAAATAAGCAGGCATTTATAAAAATTCAAGGTTTTCATTATTTTAATACCTTCAGTACTTTAAAATTAATTTCTTTTTTCTCTTAAATAGCATGCAAGTGTAGACAATGTTACATAGACTGTTTGTTTTGTGAACATGTTTTCCACCTTGTATGAGGGAGTGAGATTGCAGCAGCTCTCATACGAAATGTCAAGAGGTTTTGTCTTGTACAACTCCTTTAATTATTATCCCTGGCTTACGTTTTGAGAAGTGACTGAATATGTCCATTATTACTCAAAGGTAAACAGCTAAACAAACACACATAAAATATTTTATACATACCGAAGCAAATAGACTACATTAAACAATTTACTTGTTCTATATTTATTAGCTTGAACATAATAGACAGGTATCATGTTTGTATGGTAACATATCATACAGTATTTTTTATTAATATTATTACAATAAAGGGAATATTATACAAAACAAAGATTGTGGTATAGTTTTAGATTATCCTCATATACGAAACAGCGACACAACTTTATATTTTAAGGTGAATATGAATGAATACATAAGTTTACTAAGAATATGGATGAACTGTGTAGTCTGGTTACTTACTGAGTTCAACTAATGCTTAGAAAATTCGATTTATTAATAACCTAATATACCCATAGCAACTAAGAGGCCTAAATCATTACATTGAATCTAAACTACATACTGATAGTTACAAGTATGAATGAATGAACGCGGATTCATCCAGCGAACAGCCATGCGTCACAAGTAGTATCTAAAATAATGAAGGCGTTTTTATGTTAATTACGACAACCAACATATATGACCTAACGAATGTTTGTAGTACAAATTTAAAATTAAACACAAACTAATATTTACAGTTTTGTGTATTTTATAAACGTACAAAACATTTTATTTCGTTGTGAAATAAAGCACTTTATGTGTATTTAAAATGAAAACCCTTGTATGTTTATGTGGAACTGAAATGTTCACGTAATGTTCCTTGATAAATACAGTAATTTATTTTTAAGTAGTATTATAACTTAGTAGACTACGTGTTCTTTCACATAGTAGACTACGGAGTTTTTTTACGACACGAGATAATAATATAGATATAAAAATGTTCCAGGGAAAATTAAGTAGGAAAGTTGTACAAGTTTGATTTTCGCAAATTAATTAAATAATATTCAGTAATTTGTTTAACAATGTATCAATTTAAAAAAGTGTTGCTATCTGTAAAAAAATACCTTATATAGAAAATGTTTAATAACGTCATCATTATCATGTGACTTAATAGCCCCGTGTGTTCGCTACAACACGGTCTGTAGAACGCCTGCGAACCAGCGTTAGGCAAATGTCCGCGTTCAATCAAGTCTTTAGTTATCAGTAGTATTGGTTTGATTTTTAGCTAATTAACAATCCTGATACTCAGTTCTCTCCCCGAAGAGACATCCAGGCAATGACTACCACCTAACTTAGATAATCCAAACTTCTGTAGTATTGTCCACACCGACAGCAACCATTGAGCAGACGACATGTCAGTATTAAGAGGACCGAGCATAAAACATATCATCTCCACAACACTTTTTCCTGAAGTAGCTGGGTTACAGAACCACGCCATTAATGCCAACTAAAATGATCCAGGTCTTAAATTTAAAACTTTAAAATCAATGAAATAATGAATTATAGTTATAATTGCCATAATCACGCCTAAACAGGAACTGCAGAAAAAATAATACAAGCATTACTAGGGTGAGCAGGAGTACGATTAGGGCCTTGTTATTCAATCATAACATTTAATAAGTTTTTGTTGAATAATTGACAGTCATGAACGATTGTTCGTATTTTTTAGTTCAAAAAAACAAAGGTCTCCTATAAAAAAATAGTATTGCCATTTCAGTGATTAAAACAGTTTTTGAAATTCATTTAATTACTGCTAATCAAACTATTATGAAGTCAAATATATGAAATATCGTAAATAAAAACTTAGTAGATATTTCTATAAGCTTAAGGCAATGGATTTGGTATTAAATTTTAACTAGCAACTTTTGTCACAGTTTACATTTCATATATATAAATGTTATAACTGTCCTTGGCATAGAGTATAGAATAGTAAAATGTATTGCTAGCACCAACATAATTCAACGGTTGGCTACCCTGCTCCACTAGAACCAACGGGACTGTACTTGACAGATTTACGGAACCACTTTAAGTGGGTTTGTAGTTCTATTTGTATTGATTCTATAATCAAAGAACAGTTTATAGGGTGTACATTTTTAATATGTAGTATTATAACTTCTTTTTGGCTGACATTGGTTCGGTCACCATATTTAACTGGTTGTTCATTATAAAAGTTAATAAGGTTTTTACTGCCTATATTATAATAAAAATGCGATGACAAAACGAAAATGAATATAAATTTTGGCGAAAGAAAAAAATTACATAAGTAATACGTAACATTTTGTATGCACAGTAACATTCTGTTATATCTAACATACTATTAATATACTGCTTTGTTTAACAAATTATTTTTTCTTTCCATAGTACCATTAGTATTATCTGAAATGAAAAATGATAGTTTTACTTTACAATATGCTTTGTAGTATTGATAATACAGTTAGTAATATATTTTCAGAATCATACTATTAAGAAGATTATACGTATTTAGTATAAATAATAATAATGTACAGAGCTTACCTCATTTTTTACATTAAAAATTGTTTTACTATAAACCCTATTAGAACATTGTAAAAAATAACAACAATTACATAACCTCACAAACGAGATATGTACTACAGATATTTTAGTTGAAATGGACTGAAATATAGGATAGGTTTCCGTTTTTTTTTTTTTTTTTTTTTTTTATCTAATAGCATTTCCAATAAAACTTTTCAGGGCTAAACTTAATAAAAATTATTGACTTTATTAACTAAGTTTCCTTTGAGTTATATACGTACGATACGTTTGTGTGTTTTTGTTTTCTTAATAACGCACATATTAGTTAGGCAAATTTCCTTTCTAATCTTTTGTATTTCACCACTTTTTTATCCACAAAATAGGCTCAATCTCTCTAATCTTTTGTAGGTCACCTCTTTTTTATACACAAAATAGGCTCAACCTCTCTAATCTTTTGTAGGTCACCTCTTTTTTTTGTATACACAAAATAGGCTCAACCTAGCATATAATATGATTCGCAATCGTGTTGCTTTTCCTAGATTCTTTGTAGGTTAGTCAAATGTTTTGAGGACATTCTAAAGTTCCGTTGATTCTGTTTTACTTACCATATATATGTGTGTGTGTGTGTGTGTGTGTGTGTGTGTGTGTGTGTGTGTGTGTGTGTGTGTGTGTGTGTGTGTGTGTGTGTGTGTGTGTGTGTGTGTGTGTGTGTGTGTGTGTGTGTGTGTGTGTGTGTGTGTGTGTGTGTGTGTGTGTGTGTGTGTGTGTGTGTGTGTGTGTGTGTGTGTGTGTGTGTGTGTGTGTGTGTGTGTGTGTGTGTGTGTGTGTGTGTGTGTGTGTGTGTGTGTGTGTGTGTGTGTGTGTGTGTGTGTGTGTGTGTGTGTGTGTGTGTGTGTGTGTGTGTGTGTGTGTGTGTGTGTGTGTGTGTGTGTGTGTGTGTGTGTGTGTGTGTGTGTGTGTGTGTGTGTGTGTGTGTGTGTGTGTGTGTGTGTGTGTGTGTGTGTGTGTGTGTGTGTGTGTGTGTGTGTGTGTGTGTGTGTGTGTGTGTGTGTGTGTGTGTGTGTGTGTGTGTGTGTGTGTGTGTGTGTGTGTGTGTGTGTGTGTGTGTGTGTGTGTGTGTGTATATATATATATATATATATATATATATATATATATATATATATATATATATGTGTGTGTATTTTATATTTATTTATTTTCATTTCTTACTCCAAGGTAGTTTGGTAATTTATGTATTTTGTAAATAAATTTAATTTCATTGATATTTTTAAATCGTCTGTATATGATGATCGTTCCATCGTTAGATGGAATGTAATTATGTAAATTTACGCAATCTATAATTTGCATCATGTATTTACCGTAAACTAGATTAGTTGTTGTAATTATAAGTGTAAGAATATTGCGTGTGTGATACTATGCATTTACACGTATTTGTTAGAGAATATATATTCTGGAATTAGTTATATATTAGTTTAAAGTAAATAATTTGGATTTGTTATGTTTGACTAAGACAGAGATAACATTTAATATATTTTAATTGCATGATTTTTTATATTTAGATATCCATGTTTGTTTGTATGTTTGTTTTTAAATTTGAAGAAGTTTCTTTCGTTGTTTAAAATATTTGTCTTCAATGTTACCGTTTGTGTTTGTTTTTACATAAAACAAAATAAATTAATTTTCATGTATTTTTTATACTTTATTTTCCAAATATACAAGTAACATTTCTACCTGTTCTATGATAGGGAATTTTTAAGTGTATATTATAACCTGCTTGAAATAAAATGTTACGCTTAAACTTCAATCCATTACATTCTTCATTTATAACTATTACTACTTCCTTTACGTATACTTAAAAAGCCTTATAATAACCTTAATTTGTAAGTATAATTATTTTCGTGAGTGAATAACGTAATATTTAGCAATGGGTTTTAAGTTATTTATAAAGTGGTTTCAAAAAATAATTGCTATCAGTTTATTGCGTTTGTTAAATCTAGACAAAATACGCTGCTTTAAAACCAAACTAATGAGCTGTAAATTACCGACTTCATTATCCTTTGTTGACGTCATTTACAAACTTGGACAATAGGCTTATGCAAATTATTTCCTTTCAAATAATAAGCTACTTAGCTTATATCAATAGACAGAATATTTGTGTTTTAAAGTTTAAAGTAATCATATTTTTATTTTAAGTTACCATTCTCTTTTGTTTGTTCCAGGGGTTTATTGGCCAGTATTGTTTGAGTGTTGAGAGAAAGATGGTGATACACTTATTAAAACTTGTCGACGTTTTATTTGTAGTCATAAATAAGCAACCATTTCTTTTTATTCTAAGAGACCTAATATGTACTGTGATATACACGTTTTATCAGCATTGCATAAATGCTAATTAGTATAATGCTGTATAAGTCAAACTCTATTTCGTAAAGTTAAATAAATATATGGGTCACGCATGTTATAGAAAAAAGGGATAAAAATAATTCACCATGATTTTTAAATTTCTTATGAAGTAAATATACTGTAATATCCTTTTATGTATTAAGTATTCATATCAAATCCATTAAAATACGAGTAGCAAAACATTTCAATTTACTACAAAATATATCGTATATATTCAGATTTTTGTATTGGAATGGACTGTTTTTCTTATATTCAAAATGCCTAAAATGTATTACAGCACATAAATAAATGAAAAAATTAAAAAAACTATTGTTTGCATTAAAATTAAAGTTTGTTTATACAGAAAACTAGAATCATATTATATTAATAATGTTCAATAATGGTAACATTTTTTTAATTTTAAACAAATACAAGAGTATTTAATAGTAATTAGAAGAACTAAAGTTTATAAAGTTTTTTATTTATAAAATATTACTAAATATTAAGTAAAGTTGAAGATCATCAAGTTATAATTAATTGAATTGTGTTTGTACTCTTTTTGTGACATTTCAACCGATAAACTAAAGTCGTTTTTCGCTTATAGAAAATAAACCCAGTTTTAAAAAAGAATTATGTTTCAACTGACCTCTATGTAAACTAATAACAGCTGAATGACAACTGTATCACGGGTCGAGAGATATTGGATTAATCCACTGGTTTGTGGTCACCATCATAACTTCCGCCGGAAATGGAAACTGTGTTATGTTGTAACAACACCAAAGACGACGGACAGTCAGTTATAGTTTAGTTTACACAGTGTATTTGACCCATATTGGACTTACTTTAAGAATATTATTTACTTAAAAAATATTTTAAATTTATTTATGGACTATTTAATACAAATTTATGTTTTAATAAACAATTTTACTAACTCAAACCATTACACGATAATAATTTAGTATTATCATTCCATAAACTTTACATACCACGATGTTCCTTTAATTTGATATTTTGAAGGAACACAATCAGAAATGATAACTGGAATTCATAATTTGTAACTAACTTATTAGAATAATACTTTTGTTGGTATTGTTTTTAGAGTAGTGTATAATTTTAATGATTCAATGCAATATGCGTGAAAATAACAGTGTAGCAATAATTATTGAGCCTGATTGGTAATATACGTTGAAGTCTAAAAGAATAAATAGTCCCCATAGAACTAAGTGACATATCTAAACTAGTTTAGCGATTATCTTCAGTACTATTATTATAGTTCATAACTATGACGCCGGTCGTAGGTATTTGCACGAATATAAGGGGCGAATAAGTGTGATGAATGTAGATTAACGAGTGTAGTCATTGTTACTAACTAATGTCAACTCTTTCATAGCCAGAGAAACCCACTACACTAGCTCAACCGTTTTTAACACCCCGTATATTTGAAATTATCTCAGTTTATTATTAATATGATAAATAACCTAGCTCCAAGTTTCTAACTGTCGTGTAGTACGAGTGACAAGTATTCTGATCCTGCCGACTTGACCTTTAGATGGAAGGAACTGCAGGGTTCTGGCACGCAACACTCGTCCTCCCTCCAGGCCTGTTTACTTACTACATCGTGACACGCTTATTTGTATCAAACAACCCTTCTGCATGTTGCCTTTGCTAACATATATTATGTATCGTACTTTTGGGTATTTTAAGTATTTACTGCGATAGTTATTATAAGTTTAACGAACATTTATTTTGTACTATAATTTTAATTTTATATTAAACATATACTACTTTAGTAAGAATGTGTCTCATCTATTTCTGCCAAAATATTTTCATAGAAAATAAACATAATATTTAACCTATTTGCCATTGACTTAATGTTACTATACTATTTATCAAAAAGAAGACTTTTCACTATTAAATTTTACATCAATATTTCTAACCTTATATGTTTTGCACCGTTAGAAAAGGTACAAATAATCAGATAGAAAATAATTCATCCATAAAATATACTTTACAGTTCTATCAACATGGATGTGTATGTTGTGTTTGGAAGCGAAATACCGTATAAGAATTACCTAATTGCTGAAACTGATAGTCTACCGACACGACGAGGTTTGGATTCACAGTAAAACTGTAGGTTCCCTAATTTCCCAGGCTATTGGGCTATTATTAAATTAATCATTGTCTTACTAGACGATCATATTTGCTATATCACAAAAGCTTGAAATGATTATGATCAATTATGAGACATTATAAAAATATCATTTATGTATACAAAGAAATGTGTAACATCAGTTAGTTGTATTCTGTAGAATTATAATTTTCGATTCTTCCATAGCCTGAAATTTTGTAATAACTAACATAATATTATATTTGAAAAATGTTAGTGGAAAATGAGCCTGCATATGAGAATTATTACAAAAAACACTTATGTACCTACGTGATTATAATACTTATTTACATTGACATATGTTATAACAGTGTTATTTAAATGTCTTACGTTCTAAACAAAGAACAATTCTGTTAGTATTTACTAACAGGGAGTCTTCTTCTTTTCGTAATTAAAGTGCAAATGTAGAGGAGTGCACAAGGAATGTTTGTTTTGAGAATATCTGCGCTGGCATGCATGAAGGAGCTAGTTTGAGAATATCTGCGCTGGCATGCATGAAGGAGCTAGTTTGAGAATATCTGCGCTGGCATGCATGAAGGAGCTAGTTTGAGAATATCTGCGCTGGCATGCATGAAGGAGCTAGTTTGAGAATATCTGCGCTGGCATGCATGAAGGAGCTAGTTTGAGAATATCTGCGCTGGCATGCATGAAGGAGCTAGTTTGAGAATATCTGCGCTGGCATGCATGAAGGAGCTAGTTTGAGAATATCTGCGCTGGCATGCATGAAGGAGCTAGTTTGCAGGGGAGTTCTAAGATGAAATGTCAAGAGTTTCTTGACTCAGACCACGCCTCTAATTAGTCCCGACTCCAATGTGGACGACCTAGTTTATAACTTGCAATAACTTGCAACTAGAACAGTTCTTTGATTACAAGTCGGGAAACATTATAATATTAAAAAAAAAAAAATAATACTTAAAATACAGTAGTACAAAACGTATATACCAGTGATGTATAAGTGTCAAATGATTATTATTTTGAAATTTGTTTAAAGTTTTTACATTTTTAAAAAAACTATTCCATTGTTAACGTATTCGCAAATAATATTTAACCTACGGGCTATTTTTCATCACTATAGTAGAAAATATAATTTAATTTTAGTAAATAAAACTATATATAAAACTCTACTAAAGTATTCTGTTTGTTATCACTTCATTTTATTCGTTGTATATATGTGGTAGATTCCTAGCCCAATACAATCATACGTGTGTTGGCTGGGTTGTTAGGCCAACAAATTATTGTGTTTTGGATGAGGGGTTATGTCAACCAATCTATGTGTTTTGGATGGTAGGTCATGTCAACCAATTTATGTGTTGTGGATGGGGGGTCATGTCAACCAATTTATGTGTTTTGGATTAATGTGTAAATATTACAAAACATGTTAATATTGGGCAGAATGAAAAAAACAACTTTAGAAAACTACATTTCCTTGTACATGACTATAATTATTATAATAGTGGTAAAGGGCAACTGACCCCTCGTACACTTACATTGTACAGTTAACAGTTGTGTCACGAGCGCAGTGACTGATGGGGTTCGTACGCCAAGCGTACAGATATTTAACCTAGTTATTCTTATTCGTTGTTCTTTTACAATAAAATATTTAGGCTTATTTAAATCTAATTAATAATGTTACTAAATAAATGTAATGCGTATGTTTAAGATAACTATTCAAGAGAAAACACCCATAATATTAACACATGTAGATATAAAATTATATACTTATATGCTTTAAAGCATGCGTACACTTTTATATAGTTGGATGCGATAAAATTATTTTTTAATCATGAAAGTTGTCAAAAAATGACAATTTAATATTTAAAATCTTGTGTTGTCTAACAGACAACGAGTTTAACCCATTTCAGTTGTGGACCACCATTATGTGGGTTTCAAGTGAACTTTATCAATTAGTGAGTTAGTGTTACGGTCTGTAGAGTACTGCTATATTTAAAACATTCAGACAGGTACTTGTTTGTACAATTTCCCTATGTTACTAAGACATTTTTGTAAATTTTTCTGAGTTACTATGAAATTGCACTACAACTTTAAAATCCATGATAATTTATTTATTTCAATCACATTTAATGAAAAAACAAAAATATCATTAAAATGTTTAAATTATTTTTTATATTTATTATTACACGATTTTATTTTATTTTTTTATGTATATCAAATAATACTAGTATTAGTTTTTATTATTGGGAAATAGGTAAATATTACATTATATCATTCCGAAATATACGTTGCCAAAAACTACCATACAATCTGATAATAAACAACAATAGAAACAGATGTGATTTCATTGAATTAAGCCAAATTTTAATATTTGAAAGTTTCTTACAGCAGAAAAACCCTGTGTAATATATACATTGTTTTAATAAAAATAATTTAGGTTATATGAGATGCCAGCACAGCTTGTGTTCAATTAAAGTCGACCATGAATTATTAAATAGGTGTAGATTGAATGTCTTCGGCTTGTGTAGTAGCTTTATTGTCTTAGTTTGACTTATCGGACATGGATACTATGCCAATACTCAACCAAGGGACACATGGAATCCGGAACACACATTACCTGTTTTGTTTTGCCTAACGGTTAGGCCCCGTAAATATTCTTGTTCCCTAATCAACATCAAATCTCTGGCTAGCTCCTAAAATGGAAATTTCAGACTTTTATTAAAATTTTAATGTTTGTGGAAACCATAAAGGAATACCGTATGAGAATGAAGAGGACATAGCGAACAACCAAGAATTTTTTTATGATGCGATTTAATATTATAATCTGTTTAGTAAAAGGTAAATTTACTTTAACCCTTTATATCAAACATTTTTCTTTTTAAATGTTTTAGAATGTATTTAAAATATTTTACTAAACATTAAAAGTTATTTGTTTTGAATAAAATATTTAAGTCCAAATTGTTACTATTCAATGTTGAATAATTTTAGTTACAAACTTTATGTAACTGAAAAGTACATTTATTGCAACAGATATTTAAAATAAAATAAATTGATGACTAAGTAAATATAAGCATTTTTATAAAGACATATAATTAATTACTATACCGAATGTTTACTGTTTTAGAGAACCTTGTGCTTTTTGGGGAAGATGTTACAATATACATAGACTAATACCACCTACACAGCATCAGCAACGCTAATATATCATTTCTCCTGCCAAAATGTGACTTTAACATCTACATGGGACGTGCGGTGTAGCACTGTTAAATGTTATACAAGAGCACCGTTCCAGACACTTGACTTACTTGTGTCGTTTTCGAGGAACTATATTGTATGATGATTTTATTAAGAAAAAGTGATAAATTTACCCTACGAAAGATTATTTTTAAATATAGAATAAAATGTATGTGGAATTTAAGTTTTTTTATAAATCTATTTTTAACTCCAACGTTAAAATAAATCTACCTATATAATGAGTATGACTGACGTATTGTATTAAATTCATTTGGGATATTTATAAATCGTATATCTATATATATATATATATATATATATATATATATATATATATCTATATAATTCTGAGGCCTAAATCTAATAACATGCGAAAATAACTTATTTCTTTGTTAATAACTACCCAAACGTGGTAACCTTTATGTACTTAAATAAATATTAGATTATTTTTAGTCAATCAGTCTGTTATGTATCAATTTGTAACTTATCAATGAGTAATATAAATAAATAATTTAATAAGTAATATAAATATTTGTTAAATATCTATTTTTACTGTACTATTATGTTATAAAATAATTATATAAATATAATCGTTTCAATCCTAAACTACATATTAAATTTAGTGTAAACACCTCATTTGTGACATCCATGCTAAATACATGTTTATCAAAAGGCTCTTAACTAAGAAATATTAATTTGCAATGTTTTACCTTTTGTAAGTCATTTATAGATAATATAACATGTTAAATATTTTATATATATATATTTAATATATATATAAAATACTATAATATACTATATAATATAATATATAATACTATAATATAGTAATACTATGCCAAAGGGTCCCTTAGTTAAGTATTGGCATAGTATCCATATCCGAGCACAAGTCAAAACTAAGATAATAAAACTACTACACAAGCCGAAAATATTCAATCTACACCCATTTAATAATTCATAGTCAACTTTAAATGAAAACAAGCTGTGCTGGCATCTCATATATAATCTCAATTATTACTCATTAAAATAATTTATATATTACACAGGGTTTTCCTGCTCTAAGAAACTTGCAAATATTACAATTTGGCTTAATTCAATGAAAATTACATTTCTTTGTATTGTTGTGTATTATCAGATTGTATGGTGGTTTTTGACAATGTATATTTCAGAATAATTTAATACAGTATAATATTTACCTGTTTCCTAATATTACAAAACTAATACTAGTATTATTTATTATAAATAGAACAATAAAATAAAATCATGTAATAATAAATAAAAAATATGATTTATAAATTTTTAAGTTAATTTGTTTTTTTCATTAAATGTGTTTAAAATAAATTATTATACGTTTTGAACTTTTAGGTTCATTTCATAGTAACTCAGAAAAATTTACAAAAATTTCTTAGTAATATAGGTAAGTTGTACAAAAAATTCGACCTGTCTGAATGCTTTAAAAATAGCAGTACTCTGCTGACCATAACACAAACTCACTAATTGATAAAGTTCACTCGAAACCCACATACGTGGTGGCCCACAGCTGAAATGGGTTAAACTCACTGTCTCTTAGACCACACAACATTGTAAATATTATCATTTATTTTAAATATCTATATTATTAAAGGAGATTGTTGATTAGTCACTGATATCCTGTATTATAATCTGCTCTTATATCCTAATCTCCTACTCACACACCTGTATCACACAGACAACTCTCACTTAGTGACGGACATTCCACTACGCATAGACCCCAGAAAAATGTTAAATTTAAACTATAAAGTGAATATGTACATATATGTTAGAAACTGGCTTGAAACTTCACACCTAGTTTAAAACACTAATAAGATAAAACGATTATATTCTTATCATTATTAAAAAAAAAAACCAGACAGAAAAAGCATATGATATTTTGATTCTAAATTTATTATGTATATGTATTTTTTTACAACATTTATTATTAGTATAACACAGATAAATAACAATTTTGTTTAAATTGTTTCTAAGCTATCTTATAACACTATAAGTAATGAAATGGGCTTGTTAAGGTGTTATAATATATAGCTAACAAAGAATTATCGTAGTTGATATTAATAAAATTGTATTTTAAGATATTTAAAATGTGTGTTTTGAAATAAAACTCCTCATATATTAATCACACTAAAATACAATGATTTTAATCAATACAATTTTACAAAAAAATTAAATTAAATAAATGATTGAGGCAGATTGAGAGGTAATGCAATTTTTTTTTAAAAATAACATCAAAGTGATATTCAATAATGGATAATGGGGGTGGATTAACTTCGTTGAATCGTTTATCCGATTAAATATTCCAAAAATAATTACGATTGAGCTATTTTATCTAGCAAAGAGAAAAATGAAAATATTGTATAAATGCAATCCCAAAAAAACTTTCGTAATGAAATAAAAACTTATCACACGATATTCGAACAGTATTCTCGATTTTACGAAACTTTTGTACTACTAAAAACAGGACATTGTTACCTTTGACAGTATTGTTGTCTTTTTGGAATATATCGTAACCCACATTGCGTTTAGTGGATTTTGATACTATGGACAAAATCTCTATTGTGTATTAATTGGCCAAAACTAAACGAAAATCGTTTTTCAAGCATATATTTGGAGGCCAGGTCATTATATTGTGGAGTTCATTAATATAATTTGTCAAATATTCTGCTATGGAATAAAAATATTTATGTTATTTATACCTAATACCTAATCAATACCTAATTTCTACATAATAAAGCTATATTTTAATTTCAATACAAACCCTACCCTTATGCACAAGTCTCCAGGTGAGAGTTCTTGGCACCAACCCTTACTCTGCGCTGTGCAAGTTAAATGACACCGTTCAAGTTATGCCTTTGTTCAACACAACCCTTTTGTTAGGCCTGCCATCCACCACATACCTGACATTCACTGGTGGAGGGGGCCACGTAGGCTTCCAAACCTGAACAGTATAGGCATTAACTCCTCCTGTCAAGCATCTTACAAACATTACTAAAACCAGACGTAACACTATATGTAGCATAAGTACATATGGCAAAAAATAATTTATATGGATTAAATCTATGATGGATTTAATCTATGGATTAAATCTATGATTTGTATGGATTAAATGGGATTGTAAATCTATCAAACATACTATATTTTATTCCAAGTATTTTATATCTGGCATGTAATACAACTTTAAGAAGCCACACGTAAGTTGGCTATCACACTTAACAACAAAGTAACTTATTTACGTACTATAAAATCAAATCTAAAACATTCAAGGGTTGTGCTTATTACATACAATAATTTATTTATATTATCTGTTGATGAAAATTATTTTCTAATAAATAATAATAATAAATAATATTACACCCACCGCTTCCTCTTGTTAGATTATTTGCTCTGAACAAAAATAAATTTATTTAGACACGCTTTGCGTAACAGGATATTGAAGTGCATTGCTTGAAAAAAAGAAAAAAAAACAATGATGGAATTATACGAATGAAGTACTACCAGGGGATTGTAAATACGTAGTTGAACGTTATACGAATTGATAAGCTACACTGATACATGCGCTGTATGATTTTTTTCTAAAAATTATTTAAAATGTTTTATCTCTTGTAGACGTTGACGGATTTTTATTCATATAGACTTTTTTAAACAATAAAAACTTAATTAAAAATAAGTTTAGACCCTGGGTATTATTGTAAATACAAATTGAACATAACTTGTAATATCGAAATCTTTAGAAACAATTTTTAGTTTTAAGAGTTAAATAGGGTTTTCTTTATAGATGAAGTAAAATAAAAATTTAAAAAAATGTACAAAACAAAATGCATCATATTTACCGTTTTAGTTGTGTACAGTTAAAATTATTACTTACGTAAAATCACGAAAAAATGTTTTACCTGCAATAGAAAACACACAATTAGTAATGCTTACTGTATAAAAAAACTGTAAATCGTATACACCCAAGTAAATAATATATATATATATATATATATATATATATAGTAATAAATACAAATTTCAAGCAATATATAAAAAAAGTACTTGATTCGTTTAAATATTTATTAATGTTATATGAATAAAGTATATAATTTCATTCATATGTGTTCATGTTATTGAATTTTATATGAACACGTATGGATGAATTCGAATGAAAATTGAGATTAGTGTGTTAGGGAAACGAAGTGTTCAGTTGTTTTGAAAAAAAGGTAACTTTCTTAACTGTTACCTAGTAAGAAAACTGACTACCATTTGTGGTGAGTTGGTCTTGCAGACGTATTTACAACACCTAGAGATTAAAGTGACTCATTAAGGAAGCATGGGAATCACTAAAATCCTAGAAAAGCCATTTGGAGGGGTGGATTGACGCTTACTTTAACACGAAAAATGAAAAGGTACTAAAATTTAAATTATATCAAGGCACATAAAGCTGACTTAGAAGTTAAAATGTGTTTAGTTCCATGATATTTCATAAGAGACATAATGCAGCAGTTGATAAATGTGTCATGTAACTTAAAACTATGATATAAAGTTTCTCTTTTGTCCAGAAACGCTCAAAGTATTATTTATTTTAACATTTATTTTAGATTTTATATATAGTAAAGTGTTCCATTCTTAGATTTCTTCACTCTCCTGAAACGTTGTTTAAAATATTGTGTAAACGAAATAAATGAATATTATCATATTAAATGTAATACATTTATTTACACTGTAAATACCCTATCATGTTTGTGTGCATCATTGGTAAACATTTATTAATTCCAACCAAAAATATAACTCTCCGTAATACGTACATTTTTTTCAACAATGTATGAAAATATTCTTAAAAGTCTTTTAGTTTTTATTAAAATTATTTATACTTCAATACATTCGATTTAAGAATGCTATATTAACCCTTTATAAAATGCTGGTTGATATTTCAACCACCTCTAATATCTCTCTGTGCACAGCCAAGTTTCGTGTCACTTGCCGTCAACGCTTTCTGGTTGAAATATCAACCACCTCAAATATGCTCTATATGCACAAAGCTATATTTATGAAATACCCAATGTTTAAGTATTGATTCTTTATGTATACACTTAGCGAAAGATCAGAAAAATGTAAAAAAACATATTACATGTCTGCATGTGTTTGGAGAGGGTGGTCGATATTTCGACCAGAATGTGTTAGAGCAAGTGACAATGTAGCTAAAATTAATGGTCAAAGTATCTACTACTTAGAAAAGGGATTAATAATTTGTTTACAAAATGTATTTTGTTAGTTAGTTAGTTTAAAAGGGGATATATAGTTGGTCTAGCCAACCCTTGCAACGAAGCCTAGGGCTTTTTGTGCCAATCCCGGTGCCTAATCGTCGTAAAGCTGGCTGCCCTTGACCAAGTCAAGGAGCTTCTTCACTAGATTGGAAATTTCCAACTGCCCCGGAGGTGAGCCTTCAAAAAGTGCTCTTCTTCTGGCACCAAGGGCTTCACACTCCAGGACGATGTGTTCTGCCGACTCATCGTCCTCCCCACAGAGGCGACATATGGGATCCTCCGCAAAGAATCCCACCGTTTTTAGGTGCCTCCGGAATTTGCCGTGACCGGTGATGAGTCCCACCACCAGCCTAACGTGCGATTTACTTAACCCAAGAAGTGACCTTACAAAATGTATTTTGACAATAACATTTTATTATTAGATTTACAAACATTGTATAGTGATTAAATAATAAACCCTCGAAATATCATTCTCATTAGAAAATCTAGGAAAATGTATAGCTAAAATAAAAATATATACACCTTGAAGTTCATGATAAAAGTTTACAGTTAAGGTACATACTAAACTAAATTAAAAGATTTCCAAAACAGTATAGCTGACCTAAATAATGTTAATTTTGACCCATTTAATAACAAAATTAAATGAGTTCTAATTATCAGTAAGGTTTTAATATGGCATTTATAAATAAAAACTATTTATTAATAATGTTAATAAAAATACTATTTTACCATTTTAGTTATGGTTACAGTTAATAGTTAGTTGTGTATGAGTAAAGCAATGCACAATTTCAAAAGAGTTTTAGGGATATGTATGCTTGGATTTATATTTCTACAAAAAGTTTTTTTAATTTTTAATGATATAGTATTAAAATAATTATAAGCAATAAATCCAGAAATAAGTGTGCTTATATACACAAAACATTATTACATGTTAATAAATAAAATACCTTATTATTAATATTAAACTGCATATACAGTATACTGTTTTGAAAAATAAAAAAAAGAAACGAGAAATTTCAAGAGAAACAAAATTTACGTTCTAAATATCCATTGAATAAACACAGATAAACGAACCGAAAACAATCGAACACGGGTGAGGGATGATAGATTAAGCTTTTGGTTTGTGTCCATCACCAGAACTTCCGGCGGACGGCGAGAGGGTGGTAATCCTTTAGTTACACAAATGTATTGAAATGTTCATGCATTCAGTTGAACGATTTTAGCGTTTACAACACAACTTTTTTTGTTTTTTAAGTGGATTAGACAGTTTTTATATGCATTAGTTAATTTTTTTGGCCTTTATGATAACTCTTATCTATAATATTTCAAATTATGTGATTCAATGTTTACAAACAGATACTAACATAAATTAAATCAGCACTAGTGGTTCAGTGTTGTAACCCATGTACTTGGGGGGAACGTTTATGTGGAAATTGTCGGTGATAGGTCTATCATTGATCACCTTAAATCAAAATGAACTCAATGGTTGCCATCGGGGTGGTAGTCTGAACCCGACGTTAAGGTTTCACGTAAGGTTTAGTTGATCTGCCTATTGGGCTATCAATAAATTGATCTTATTAACAATGACTAAAATCGCTTATTTTCACTCATCACACTCATTTGCTTCTAATATTTGCCTATATATCTACTATGTATAGTAATGGAGAGTGAATAGTGAAATAGAAACAATATAAACATCTTTTACACATATATTTCTTAATAACATCTGATCCTTGAGATTGTTAGTGTTGATACCAACCAGCCTATCTCTAACAGCTCTCTTAGTTCTAAACAATGAATGTTCTCCAAGAGGTAATATTAATATTTAAGTTTTATTTATTAATAAAGACTGTATTACTAAAATACCATGTTATTTTATACTTAATACGATTTGTGTAAATATATTGCAAATAATGTGCTTGACGACAGAATTTTACAATAAGTAACATTGAAATATATTATTCAAAATAAGGACAGAGTGCCATGCACTTGTTCCTATGGTAATGTAAAAGAAAAATTATAATTACAATATTTATTGGGAAAAATAACTAAATTAATTTACATATTGGCTGTCCAGTTAAGGTAATAAAAACAGTGTCGAATAATTAGATTTGTAGGGGTAATTTATTATTATTAAGTAGGAGTAATTATTATTTGTTATTATTATTATTAAGTTTTTGTAACTCTCCGAAATTTTAACAGTACCCCATGTTGTCTTTAATAACTGGAGTGTTTATTGATATGTATTGAAAACACTGTTAAATATAAATATTTTATGGTATATTGTTTAAAACATATACTTGTTGCTTTTATGTTGGCAGAAGTTATCTTTACTCTCGTCCACTTCATGACCTAACTGTAGTCAATACAAAGACTGGAATTCCTTACCCAAGCAATCGTATAAAGATATAACACGACGAGTGAAAGGTGGTATTTCTGTATTCACATGGTGTTATATATTTTATTTCTATCTTTTTATGAATTTTCTTAAACTTTCACATGAGATAAAGAGAAGGAGCACCGATGCCAAACTACACGGCAACCGATGCTTCAATCTTAGCCAGATAAACCCTGAATGTCGGTTTATTTGGAGTTATTAGTGGCAATAAATATAACCATGAACTTGCCAGTTTTACTTTCCTTCCCTCATACTTCCAAGAAACGAGGGGAACACTTAAAAGTATTATAAAAGCTTCCACAAAATTATAGACTTTTCATCTATTTTTATATGTATATATTTCCAACCTGCGTAGCTGTATGTTGTTTAGCCCACGTTTCTCAAGAACTAATCTGGGATGTTATTATCCCTTAAAAGATATGTCTAGACTACAACAATGTTATTTCACTATCAATAGATATTTTCAATTGTTCGTTGGAGAAGTACAGGATACATTTACTACCATGTGTCGAAGATTGACTTTTGCAGTTTTAAAGTAAAACATATATTTTGAAAGTTTCTTTTTCATGTTTGTAGATGAATAGTGGAGATATATAAACCATATATTCCTGATTAATATTTTGAAACATATTTTAATTGTTGGTTGTTTTCTGAATATATTTAGATTTTTCTTATTGTTCTTAATATTATTGTTTTAGTTGTTCTTATTGTTGACCATTCATTACCTTTTGTTAATTTTTAAAACTATTTATTCATTGTTAAATATTATTTATTTTTGATTAGCTAAAAAGTAATAATCGTTAAAATAAGGTTAAAATGGTTTGTTATTACAATTTTATTTTAATTTAATTATTTTAGATTACATATATTGCTATATTTCCTTTAGAGGACTGATATAAAACCTAGTAAAGTGCATCACTGGCTGCCATAGACTTTTTTGCATGCAAAATTTACTATTGTTGTTAAGTGCTACAATGTTATAGGCATTGTTTGCTGTTTTGTAGTATTGCAAATAAAATAAATATATAAAATATGAGTGTCATACGACGTCAATATATGTAGCACTATTGGTAATTAGGAAATATTACATGGTATTGCTAGTAAACAGTATCGAGAGGATTAACTGAAGTTGTTTTAATTTCCTCAAAATTTTTAGAGTTACTAACTCATAACAAAGGTATATTTCTTGGAACATAAAATAATACGAACATTTGTATATTCATTTATTAAAATTCAAACAATTACAGTTATTATTAAATCTGAAAGACTCAGTCAGTACACAAAAGCTGGACTCCGTGTTATCCGTTTGATGTATAGGTATCATCACTCTCCTTATCTCACCCCCATTCATCACAATCCCAACTCCATATTTCATT
The DNA here is from genome assembly GCA_035578905.1 of Stictocephala bisonia. Classification (NCBI taxonomy): domain Eukaryota; kingdom Metazoa; phylum Arthropoda; class Insecta; order Hemiptera; family Membracidae; genus Stictocephala; species Stictocephala bisonia. The sequence continues at coordinate 4,342,955 of JAQJVL010000028.1, forward strand.
TTAATATAATTACAGTTACCTGTAACGGACAATATCTGTTGAAAAATTACTTCAAGTACTCATTTTGTTGTCATCCTAAGGAGATCTCCAACCTTTTCAATGATTTCTTCATAAGTATAGGACTATCACAGTGTTCCAACTTGAACGGCAAGAGTGCAAGTTCCCCTTCTAATGAATACTCTTCTTCGAATTCCTTCTTCTTAAGACCTGTAAGCGTAGTAGAAGTTATTGATTTGATAAATTCATTACAGCCTAAAACGGCATCTGGAACTGATAATGTATCGTCTAAGCTCCTGAAATCCTGCTCAAACTTTCTAGCAAATCCTCTAGTAAACATTATCAACAGCTCATTTGAAACTGGAATATTTCCCGACTTTCTGAAGCTTTCAGTTGTGAGTCCAGTTTTTAAGAAAGGAAAAAAGGAAATGCTTGACAACTATAGACCCATTGCAATAACATCTTCATTCTCTAAGATTTTTGAGAAAGCAGTTTTAAATAGATTGATTTCTTTCATGGATAGATATAGTATTTTATTTTCTGGTCAATTCGGCTTTTTAAAGGGCAAGTCTACTGTAGATGCCATGTTTTCTCTTATTAACATAGTTGTAAAAGAGCTGGATCAAAGAAAATCTGTTGTGGGTGTCTTTTTCGATCTCAGAAAAGCCTTCGACATGGTAAATCATGGTCTGCTGCTTGAAAAACTTGAAAGCATTGGGATTCGGGGCACTGCTCTAAAGTGGTTCTCCTCCTTCCTTATCGGTCGCAGGCAAATAGTAAAGATACCCTCAATAGATCAAGACTGTATGACATTTTCATACTCAGATGAGAAGCTTGTCATCTCTGGAGTCCCTCAGGGTTCCATCCTGGGCCCGTTGCTGTTTATTTTATATATAAATGACTTAAAATCAAGCGTCCTTGAGGGGAACCTGTGTCTCTTTGCCGATGACACATCACTGGCCATATCTCGTCAGACACGACAAGACTTGGAAATCGCCTCCTATACTGAATCAAACAACATTGTACAATGGTTCCAAGAAAATTTCTTGTGTGTCAATTCAAATAAGACTAAACTACTTGATTTTTCCATTGGCCATAAAGAGACATTTCCCCTAAACTTTTCCATAGGAGAAAGTATCGTTACTGCGGAAGATGGTGTAAAATTCCTGGGGCTCCACCTTGACGCCAATTTGAAATTTCACTCTCACATCGAACATGTCGCGAGCCGTTTGTCGTCAGGAGTTTTTATATTAAGACGTCTCTCCACCTATTCCAGCATTGAAATTCTTCTTTCAGCATATTATGCCCTTATATATCCTTTTCTCTCATATGCAGTTGCCATTTGGGGATCTGAGAGCTCTTATACAAAGACTCTTTTCATTCTTCAAAAAAGAGCTGTGAGGATAATTGCAGGAATTGGCCAAACAGAATCATGTGCCCCCTACTTCAAAGATTTCAATTTGCTCACTTTTCCATCGATTTATATTTTGGAGTCACTTATTTTTATGAAAAGGAACCAGCACATTTTCTCTGAATTTCTACCATCTTTATATAGTAAAACCAGGAACAAGTACAACTATAACATACCACCACACAGATCACACTTTTTCAAAAACCACACATTTTATAACTGTATAAAAATTTTCAATAACCTTCCAATCAATCTAAAACAAGAATGTAATTTTGTTACCTTTAAAAGAAATGTGAAAAGTTTCCTCCTTAAAAATAGCTTTTATAGTGTTAAGGATTATTTTGATAAGAAATGTGTTTATAGCTTTTAAATAGATTCTTGTAAAGACGATTGCTAATGCAAGTTACTTTGTTTGATGGCAATAAAGATATTTGTATTTGTATTTGTATTTGTTGGGAATTAATCAGAAATATTACGTAATTTTGTCTTAATTGGGCTTAGTAATTATCAGTTTTGTCGTCAGTGCGTGTTTAGCCAATGTGCAATAGAAAAGGTTTCAAAATAAATATTTGGAAACTAGATAGCAAATGAACTGCTAATGCGATATATAATGTGTATAGTTAAAATTAAGTATAAATATTAACTATCGAATTTCTACTAAAAAATCAAATTAAGTCGGATAACACTATAACTATAAGTTTACGGATGGGTGGGAGAGACATTATCAATACACATATATTAGTGAGTGAGAGGGAAATCATCACTGCACTTTTATGAATGGGTAGGACGGCTGTTATGAATCTACGTAAATGTGTGGGTTAAACGCCTCACAACACAGTGACATTTATTTAATTGAATTCTTCCTACACCTTTTTAAGAAAAATACAAGACTGTTCCTGACAATCATAAGTATGGTAAATACCTCAGAAAAAGCTATTTACATATTGGGTTAGTTGAATTTCCATTCATTCTACCCACAGTATAGCTTGAAGCTTCAGAAGGAGTGTCATAGTGTGTGAGGTCAATGGTCAGTATGATATTGCCCGAGTGCCTCCATTCATTATCAACTATGCTCTGTCTGTTATATAGGTGTTTTTATAGCACTCATATATTGAAGAATATGATTGAAAGCTACGTGCACATTTAATGTTAGGAAGAAAATACTGAATTAGTTTGAATGTAAACATTTAATTCTAAACCTAATATATTAAATGGTACGTGGTATGGGTGGGCTAGTATTGACCCACCCACCCGCCCATACACATACAGTGGTATTGACCTACCTACGCACCCTTACACGTACAATAGTATTGACCCACCCACCTACTTTTAAACGTACATTGGTATTGACCCACTCGCCCACCCACACACGTGCAATGGTATTGACCCATCTACCCACCCATACACGTACGTTGGTATTGACCAACCCACCTACCTTTAATCGTACATTGGTATTGATCCACCCGCCTACCCATACACGTGCAGTGTTATTGACCCAACCACCCACCCATACACGTACATTGGTATTGACTAACCCACCTACCTTTAAACGTATATTGGTATTGACCCACCCACCCACCCATACACGTGTAGTGGTATTGACCCACCCGCCCACCCATACACGTGCAATACTATTGACCCACCCGCCGACCCATACATACACTTGCAATGGTGCGGGTGAATCAATAACACTTTACATGTATGGGTGGGAGGGTGATTCAATAGGACTGTACGTATACGGGCGTGTGGGTGGGAGGGTTAAAACCACTGTACGTTTATGGTTTGTTGATAGATCAATAACTTAAATTTTTTTTAAGTTAAAAACCATTCTGCTATCGAAAGTTATGTAGTAAAAAGAAAATACATCACTTTTTGAATGGTGATTTAATAAATAAGATTTATCACAATATTGTACGTTTTCTGAGTATTTATTGCAGATCGTTTCGATCACAACCTTGATAACGATAATTTATACTCTCTGCATATTTCTTGTTCCAACCCTCTCACTCACTCCGCTCAAATAAAATGGCCTAGAATGTTAAAATTGTATTCACTTTTAATGCTTGCATTGCTCAAAATAACGTAAGCATAAACCAACTTAAGCTCTCTTACTCATATGAGCAACAATAGAAAGGCTGTGATTGGCTAGGATCAGGATTACTATCTCCCCTATTTCACCACTTGGAGAGATAATATTTTTAAATAATTTCTTGGTACGCATCTATGACGTGCAAACAATATGTCCAAAAAATGTTCTTTCATTTTGATTATTCAGTAAACAAGTAGTGTTTAGCTTTTATATTCACGGAAACACCTCGTACATAAATAGATTTGCTTTAATAAAGTAGTAAACCTGAACAATTTTAGTTAATACTTTTGAGCTAGCATACTTTAGATATTGTTTTCTGATGCAGCCATGTGTAGTAGTAGCATTAAATAAAATCTCATATCCTTTACAAAAGGGGTTTGTATTGTTCCTTGACAGCTTTAAATCCTGGGGGACTTTGAACACAGCTATCATGTTACTGTACTGTCTATTTCTGGAACGTAACACACACATGTGATGCCAAAATATAATTATTTAGTAACATTTTTTTTTACTGTTTACCTTCTTTAAATAAGTAATTTGGAAGATTACTATGGTTAGTCGCTATTATTAACATTTAAAATGTCAGTGGCCAACCCTTATTATTAATTTTGTAACACCCCATGTAAAAGTTTCACAATATATGCCTATAAAAGGCAAATAACACTGACTCATTCACTCATCGCTGTAACTAAAAACGTACTTAGCCTACGAGGCTGAAATGTTTGAAGAGTCGAAGGTCTTATGTTGTAGATGTGCAATAAAAAAGGGATTTTGAAAAATTCTTAGTAAATCAAAGATGGCAGCCTTTTTGGTACCAAAACTGGAAATGCCAAATAAAAATGATTCTCTATTTGGACTATAGCGGCTAAATGAACGCTTCTACAGTAAAACTAACACCATTTTATGCACCTGATTTGAGACGACATTCAAATTTAGCCCTATGACTTTTTGCTTTATCTCACCTCCTTCATACGTAGGTAGAGCTAGATTTTCAATTTGTGCGTGTAAATCAAATTGTTTAATTTACGCCCTCTAAGAGTAGACTTATACATTTTTCTAGACTGTGAAACTTTGTTATCTAGGAGAACATACTGTATTCAATATGAAAATATACAATTTAATCTGAACACATGTATAGACAGCTCATAGGACAGAGCTAAACTAGATACACGATATTCACTGATTCAGAGTCAATTACCGTACTTTGCGCATTCTTAAAGTAGACTTATAGATTTTTCTGGACTATAAAACTTTATTATCTAGCAGAAAAAACTGTTTACAATCGGAAAATTAACAATTTAGTGTTAAAGCATAAATATCCAGATCATAGCACAAGGCTAAACATGGCGAGAAACATAATATTGTATTGATTCAGAGTCAAATATACTACTTTGTGGCCTCTAAAAGTAGACTTACAGATTTCTCTACAGTTTGAAACTTTTTTATCTAAGAGAACAAACTGATTTTAATCGGAAAATTTACAATTTAATTTGACCAAATGCATAGCCAGTTCATATGACATGGCGAAATATGGCGAAAAACCCGATACCTCTCTGATTCATAGTCAACTACAGTAATTTGTGCCCACTAAAAGTAGACTTACAAATTTGCATAAACTTTCAAAACTTGTTTTATCTAAGAGGACAAACTGATATCAGTCCGAAAATTATAAATTTAATCATCTTTATATGAAAGCAATTTGCCACTCATCACTATTTTTCCAAAACTATACATCCAATTGAATTCTAATTTTGTACATAGGTTCACTTTGGTCCCTAGATGCTCACTAAGAAAGAATTTTCCTCTCCGACCTCAGGACTCCGTTCCACTGGTCTTCAAAATTTCCATAGTATTATTATGGATCTATATTGATTAATTTATTTAATAGAATTAAGCTGTTGAATAGAAACTAATTGAAAATGTGTTAAATTATACATAACATCAGCTGTTCTAAATTGGATACGGTGTAAACTGAAAGCTTGCTGCAAATTTCGACTATATAATCAAACTCAATATTATAACTGGCGAAGTGGGCGGGTACAACTAGTATTATTAAATAACAACCAAAATTATATGGGGAGAATATATAAACAGTGTCTCTTTGTAAATAATGTTATATTAGTACAGGTTGAGAAGGATTTTAGTACAGTCCAGCACGGTTAGGTTGGGCCATCTGTACAATGGTACTGACCGACCCACCCACCCACATACGTACGATAGTAATGATACTACTACTAGTGCCTTGTAATACTGATTATGATACATCAGTGGACATACATATCTATAGTAATATTGCAATAAATAAACAACAATATTGCCATTATTTCAAAATCCATTCAAATCAATAAAAAGTAGGTTTACAAATCTTAATTGAATTTTTTAGCATTGATCTTGAATCACAAGTGACCAAAATGCAGTAATATTAGTACTGAAAAAATTGTATCCAAGTTACGATCCAAGATAATTGTGTTAAATTCACTGTCAACTGACAGTTTGCGCGGTGGGATAATGGACTAATCCCCAGTGCCGTGTTGATCAGTGGTATTTCTGTCGGAAATGAAAATCCAGTCGATGTTGTAGCAGGACTGTGGACAGCTTGATATCCTCTGACTCTGTAAGCTATGGTATGGATAAATATAATTATATTTTAGTGAAACAATTTTTTTTAATTAGTAAAATAATACCATATGTTATGGAAATACAATTAGTAGCATGTCTTTTACAATCTATTAAAGAGTAACTGCACTTTCAAACTATTACCCTTATAGTGTTATAAAATATTTATAGACTTCATCTGCCTATAATACTTTGTAAATCACATGAGGTAAAGTCTATAAATTATCTCCAAATACTACTAGTATTTCACATTTTTTAAATGTTTTATCTTATTTCTGTTCAATAAACGATAAATTTAGAATCTTATTCTACAAAAAACTTTCTATTTTAAAAATCTTTTCTTTTGATGTACCCCTTTTAGAATTTATTCAAAATACATTATTATCAAAAAGGAATTTACATAAGTATTTAATTTGTTTTTTTATTAAGCTTAATTTTTAAATACCCACAGATTAACTTAGTTAAATGTATAAGCTTACTCTCATTTGTACTATTACAAACACACAAGAGCAATTCGTACCGGCATACCATCAAGTTTAAAAGTATCTTTTTTTCTGTTAGTGAAATAATTATACTTATGAAATTTTGTAAAATGAGAATCGAATTAAATACAAAAACTACGATTAGAATATAATTTCAGAAAGGAGTATTGAAGTATATAGTTTAAAATGGGGTTTATTAATCATCACGAGTTCCCTAATACTTTTAAACGAACAAATTTACTGCTACTTAATATTATACAGTTTATTAATCTAGGTTTCTAAAAACGACTGATGACATTTGACGATAACAACTTAACAAAAATGTGTTAATATTGCATAGGTGAATAAGCGTATTTAAATGATTATCAAGTGTTTTCTATAATCATTTAAAGGGAATCTACATTAGTAATAATTAATCATTTTCAGAAGCTCATGTTTTGTTTTAAAAACATAATAAGTTGGTTAAATATATTTTAATGCAAATAATATTTTGTTAGTAAACAATCCCGGAGAGAGTTTCTCGATCATATGCATGAACAAAAATAGTAGTTTCTATTACGTAGATAACCTAGCACAACTAAAGAAAGAACAGATGTGCTATGCCTAAAGACACATAGTATCAAAGGTAGCGGTAAGGCTATAATTCTTTGAAGAAGGCTTAGGTCAAAGGCTTCAAACAACTTACTACTTCTCACACATGTGCCTACAATAAAGAATATTAACTTAATACAGAAATAAATTGTATTTGTCTCATAAAACACGTTTTTCCTAGTGTTCCTTAGAGTTAAACAGACAGACAAATAATAAAGTAGTGTTTAAGGTCACCTTCATTATTATTTTATATTTCCTGTGGTAAGTATATCAACAACATTTAAAAACATTATTTTCATTTATTAATTAACCAGTGATGTGCAGAATATATTTTAGAAATTTATTGAAAGTAATACGTTACTTAAAAAACAATTTACCATTTTTATCACGGTGATTGTATATTTGAACCAAAAACATATCGAGTGGTTGCGTGGAAACACTATGAAAGCATGGAGTCCAGCTCTCAGAAAACATCGTATCTGTATAAAACAATAGAATATTGCGACACGTATAATAAAAGTTATTTTAGGGAGATACATATACGGAGTGTAACTGGAGATCGACTTTAGTATCAACACTGCTAGGGTATCAATATAATACGTTTATTAAAATGTGGTAAGTAAAGAAAAAAACCATTTAACGAAACTTATATTAAAAATATGAATACTTAAGTAATCTCATGGACCACATTTAATTTGCCCGATTATTTATTTGTTCTATTTTATTTAAGTGCTACAAAAACAGCTAATACCTAATACATTATAGTACTAATGAGAAAAAGAAACATTTTAATAACAACAAAAAAGAAATAGCAAGATCTTGTTTGGCAGATGCACCATATAACACTGTTTTTTTTTCAGTTCTAAAAAAAGAAAGAAACAAGTCAAATATTCACTTCTTCCAACAGAGGTCTCAAAGCTGATACAAATCAATAAAAATGTAAAACATAATATGGAATTGCTTAAAAAAATTATATAAGTTAAATAAATATATCATTATAACAAACAGTTAGAAATTTTGCACACATAAGTATATGAAACAAGGAACTATATTACCAGAAAAATTTAATAACAAAAGCAACAAAAGTAAATATCCAAAAATGCAACAATAACAACGATTAAAAAAAATATTTGAACAAATAACAACAAAATAAAGACATTAGTGTTTGAGGAAAAAATTAATTAGGTAGGTCTACGGCTTTTCTTATACATTTCAATTAAGTAAACATTGAATGTATTTTTGAAATGACTTGAATTACACTTCGTTTTAAACACTTTGGTTGAACAATCAATATCAATCACTCGAAGTATTATCATTTGTAACAATTGATACAAAAATAAGTAAAACCATATATCAATCATTTAGATAATTCTAAACAAGCAATGTGAAAAAAGTACACAAAGACTGTTCCATATTTTAACAACGTGATGTATAGCTCTCATCTATATCTCGCTCTGTCTCTATCTTCCTTCCGGAGCCATATTTCTCTAACCTCGGCAACGTTATAGAAGTTTGACAAGTTTTATTTGAAATGAATAAATGGTTATAGCCCAATACAGCGTGTACACAGTCTCAGATATTGTATAACATGGTTGTGATATTATGCATTTAATTTATACAGATATTATCAATTAGTAATATTAAAATATTTAAATTTAATGTAATAGTAAATAATGCTACAAAATTGTAACAGCCAAATAAGTACTGTTAATAATTGGTATAAATAATTTTGATTTTATAACGATCTTGACTGGAATAAAATTATTTATATGGATGACAACATAAATTTTCTGAAGGAGACAGGTTTTGACATTAAAGCTTTGGAATAAATTTAACTTTCTAAAATGCACACTTTTTCAATGTCCAATATACAAAACGTGACAAAATACAAGAGTAATATTTCTAAAAATTCCCAGGACTCCATGATAACAGTTTGTATACCTCAATCTTTGGCAATACAATTTCACTGCGTACTTAAGGTAACTTTTTTGATATGATAACAAATTGTAACTCTATTTTTAGGTTGCAATTTAAACCTTAATTTTAAAGCTCATGGCAGGCCAAGTTTTAGAATGCAAATAATGAATTATAATATCAAAACAAATAATTTTTTACAAGGATATATTTTGTAGTGTATAGGATTATTTGAAAGATAATGCGTATTTAATTATTTGATTTTAGGTGAACCATTTTTCAGGAAAAAGGTACAAAATATGCAGTTTTATCAAAATAAATGACAGACGACATTGTTCCTTTGTTGATATACATATGAATACGTCTCTTCTTTAAAATTAATAAACTGAAGGTTGATGAAAACCCATTATAATGAAATTAAATGCAGCTTCCTCTCCTGAAATTAAAACCGTATTATTACACTGCTTTCCTTTGTAAACCTAACTAACTAAAAAAAAACATAACTACCACTAGTTTCATTCGCTTGTAATAGTAATTATATGGTAATGTCGGTTGATTGATAACGTTACTTTGTGATCGTATACTTTAAATTCCTTTTTTATCAAGTAATAAAATATAAATTTTCCAAGTTTAGTTTTATTATTTAATTAAATTAATTTTATTATTGATTTAATTTTAATAAACATTTAACGCAGTGTTTTGATAAAATGTGGTTTAATCAATGTATGGTATTAACTACTAAGCAATGGAAATTTGCCAAAAGTTGAAAGTTTTAATGTCTATGAGTATTCCAAAAACATTTATATTGTAGTAAACTAATTGTATTTTATTTAAGACCATCATCTCGTGAATATTTCGAAAAGTTATATGCATACATCAAATGTTAGAACGTTGTATGTATAGAAGTTTTTAAATACACAAAATAAATTATATTTTACGATTCCTCTGTAGTAATTAGTGAAGATAATGTAAAAAATACTATAAAAATACTGTTTACGTATGGTGAACATTTTTGAAGAATAACAAAATGTAAATGAAACTTTAACATGGTTTCTTTTCAAAAGCCAAACATTTGGTGCTTAGTTTGTAGGATCAATCAAACTTTTGTTAAAGACACTTGGTATTTCTTCTGAACTCGTATTACATAAATTAAATTAAGGGCAATGAAATAAATATTACAATGTAAATCTTTCGATTTATTGTTCATAAAATTGTACGGGCTGTAATTTGACATTTATACCTTCCAATGTTAGCAGATTAGTTGCAGTTCGAATATATAACTATCATTAAGTAAATAAATATTCAGATGGTCATATGTGAAAATAAAAAAAAAACGACGACACGTTTGAGAAACTGTTATTAGGTGATAACATTGAAATTCATAAGCAAATGTATTATATATTGGCAAAAATTACATGAAATACATTTATCGATTTTTAGCAGTTATGTGCTAGATAATTGTAAATAAATCTCAACAGTGTTAAACACTGGCACCATGCATCATTAAATGAAATGATAATAATAGTTCCTGTTTGTTTTTGTCACCAGTAAACTCCAACGGAAAGCAATATTACGTTCATGTTGTGGCATCACTGCAGTAATAGATATCCTGTTCATCCATTCCTCAATCAACAAAACAATTATACAAGTAGGGTAATTTAAGTTAACAATGCTCTACTAATTTATATTCTAGTAATTTATATTTGTGATTATTAAAATTGTTATTTTTGATTTTCAATTTCATAATAAATTAAACTTATAACATTGTATGTAAACATTATACATATATAATACTGTTTATATAGGATTTTTCAAAGCTAATATTTCCCTTGGAGACATTCAATTTTGTGTAACTGTACTACATATTAACAATTTCGTTCCATGACATATACAGTCATTTAATAAACAACTATTGTTACACTAATAATAATTCAACTGAATTGAACTATTATCTATCAATAAAAAGCCCTTTCTGTGGTTTCATCAGAGCAGCCAATAACCTTTCTTACTTATCTGACATAACAAGCTATTCTCCGTCTCATTTCTGAGTTTCCTTTGTGACTACTACTTTAATACTTTATTTTACTGAATCACTTTCACTCAATATTTTATCAAATATATATTGTTGGCTACTTTATTAATCAAAATATGAATTCAATACGAATGTGGTGATGTAATTGTAATTTATAAAGCCAATAAAACTAATAATACAGTAATAATTACCATGTAGAAATAATAATGAATGTTCTTTAATTTACCCACCCCTTCCCCCTTGGTTCCTTGTCTCAGTTACAATTCAGTGACGCAGTGTCAGTTTGCGGAGGTTTTCCCCGCGTGCGCCCTATCGCGTAAGTGGTTAGTGCGGATGTTTATTTCCTCGTGCGCCTTCTGTGTTAGAGGTGACTGTTTAGTTGTGTCTGTTAGTGAAGTATATGACTATTTGGTGTTTCCGCTTTATATTACACTGATCCCACTATGGATTTATTAGAAGAGATTTACATTTAATTTTACTACTTATTTAGTTTAGTTTAGACAGAAATCTATTTTTCAATTTTTATTTCATATGTATTTTAATTTATATTATGTAGCTTTTCTGTAAATGTATAGTATAAATTGTTTACTAATCATAACCAAACTTCACAATTGATATTTTATTATTAATTTAGGCAAATTAGAATTAGTAATCAAATTAGATTTTTTTTATTTATATTCATAACACGTAAAATTGACCAAACTATGTGTATTTTTATACAGATTGTTTCTAAAATAAATAACTTGGAAAAATGACAATTGGGCTGGACAGTAAGTTACCTTAGTGTTATATCTGTACTTAGAGGGAGGGGTACCTGTATGGGTGAGAGAGAGAATGAAATTCATCCGATTTCATTCACTACTATATGTGCATGAGTGGGCAACCATTTCAACTCCACTGTGCGTGCACTGGTGGGAGGGTGGGTCAACACCGTTGTAATTGTATTGGTAGGTGGGTGAGTCAACACTACTGTAAGTATATGGATGGGCGGGTGCATGGGTGAACGGTTCGGTCAACACCTCTGTGCGTGCACTGGTGGGCGGCTGAGTCAACACTGTTGTAATTGTATGGATAGGTGGGTGAGTCAACACTACTGTAAGTATATGGATGGGTGGGTGCATGGGTAAACGGTTCGGTCAACACCTCTGTGTGTGCCATTAGTGTTATATTTCAGCAGTGTGGGAAACCGTTCCATCGACCTACTTCAGTCTATCACTGGCGTGACTAAATTCTGCTTTTAAGTGTTCAACTTCCGTGACAGTGTCTTGTTGAAACAAAGAAAATAAAAATTTGTAATAAACTGTTAAAGTTTGTTAATTGCCTTTCATTGTCTAAATTTTCATTCATTGTGTCATTGTTATTATAAATTGTTCTTGATAGTACGTAATGATTTCATTAAATAATACATTGATTTATATTATTTGTAGTAAGTTATACTTGGTAATGTTACAACATTACCATTATTTGTAATGAACACATTTTAACTTATTTCAATTAACTAATAAAATCTAAAATTCAAACCATCTTATAAACGTAACGTGCATAAATCAGTGTGTAAATAATTTACACCAAGACCGAAGTTCGGAGTTGTGAATACACTCTTCCTTGAGTTGAGGCGGTGTTTTCCCGTTTCCATCAACGACCCATTTATTTATAAATTCTGTCGTCTCTGAAGCTTCAATAGAAGGAATTACTTATTCATCCTAACTGGGAACAAACATGAAAGAAAACCCACTTGTGTTTATAGTAGGTTTCTACCTTGTATTTAGAGAATCACTTTTATAAAAATTATATAAACCGATTTTTAAATAATTTGTTTAAATATATATTTAAAAATAAGTTTAAAGTCTATCTTAAACATGGTTAAAATTCCTTTAGTTTAACAACGATAAAAAATAATATTTAGTTCACAAATGACTTTTTTTATTAAATGTATTGTGAAGACTAATAAAAAATGCGATATTCTTGTTAGTGTACCGAACATACCTCATGAGTTTACATGCATATGATTTATGTTATTTTTATTTGATATTTACTGAACAACATCTTATCATCACCAATTTACACGCAACTAGTCAGTGAATCAAAACAATCGTTCGCAAAAGATAAATATTAAGAATCCCTTAAATACGAGTGTACAAATATTTTATACTAAGAAATAATTGTCATTAGATGTAAACATATTTATACATAGATAAAAACGACAGATAAAATGAATTAATTGCGATACTTTTTTAGCATAAGCATAAAAAAGCAAAAATTTATATTACCATTTATAAACATTTGATAAAAACTTAGTTATTTATTTACAAATACATTTTAAAATTGTATTTATTTATTATGATAACAAAGCACTGATAAATTGTCAATATAATGTGGGCTGGTCAATAGTAAACTAGAGCAGATTATTTATTAAACCTAATACACACATTGGTTATGTGTTCAACACCCGGCAGAACACAAAACGTCCGTTTGTTTAGCCACATGATTTATAGCTCTCATCACCCCCCCCAACCCACAATCATATCGTTTTGAAGCCACGTTATGATCTAAACAATAAAGTTTACATAATAATTTTCAATTTGCCAACATTTTGAAAGTGTACTTCATGACATTTAAATAATGTTGGTTAAAATATTTAATTTTAAATCATTATACATTGATATAGGAACATCATGCAATTTCACAGTGAATAATACTAAATGAGAATGAAAGGAAATTCAATAAAAAGAACAGTTCAATGATTTTACAAATTTTGATTATACAGGGTTGGTCAAAAGTCTGGAATATATTTATTTATTTCAAAACCATAAAAATAAATGTAATGAAACTTTGCAGATATGATGTCTGCATTTAGACATATTTAACTTTTTTTGCATATCCAGGGGATGGCCCATGAAGGAAGTCTTAAACATTTTAAATGTAAGCCTACTTCGAGTTATACCTCATTTTAAAGGTATTTGTTTGTAAAACACAAAAGTAAAAATCTGAGGTCAAAAGAATGACACATTCACAAAATACAGCAATTCAAAGAATTTAATCTCATATTACTAATTCTTCTCAGTTAAACGGTTATTTATTTAACAGTTTCAGGCTCCTGTTGCTGATTATGTTGTTAATTGTTAACAATCGTAACATACGAAAGCGTTATAAAAATTGCTATGCTATTTAACTAAGATAAAAATAAGAACATTTTTAAAACACTTTCGACAGTAGGTTTACCTAAAATAGTTTAAGAATATTATTATAATAATTTGTTACTTTTTTTGTAAAATTTTATTTCTCATATTCAGTTGGAAAAAATTAATTGTTAGCCCTACGCAGCAATAGGTAATAACTATCTTACCTTTATCTTAAGCAGTGTTAGTTATATGCCATTAAATTCTTTGAGAGACTACATTTTCTGACTGAGTCATCCTTTTCACCTCAATTTTTCACTCTTGTGTTTTACAAACTAAGACCTTTAAAGTGAGGTATAACTTGAGGTAGGCTTACATTTAAAATTGTTAAAATTTCCTTCATGGGCCATCACCTGGCTATGCAAAAAACAAGTAAAATATGTATAAATGTTTGGTATAGGGATATTTACTTATTTGCATAATTTCGTTACATTTATTTAAATGTTTTTTAAATTTTTAAACATATTCCAGACTTTTGCCCAACCCTGTATAGATAATTAGGAAATAAATTTAAAATGAATAGTGATTCTGTCTTCGTACACAATTTAATAAAACAAAGTAAAATTACAAAATATACAGTTTTTGAGATTTGTTACATGGAAAAAGTTACATTTCTTTTTCTTATTGTCCTTTCCATTACAGATTTAAACTTCCAAACGACAGAGGATCCCACTCAATACAGTATGTGATAATTATGTTATGGTGGATTTGGTTGGAGGAATGGTGAATTGATGAACGACTTATGTTAATGTAATAAATAAACTTACTTTATATGCTGCCGTTACTCGAACTAAAAGAGTGCAAGGATCTTTTAGAAAATATTTTTCCTAATTTAATTTTGAAAATGAACATAAAATGTTAATTAAAGTATACTAATTATATAATTATGAATTTATATTTAATTTATTAAGTATCTAACTTGTTAAAATTACGTCTTTTTCACATGAACATACCTTATTTTCCAATGGAGATTGTTACAACAAGTAAAAAAATACTTTCTAGTATTTAAAGTTTTTCTAACGTAGAATATTTTGGTAGAAAACAATCAAACAATTTTATTTATATATTGTCCCTAATTTGCTAAAAAATATACAATTATTAAAATAAATTCTTTAAAACGATATTAAAAACAATTTCATGTGTGTAGATAGTGAAACGACGAATCGGATCTCAAAAGCTTTGTGCTTGTGCGTTCAACTTGGTTTAGTATTGCAAAGTACGTCGTAAAACAAACTCAATATCACAATTCAAAGGGCTTTTTATTTTTTATTGTAAGCTTGAAACCCTGAGGGGAGATAATGCCAGTGTGTTATTTCACAGAAATACTAAACCCTCTGTGTGGCACCAGGTTTGTTATCCTTGTATAAAATGTGTTTACGATAGTAAATATACCCGTAATTTGCATATTCTGCGTCTTAATTAATTGCACTTTATATTGCTCAGACTAGTAGCCTACTGTAATGTACCATAACATATCGGAACGAATTAAACAGTATTACCAACACATTCTTAGACGTACAGATAAATAATTGAAGTACTTCAGGCAAGACGATCGTAAATATTTGTTTAAAATTATTAATTTTCCTTACCAAATAAGGCCAAATGAAGATTTTTTTGCAATTTTATTACCCAATAAAACATATATCCATTGTAAATAAATGTTCAAATGCTGTAACTAAAATAAATAAAAAATCTTGACATTCAGGAGTTGGCATATAATAATTGTTAGGAATAAAATTTGATTTTAGTGATTATCTCCTACAGAAAAAAAGGGCTAAAGTTGCACATTTTCCTAAACAATGCTCATGAGGAGCTAGAGCACCTAATTCGAAGTCCACTGCTCTGTGCCTTATTTATCCCCCTGTTCAATATTTATATACCACGTAAAATAGGCAGGTCCCACCAACAGTACCTAAAAGGCTAACCGTAAGATTAATTATTTTGTGTAGGCTCTATCACTTAAATACTTTATTTTTCGGGATGGCATATTATAATTATTTGATACAAGACTTTAAAAGATACTTCCTTTATATTTTTAAATTCACTTCTTAACGAATTATGTTGTCAATCTTGTTTCAGTTCAGATATAGGGGACCAGTTAAAAAAAAATCCCTACAATAGAACAGTATACAACTAGTTGTCTAAGACAAATCCATACTAGCAATCGTACATAGAACGTGCAAAATGAACGTACATAGTACGAAAAACTAATCTACTGGTAACTAATTATAAGAACGTAATATAAATAAACTTATAGTAGTTAAAATAAGCATGTCCTTTAAAACTAAAATAAAAAAAAAAAAAAAAAAAATCAATCAGTTACTGTAGATAATGTGAAATATGTCCTTTGAAAACATATACGACGTTGATTTTGGAATCTGTGACCATTTTGAAAATAACTCAACCCAACATTTTTTTTATATTTCAAAAGGCTGCAATACACAATCTCAACAAAAAACAGAGTGAAACATGAATATACGTATGTGGTATCAGGCACATGATAATGTTCAACGTATTATTTGCGATCAAGACCAGGTCACGTGCTCTAAGCCAGTAACACGTACAAACAGCCCAGGTGCGTGATTCCGTGATACGTTCTGGGAAGTATGGCCACACGAAGTCTGTTACACTGCTGATTGATCAACCCTCTCTACCTTAGTTCTTTATTCTTTGCTTGAAAATTATATTTAAATCCTTATGCCACATGTTATTCCGTATATAATGAGTTTTTCTCGAACATATATTAGTAAAATACATGTGTTATAATACTCATACATTTTAGAATATATGGTAATAAAAATAGTGCTTTTCGATTGATTCAAGAACAAATAGGTCACTTTTAAATCTAATTCGATTAACTGTTTCATATGTATTTATAAAACCGCAATATATAAAATCAAATTATGCCTTTGCTAATTTTATCTGTCTGAGCCTCTGTTACTCTGCCGAGATTCACCAACATAGACCGGCTGTCATTTGACCATTTATAGCTTACATCGTCAAAACGTAATTAATAATTAGATTTTCCCATAATAAAAAAAAAAAAAAATACAAAACAACACTAGTAACTTCAAGAAACTAATACTAGATTATTTAACGGTTACTTATTGATAATATTTTAAATATACACGAATATAGCATGAATTACATTTTTACTTAGCGAATAGCAGTTACTCTGTGCTAGATAGTTGTAAATAAATGTCACAAGTTCTAAAATCTGTGACACCATGAATCATGAATAATGCAATAGTTCCTGTATGTCAGCGATAACTTGACCGGAAATGAATATCATGTTGGTATTGGGGCATCATTGCAGTTAAATATATCGTGTTCATCCGCTCTTTAATCTCCCTAACTAACATATTTAGGATACTTTAAGCTAAAAATGCTCAGTGGTGTTGTATCATAGTGCTATATATTTCTGATCATTAACATTTTTAATTACCACCACCAATGTTAAAACTGTTTTCATGTATAGCGTGGTAGTAAATATTTTCCACAAATACAACTAATTGTATAAGATTATATAAGTAATATTTAACTTTGAGGCTGTTAACGTATGTTTAATTATACTTTATTCATATGAATAAATGAATTAATTTCTCGTTAACACATTCTAGTCGTACATTCATGTAAAAAAAAAGGAAAATTAGAGAAAACTAGTCAATTTATCCGGTAGTGTGGACCGTTTTACAAAACAGCAATGTAGATAGATTAATATAATATTAATAATAAGTCTACAATTATAATCATTTACTAAATACATCACCATCTGTGGGTTTACCCTGACACATAGAAAAATAAAGTCGAGATGAGAGTATAAAATGAATAAACTATCGTAACAAATTATTAGGAAAGGAAACACTACGTACTCTAAGATACTGTTTAGGTAATCTACATTTTGCTTAGAAGAAAGCCAAGTAATGATTGTTGTACTAAAATGTTTGAGATTCTTAATATTCTTAATTTGAAGTGGCATATTAAAATATTTCAGCCTAGGTTGATTGATAAGAATATCTGTAAGAATCTTTATTTACTTTCGGTAATTTAAAAATATTTTTTAATAAGACTTCTTGTGTTGTGACAATGATTTACACTCCTAATAAAAAACAATTCTCAAGTCTTTAAAAATAAAAGATTTGGATCTGCGGACTAAGCGAAAAACAACTTTTTTTTAGAATTTATTAAAAATTATGAGCATGAAGTAACTTTGGACAGTTCTTAATTTACCAATTAACGTGTTATAGGTTCATCGCCAGCATGGCAGGGCATATTCTAATCTTGATTTAATAAGGGCAAAATATAGTGTTCTTAATAGAGACACGGTACAAGCATTTCTCAAGAAATGTTCTTAGGTGTGTTCCAAATTTTGCGTGCAAACCTAATATTTGTGGTCCAAATTCCTAACATTATTAGTCTTTATTTTTTCCAAAGGACCTTGATATTGATGGTTGTGTTCGATAACATCTAAGATCTTTAAGTTAAAACTCTTACTACCCTTATTTAATAACGCGAAAAATTGTTGATCAAGTTTTTATGGTTTTTCTTATAATTAATGGATACATCAGTACATCCAACAACCTTATTTATTCGACGTAACAAGCTATTCTACGGCACATATCTTAATTTAGTTTGTGTTA